>JAWWLZ010000001.1:1907739-1936598 GCA_035041345.1 Poliocrania exsul
AAATATGCAATGTTTTCCCCAGGGATTTTGAAATTTATAAGACTAACTTCTCAGATGTTAACATCCAATGCACAATCTCAACACTATTAGTACTTGATGCTGCACTTGAACTTATGTTTGGTCTTCAGCTGAGAACACATGAGGAGCTGTACATGACAGAGGAGAGAAATTTCTTTTCTTAAAGTTATTGCCATACAGAAGATCAATATCGAGAAAAAGAAATACATGTAAAGGAGATGACATGGGCTATCTGAGGTTGATGGCATGGTCTACAACACAGATCTCTGCTTCATTTTGTAACCCAGATCTTCAACCTTCATAAGGATCTGTTAACTGGTAAAAAAAGCAGTCAGCTGAATGAAAAAAAAATATTATGATAAAAGGCAAAAAATACATTTAAAAAAAAGCAGAGATTTTTAAGACAAAATCATTCAGATTTCTTTAAATTTCTTTAAATTTACCCTCTTTCAGTTAAAAAAATATCGCCTCTTTTCCAGTCACTACACGCTTTGGCAAAAAGTATGTTTTTCTTACAAGGCCGTTTTATATAATGAAAGTTTCAATAATAACTTCTAAGAACCCTTTTTTCTCAAGACTGAATAACTTGAACTCTCTCAATCTTTCTTCATAGGAGAGGTGTTTCAGCACTCTGATCTTTTTCACATTCACCCTCTGGACCTTCTCTCACAAACCCATGTCTTTCCTGTGCTGGGGATGCCAGAGCTGAACACAGTACTCCCAGTTTCCATGACAATCCAGGTGTCCAATTTTTCATCCACCAGTTTCCCCAAATCCCCTTCTACAGGACTGATTTCAATTCATTCATCCCTCAGTCTATGTTGATGGCCCTATTGCATTTCATGAGGCTCATACAGACCCACCTCTCCAGATTGTCACAGTCCCTCTGGTGTATCAACTACACCACTCAGCTTGATATCATTCTGAAACTTGCTGAGGGTGCACTTGATCCCACTGTCTATATCACTGATGAGGATATTAATTAATACTGATCCCACTGTGGACTCTTGAGAGGCATCACTTGTTACAGGTTTCCACTTGGACATTAAGCTGTTGATTGTAACTCCTTGAACACAGCCATCCAGACAATTTCTATCCATCCAACAGTCCATCCATCAAACCCATATCTTTCCAATTTAGCATCAAAGATGTTGTGGATGACCTTATTGTTGTCCAGGTAGTTGACAATTTGTATTACTTAGAGAGCTATAATGTCACTGCTATCCAAACTGAACTATGACGTTCCCACCAATTTTATTTACAAAGCAAGTTTTCCCAGGGTACAGATTAATCAATAAATAAATTGCAAATAAGAATGGGGGTAAAACATAGAGAAAGGCTTTGTACTTATTTTTTTGTGGGAACCTACTCCCCAGAACTGTTTGAGTCACTTCCAGTTCTCTCACTACATGGACTTTTGCCAGAGGCCACAGCTCCTGTGTGGACACTTTTCAGCTTGATAGCAAATCCAGGCATGCAACAAGCCCTGCAGAGAGATTTATTGCTCCTGACCCTTATGAAGTATTTCATGAGGTTGTGAAGTCTCTATAGAAATGGTTCCCAGTCAGCAAAACAGGGAAATAATTGAAATGGCATAAGAAACAACCACTGGGTTTACCTCAGGATAAAGGGGGGAAGGAGAAACACATATAATTATGAAAATTCCTTTGCGTTACCTAAATTTGCCCTGAAACATATTTAAACTGTTTCCAGTACATCTGGTACAGGACTGGCACTCTATGTATAAATATGTAACAGCCAGTTACTTTTATACAAAAACATCACTTTGCATTGCCATTCAATATCCAAGATTCAAGTTCATACAGATTCCTTGACAAATTCAACCAGCAATGTGAACTCTATTCAACTATCAAAAAATATGAATATTTATGGACAAATCTCATCAGCTTTACTCTCTGAAGCCCTTTACTTTTAAAGGGATTTGTGGATGAGTAAACATCAAGGTTGTAAGTGGATGGACAATATTGTCTTTACAAGTCAACTCGAAAGGAATTGGGAAATAGAAAGTACTCAGTACCCTTGAGTAGTTCTCATAGCCTTTTGTATTTCAGCAATTGTGCATCCAGTCTAACAATCACCCAGCCGCATCCACGGGGCACACGGCTTGTCCTTATTCCATATAATAGCCTTTGCTGGTTTGAGCAATGGCAGCAGATTGCCATACAAACAGCATAAGGTAAGCCTGTGGTTTTGATTTCTGGGGACAGGATGTTTGGCACTACCAGATGCTGAAGGGGAAATAGACTTAAAGGTTTAGAAGCTAATGGTGATCTGCAGTCATGTTCTCTTCTACGCTGCTGAACAAGGAACTCTCTGTTAGCAGACACTTAAGAAAAATCACAGAAAGGTTGTCACATGAACATTACTCTCATAACAAAAGCAATTTATGATGTTTCCCATTCCCTCCCCTCCAACATGTGCTCATTCCTGTCCCTCTGAACTTTAAGAGCCCCTTCAAACATATGAGGTTAGACTGTCATTCAGATTGCTGAAAAAAATCAGCTTTGAGGGGAAGGAAAAACCCATATGTGCATACACATCTTATTCAGGAAAAAAAATAATCAGGAAAACAGCAAATGGGTTTATTTCTTTTTTCCAGTTCTGATTATTTCAGTGAATTTTTTTGCACTGCATCCCCACAAACAAATACGTGAGTGGTAAACTGTGCTACAGGATCTGACACAAGCGGCCAGGCAGCTGGTAAAAGGTCCCTATAAATATACCCTCTGTTTATTTCAGGGCAATAGGTAAATTTCTAGGAATACCTGGTGCCAGTGATTTAGGGGGCTTTGAGCTTACCTTCAGGGCTCTTAAAAAGGTATAGAAAGCTGCTACAAAGACTTTTGATACTCAGGATAACATCAGCAGAATATACCTGGGTTTTCAAATTAACAATGTCAAAACTGTGACCAAGAATTATGATGACATTCTTGCATATGAAAGTTATGATGTTCTGAGATATAAACCATTCATATATGAGTGAAAAATACATTACACAGGAAAAATAAAATATCCCTTGATGTTCTGATCAGCAACAGAATCACAAAAAGAAAAATAATATTTTGTCAGAAATGTCAAAGTTTTCAAGATTCCAAGTAGAGAAACATCTTGTTAACTTCTTGTTTCATGGGTGCCTTGCTTGTCTTATTTTAACTCCTTAAGTTTTATCTCTGTATTAAATCTGTCTGATCATAAAGTCTAAACCAGATCCACACTTCCATAGATGTACCAGGATAAAAATATCCAAGCCCAGTTGCTCTCATGGCCAAGATAACAGTCTGATGAGTACATAGCTATGAGGCCTTATGTTTAGGTCATACCACATTTGGTCTGTGAACTCTAAATTTAAACTTCTATAATCTGGGTACATTGCAAAACCATCTCTTTCTTTGTCTCCTAAGGCACAGACTCTTGAGGACATTTTTCAGAAATGGGATAACATCACTCTACTAGCAAAATCCTGCTCAGCCACTCAAAGACGGCCTCTTTTTGCCAAGTTCTATTTTTTTGGACACTCTTCAACAGCTCAGGACATGCATAAGCACATACAGTGAGTGTTACAGGTCGTTTTCTTAAACCAGGCACTCTTTAAGCTAAATAGCACTTACAAAGGAGGTGTAGGCAAAACATGATTGATCACCTGCATGCTTTCGTTGCCCCACTTCTCTTGTCACTGCAGTATGTGCTTGAGATCAGTTTCCCTCAAGTCTGCCTTGGCTGAGAGCCTCTCTCCTATTGTTTTCTTCCTCTCAGTCTAGCAGGACTCCCTCAGCATGGAAACCATGTCCCTGTGATTCTCTTTTGGGAGAGCTCCCATTCTCTGCTCTCTTCTCTGTGCAGAGGAGCCTGGTGAAACTGAATTTTTCTCCTAGATACAGCATCCTGCCCTGTGAGCACCTATGGGACAGTTCAGACAGAGTGGATACCACATGTATCACCTGCTAGATGAAAATTACAGTGCAAATTATAATTGCAATAACTAGAAGTCCAGGCTGTACACAGGCTTCCAGGGCCTGCACCAGGTTAAGCATGCAAATGTCTGAAGGTATCATAGTAGGGCTCTGCAGGGTAATTCAGGGGAATATGTATTTCACTGAGCTAAGATGAAAATGTGGCAAATATATACCATCCTCATGCCCCTAAAAGCCAACAACCTCCTTTCAGCATACCAATAAGACTCTGACTATCCTGTGAAATAATTAAATGTCTTTTGTATCTAATCTTATGTTATATGAGGTGACACATTTTTTCATAGGCTGTATCAGCTATCCTGCAAGGAACTAAACATAACAGAGCATGAAAATTTGTCTCTAGTAAATATGATGGGAATTTAACATTATGACTGTAAAAAAACAAAATTACAGAGTAGAAGATATGGATAGGAAATTATAGTGCAAAATTGATATATTCTATTCAATACAGTTAAGAAGACTCAGATACAGGTCTAGAGCTGTCTGGAAAAACTAAGAGGGAGAAGAAAGAGACACTGACTTCACAGCTCTGTGAGAGGAAAGGCAAGGATTAACATGGTGCTTTGTCATCCTAGAGACCCACCTAGACTAAGATACTGACCTACAATTGGGTCTTTCCCATCCTTACCCACTCTTTCTCCATGAAAACCTTCACAGAGGAAAATCTTGTTTTGAAGACAGCTCTATCCAGCTCTTATAAAGACTTTTTTTGTAATCAAATGCTGCACATTTAATATTCTACAATTTTTAAAATGTTTATGAAATTCCATTTTCTACCATTATCTGAAGGTTATTCCTTCAATATTCTTCAATTTTCTCCTGAATAGAGGTTGTAGCAAGATGGGAGTCAGCCTCTTCTCCCAGGCAGCTAGTGACAGGACAAGAGGACATAGCCTCAAGCTTCACCAGAGGAGGTTCAGATTGGACATCAGTAAGAATTTTTTCACTGAAATGGTGGTCAGGCATTGTTGTGGTCTACTCAAGGAGGTGGTGGAGTCACCATCCCTGGAGGTGGTCAAGAAATGAGCAGACATGGCAGTCAGTACTACAGTTTAGTTTACATGATGGTGTCCAATCAAAGGTAGGACTCAATGATCTCAGAGATCTTTTCCAATCTAAATAATCCCGTGATTCTGTCTGCCGAAACTCTCTCCACTAATATACTTCCCTTGATATCTACTTACCCCAAGCTATTATAGCTAAGATGTGTTCATCATAGACCTGCGTATCTATAAGAACCATTCCAATATTCCTGGTCTTAAATGCTCAATCATTGCCACAAGTGGAGCAACCTGAAGAGTGACTGCACACCTGAGGAGCTATTGGCTACTTTATAAGCACACTTAATATGTCTGCTGTGCTGGCTGCAGCAAGAAAAAAAAAAAAAAAGACAACAGAGCTTTTAAGTAGTTTTTGGATCCATCCAGGCAGACAGGATCATTCCTTGGCTCCTCGAGATGGTGTCAGGGCAGTTTTGTGGCACGGGAACGATATAAAATATTCTAATGCTCCAGAGGGCCTGGCCCAATGCATTCAGCAGAAAAGTAGGTCAGAAAGGAAATCTTGCTACTACAAACATGACAGTGGCAGCAGTCCATTGTATCATGCACAGGGCTTATGTGAGGCAGTGACTGGGGTTTCTTCACTCTGATTTTCACAACCAGCAGAAAAAGCGTGGTGCTAAGAATGCCTTATTGCTCCACACAAAAGCAGGAACCAGCTTGTGCACAAATATCAAAGGGCAAACATGTCACCAGCATCATAGTTCTGTGTTTGTGCTAATCTATACATTCCAGCCTTTTCTGTCCTTCATTCACCAAAGATGCTCTAAAACAGAGGCAGTATCCTTGAAGGAATGACCAAAAATTCAGTCAGTAGTTACCATTGTGGCTTCCTGCTCCTTGACTCTACTCCCAGGTATTTCAGTGATTGTACATGCCATCCCATGAGACTAAAGAGGATGTAATCAGCTCCCTGGCCCCTCTGAAAAAGATATAACTAATGAATGGAAAGGGATGTCTGAGCAGTCTTCACCAGCTCTCACAAGAAGAGTGTATCAGCAGTGTAACCAGAGAAAGTCACACTGTTCCCACATTTTCAGCCATCAAAGGCAAATGAGAAGGAGGGGCAGAGAAATACAGAAAGTATTAGGTATGTCATGGGAGGTCCCACTCTGGTGATAAACTGGGAGTTAGTGGAGACTGAGCCAGATCTCATGACAAAGTTTGTAAAAATAGCTTAAAGCAACCTTATTTTACCTCCATCATCATCAGCATTGAGCTGCTGGGAAAGAGAAACTGGGATCTTCATGCTTCAAGCTACTTCCAGACTTCAACTGATTAAATAAACAGATTGGATTTAGAGATAGAGCCTTATTCAGGGAACCAAATAACAAAATGGACATTTGACTTCACCGCAGTTTGAATATTCATCCCTCAGTAATTCTGCTCCTGGCCTTGCTGACTCTGCTCTTTTTTTGATCTTTACTTTTGATATGCTCCAGTTTCCAGAGCCAACACCTGAGCTGATCCCCAAAGGCAGCAGCATATGTTTGGCCGTGGCAGTACCCAGATGCTAAAATATATTTTGAAGTATCAAGACCTTCAGTACATTGGTAAGTAACCTGTTTGCTGGAAGTCATTCCCTTATATTTAACTGCCTGCCTGGAAATGGCTGATCAATCAAAAAAAGTCTTTCTCTAGTAAACATACCAGGTAAAATGACACAGGGAAATATATTCAACTTAAGAAATCCTCTGATGGATCACATGCACATTTATTTTGACATGAAGAAAGAAGAATATTTCCTTCTGAATACTTTGGATTGTTCATAAACTTACGCTGGGCCAGGAACAACAACAGCAGAAAAGTCAGCCTTGGCCTCTGGTCCCTGGAGCAGCCTGTTCTCTGCCTTCAGAGTTTGCTTAGCAGAATGACACATTTTCTAACTCCTCTAGGCCTGACCTTTAACTTTTATCCCTCTGCTGACTGTAAATACCTGGGCAGGCAGGCAGGTGGGAGCACTAACTGTAAGACTTTAATATCCCTCATGTATCACAACAGATGATTAAAGCTGATGCCTATAAATACACAAACCATGGGGTTACTGGGTCCATTCCACAGCCATATGGTGGAGTTAATGCATTCCCTGCTATACTATTAAAAGACAACTGCATTTCTTTAAATCTTTTTTGGGCACTGTTTCATTACTTGAAAAGTCAAGACAGTGGCCTCTCAGAGCATTGAAGGAGCAACATAAATAGACTTTTTGAGATGTGGTGTCCTATAAGGGATTAAAATGAACATTTCAAACTCTTAATACCTGCAAACATTAGATGGATATCAGAGACAGGAGTTTCAAGTAATGTGGAAAGAAGCTTTAAAGAAAACAGTGAATCAAAGAACTGTGTTGCTGCAAGTTATTTAAGATGGTGTAATTTTGGTGCCTGGCAAATATGACATCTCTTCCAACCATCAACTTCTGTAATTTCTTTTGATTTTTATTTCCAGGAGCTAAACATAACCAAGCACCATATCAGATCCTTTGTTAGGTCCTCTCTAAAATGGAAAGGGGTTTTCGTAGACACTTTCTCTTGGGTTCAGTTTCTTTGAGTGACATTCCTAATGCCCTTGTACATAATTTTCAAGTGTTACAAAGTACTTAACAATTGGCATTGTAATGGAAATTTGCCAAATATTTATAACTTGGTTTTGTAAAAACATGCTTTTAAATAGTGTGTAACAGCTTAGACCCCATTACATTCAGTGTGCAAAAGCTCTTAACAGCAGAGTTAGGGTGGCATGTTACATCTCCGATCAGTGCATATACTTGTCAAAATAATTTTATACCCATGAATCTAAGAAAAATTTTTCATAGCAAGTCTTTTCATACATCAAAAATCTAGGAATCAGCAACAAAATTACTGTCAAGAAGTGTGACTGTAAATCCTGTGGTAATGTGAATTTTATGAGCTTGCTTGCTACTAGGGCTCATGATATTCACCAAAGAGCATTGTAATCATATTCACAGAAAATGCCTGAAATGTCTTATTTGGAAAAAAAAGGTCTCAATAAAGTGCAAGCAAAAACCTTTGTGCTAGCAACACCATTGACAAGGCAGAGATGAGCAGCAAGAGTCAGGAGGCAACTGATGTCTCTTTGGAAAGAGACAGAGAGGCATCCCCACCAAAATGTAAGGTCTCAGAAAATAAGCCATTTAATCAATCGAGTAGTTTTGGTATACTTTCACATATTTCCACCAGATTATTAAAAAATCAGCTATCCCTTTTCAATGAAAAAGTGTGGCAGTGTTTGAGTTAGCCTGTCAGAAAAATCAGTGCAGAGGAAGGGGAGCATAAAAGACTCCTGTTAGCATCAGCATACAGACATCAACTCTCTGACCTCTAAAATTCCTCTCACACTCATAAGCAAGAGAATATTTGCACCATTTTCAGTCTGAAAGTAACTTCTCTCGTGACAATTGCACTACAGCTCATGCAGGGTAGTCAATTCACCACACCGCCAAAGGTGGTCATCAGGGATCTCCACAGTGACAGCCCTCTTCTTACTGTTTCTTTTTATTCCAGAAATCCAGAAAAGGAAATAAAAACTTTCTCTCACCTCTGTCAAGGTACAGTGTATCAACTTGATATAACATAAGGATGGGTGGTAGGTTTACACTCACAAAAAGTCAGTTTGCTAATGGACCACTGGACTTTTTACAAAGTACCTGAAGGGAGCCTACAAGAAAGATGGAGAAAGACTATTTGCAAGAGCCTGTAGTAACAGGACATGGGGAAATGGCTTCAAACTGACAGAAAGTATATTTAGATTAGCTATTAGGAAAAAAATTCTTTTCTGTGAGTGTGGTGAGGCACTGGAACAAGTTGCCCAGAGAAGCTGTGGCTGCCCTATCCCTGGAAGTGTTCAAGGCTAGCTTGGATGAGGCTTTGAGCAACTTGGTCTAGTGGAAGTTGTCCCTGCCTATTGTAGGAGGGTTGGAACAGGGTGATCTTTAAGGTTCCTTCAAATTCAGGCCATTCTATGATGATGATTATATGAAGTCAAGGTAACACTTCTCAAAGGGCTCCTTTCACACATTTCAGAACAGATGTTAGAGAACAGTAATTGCAGGCTTAATTTCTGCTCCCTTCATAACACTTCACTTTAGGCATACAACAAAATGCATTTCTGCCTCCCATTCTATTCAGAATAAACCATTAAAAGCTTCAGATTTCATGAGACTGCTATACAGTTTTAGAGATTTTGAGGTCATGAGTTCCCTGATTTAGCAAACCCTTCTTGCAAAATGCAGACCACATAAACTCAGCAATTTTTAATACTGATAGCATTGAGCTAAGTGTGTCTTATGAAGCTGCTTTATTTATGTAAGTCAAGATGGTATTCAATGGAAAAAAAAAAAGAAAAAGATTAATTTTCTTTTCAGCTAAAAAAGTTGCTCTAGCTGGAAAGAAATTCCACTAAAGATCGCTTGACCTCAGAGGGATTAATCCAGATTTACAGTGGCAGAAGAACAGAATCCAGGAGCTAGTCTTAGTTGGTAGATACAAATGTGTTTTGCCTAACTGAGCCTATAAAGGATAGCAAGCTGTACTACAGTACTCTGCACTGGCATGAGATTCACTCAGACACGCCTGATGATCATAGATAAGTTGGTGCAAAGTGATCTCATTATAGATTTTAGGGCCCTGCTACTTTTTTTGTTGTTGTTTTTGGTTTTTTGTTTGTTTTTAATTCCTAGTAGCATCATTATGTAGCATAGCAAAAAATTACCCTGGAATCTGCCTTTTTTTGTTTTTTTTACAACAGGTCTGGATTTAATACAAGATACAGTGCTTTTATGTTTCAACTAGAAGGCTATAATATAGAGAAAGCTACACAAATATCTTTCATAATAATGTCTTGCTTTTGCAAGTTCTAAGTGTGGTTTAAATAAAGGTTCACTTTCTCTGTTAGAAATGAAGACTATCACAAGTCAAAGGAAGTACATGACTGGGAAAAGCCAGCACTGTTTCACCAAGGGCAAATCATTCTCTACAAAGGTGAACCCCTTCCATGAAAAATTAACCTGATTAGTACAGTAGTGGATTTTTCCAAGGCTTTTGATACAGTTTCAACCTCCTAGAGAAACTACTCCTTGCAATGGGTAGGGAATGGGCAGACCGAACTGTATTTTCTAACTGTCAGCCTGTCACAAGTTTGGTCCTCCAGGGATCTATACCTGGGCCAAGGCTGTTTAATCTTCATAAGTGATCTGGATGACGGGATCAATTGTACCCTGAGAAATTTTGCTAATGATACCAAGCTGAAGTGGAGAATTGAACATTTCAGGGGGGAGAGCCACCCTGCAGGAAGACCTGCATAGGCTGGAAGAGTCGGCTAGGGAAGAACCTTAAGAACTTCAACAAGTGTAAGGTCTTGCATATGGGAAAATACAGTCCAGGTGTGCAGCAAAAGATGGGATCTACCTGGATGGGGAGCAGCTCTGTGGAAAGAGACCTGGGGGTCATTATGGACAAGTTCAATATGAGTGAAGAGTGTGCAGCAACAAAGAAAACCATCACCAGCAGAGAGAAAAAAGTCACTATCCCTCTCTACTCAGCACTAGCCAGACCACACTTGGAATACAATGTCCAGTTTTGATCCCAGCTACACAAAAAAACATGTGGACAGGCTGAGAGGATCTAGAGAAGGACCACAAAGATGATCCAAAGACTGGGAAGACTCTCACGTGAGAAAAGGCTGAGACCTGGGTTTATTCAGTTTTGAGAAAAGAAGACTTAGGGAAGACCTCATGACCATGTTCTAGTATTTAAAGGATGGCTACAAAACACTCCCTTTTTAAAATAAGTCACTTGGAAGAGATGAAGGATGATGTGTACAAGTTAATCTTGGCAAGATTCTGATTGGACACAAGAGGAAAGGTTTGCACAATGAGAACAATTAACCATTGGAGTAATCTCCACAGGGAAATGGTGGGTTGTCCAACACTGGACAATTTTAAAATTCAGTAGGACAGGGGGCTGGGCTGTCTTGTCTAGAATGTACTTTTGCCAAGAAGGCTTTGACCAGATGATCCTTGAGGTCCCTTCCAACCAAGTATTCTATGGCTTATTTTCCCCTAGTTATTGAGATTTTATTACAAAAGCTAAGCAGATGTTGAGCAGAAACAGTTATTTGGCTTTAGTGCATTTTATATGACACCAAATCTTGTTTTATTTCTAGGTATTATTAATTAAAAATTGTCTATGCAAGTAGTTCTATGTGATACATATAGTTAGGCATCCTCAAACCGGTATGAAACATGCTAACAGCTCCTGGAGTTAAACAGAAGTTAAAAAAAGAGTTTCAGAAAAATTTTGAGTGACTCCAATTACTGTTTCCTAGGAAAAGATTGGTCTTTATGATATTAGCATGTGAATTATTCTCTCTTACCAGTAATTTTTTTGAATTTATTTTGAGAAATAAAAGTCATGTGTATCAATGAACTAAAACCAAAATTAAGCACAAAGCAACATTTACTTAAAACAAAAATGCAAAATTGAAAACTAAGGTTTTATTCTGTATGAGCACACCAAAGTAGAGTTAAGAAAGAGGCAATTATCTCGCTATTGCCCCAGTGATATCAGAATCTTATTTCTATGTTTTCATTTTGTTTATTGAGATATGTAATTATAGGCCATAATTCTGTAATTTTGTATTTAGTCATGAACTTTCCATCTTTGAGTAAACTGGTATTTAAAGTTTAAATTGACCAATAATCCAACCCATCAAATGAAGTATGCACTTTCTAAAAATCTTAGACAAGGCAAACTATTTTGGATGTATTAAATAAATTTACCTAAATCTTGAAACAGATTCTAGGTTATTACTAAATTCATCATATCAAATATAACCTATTAATTCTAAATTATTAGTAAAATCTGAGACAAGTACCTGTGAAATTGGAGTTATAATTCTTAATTTTGATTTACATGGCTGTATAATTATCATTTGTTCTGTGAAACTATGAGTTGCACCAGTGTATTATGAAGTGAACTGGTTCCTATTTCAAAAATTTTCAAAATTGAAAAGAAATTATTTACTGTATTGTGGGGTTCTTCTTCTGAAAAAGTTGTGAAATATTGCTATAAGAAACTCCTTGTCCTAATCCAGGAAATTGCTTTTTCTTCAATCTCCAGCCAGAATAATCTGCATCAACCAGAAAGGATGAGCATAGCTAACCTTAATTGTTTACAACAGTGAGTAATTGCTCAACTTCTTCACTGCTTTAAACAAATATTCTCAATTTGATTGTCCTTTCTCTTAATCCATCTTCTCATCACCAGAAACAATTGAGACTAATTACTGAGCCAGTCTTGGCTATTGTTTATCTCTACTTTGACCTTTGTTACAAGTGAGGTGTTATTTAGTCTTATCACACTGCATTTTGCTACCTGGCACTTCTATGCTTCTCTTTTCTAAAGATGTTTAAACTAGATAACAAAACTATAGGTAAACCCCTTGCGCTGTTTCAGTCCTCAGATGTCACTTCGGGTGCCATTTTCCATAGCAAGTGATTCAGGTCTATTTCAGTAGTTGTAGTCCCTTTGACAGCAGTAGGTTAAGAGCTGACATGAACCTCTGTCATGGTTTAATGCCGGCCAGAAGCCAGGCCCCTCACAAACACTCCACCACCAGAGAGTAAGAATCAAAAGAGTAAAAGATGGAAAACTCTTGAGTTGAGATACAGACAGTTTAACAGAGAAAGCAAAAGTCCTACACACGAGCAAAGCAAAATGCAGAATTAATTCACTGTTTCCCACATGCAGGCAGTTGTTCAGCCATCCCCAGGAGAGCAGGGCCCCATTACATGTTAGTTACTTGGGAAGACTAACTCCGTTATTCCAAATGTTCCCCCTCTTTCTTCCTCTTCCCTCCACTTTCTATACTGAGTATGATGCCATGTGGCGTGGAATCTCCCTTTGGTCAGTTTGGGTGACTTGTCCTGGCTGTGTCTCCTCCCAGCCTCCCATGCACCCACAACTTCCTCATCAGTGTGGCAGTATGAAAAGCAGAAAAGGCCTTGGCTCTATGCAAGTTCTATTCAGCAATAACAAAAACATTTCTGTATTATCAACCCTGTATTCAGCACAAATTCAAAACCTATTATGTGCTGGGAAGAAAATTAAGTCAAACACAGCCAAAACAGCACAGCCTGAAACATTGAACAATAAACAGAAAGAATGCTTGAGTTCACCTCAATCATGTCAAAAGTAGAAACATAGAAAGAGAAAATTGCAATTAGTATGTTCTCATACAAATATCAGAGCAGGTTTTCTGAGAATTTTGGCTCAGATTCTCTTTCTTAAATATAACCATAGAAATGGAATTTATTTCAAATATAAGAAGAATGAGATCTATGAGATTCTCACATTAACTCATTTACTGTATTTTTTTCCCCCTTAATATGTACGTCCTTTGGGGAAATTTAATATATGTTCTACAATTGCATCTTAATTCTTTAGCTTTAAAAAATGAAAATATTAATCATATTAATAGTGGTAGTAAAGCTTTATGAGCTAATATGTTGATCTGGAAAGCTTTTTTTAATCCAGATGTCATCTATGATGACCAGCGTTTCAGATGGAAAGAAAGGAAGAAATAAATAATTTTTAAAAAGCATAGGAGAATACATAAGTAATATACTAACCTCTAGCTGAGGCAAGCACAGATTAGGCATATGGTTTGTTATACATAGATGGTCTTTTTTTGTACTTCCTGATGAAAACCCAAAATAATCTAGCACTTCAGAACTCCAAAACATCACCAAATACCATACATTACTTAAGGGAATTATATTTGTGAATATAAACAGAAATAGCAGTATCTGTATAGCGTTCAAAAATAAATCAGATTTTGGACTGAGATAAGTACAGTAAAAAACCAGTTGCAATATTGTGGCAAAATGTCTTGGGGGCTGGGGGTGGAGGGCAGTATGTTATTGTATCTGTTAGCTTTGCTTCAAATTTTTGAGTGGTTCCAGTTTTCAACAGTTTAATGACATATTCCTATGAAATAGTCTTATAAAATTACTCTTCCAACACAAACAATTTATGATTCTGTAATAGTACCCAATGAAAAGAAAAATTAATTCTAATGGATAAAATCTTACAATTATTCCAAATCTATCCTGGTGGAAATCAACTGGCCATAGCAGAGTAGCTGCATCACAGAGAATAGAATTTAGATGGCTTTGTATTTATTTTACTGCAAGTTTTCTGCAACAGAAAACTGTACTTTCTTATGTGTCTTGGATTATGTCATCATTTGTTCTCCATATGTAAGATAATCATAGTAGAAGTTTCATTTGTATCAATAGCTTTGGTCACTGGAGTTAATCAGGTAACTGAATGTCTTGCAGGAAGGCAGCTGTCATGGTTTAGTCCTCTCATGGTTTAACTACCTTTCAGCTGCTTGCTTACCCCCTCTCCCTAATGGTGAGATGGGGAGGAGAGTTGAAAATAAAAAGGTAAAAACCACAGAGTTAACAAAGAACATGTTAATAATTGGAATGTGTGCTGGTTTAGAGGTAAACCAGCAGGAGAAATGAACTCTACACAAAAGAGATTATAAGTCAGAGTTACAATTTTAATAACAATATTACAATAAATACAATGGCACAAGGAGAAATTGGTTTTAACCCACAAAACCCGGTATGACCCACCACCCTGGGGTACAAACCCCACATGGTTCCCCCTAAGTCCCAAAATAGAAAGAAGCAAAAAACCAGTTGGTGCAAATGACGGTCCCAGTCTGGTCAAGAGTGGTGGCCGCAAGCTGGTTGAAAATGATGGTCTCCTCCTGTCAAGGTCCTGCTGCTCCTCTGGATCCAACAAGCGGTCCCCAAGGTCTCCTGACCCGCCGCTTATGTACCCTCAGGGAGCACCCAGTCCCTCCCCCAGGGCGGGGACTCACACAATGGGTAATTAACTCTGTGAGTCGTGGGGTATTGTTGAACTGTTGATGGCCCATTAGCAGCCACGCCCCTTCAGGCTGGGTGTGAAGATGCTAACGACTCCCTGGGCAGCTGCTGCAAATGGTCCATTGTTCTTGGGAAATGAATAGAAGGGGTAGAATACATAGCTTGGATCTCCCCCATGCAGTGATAACTGGTCCCACCTGCTGAACTAGGACATTATGTAATAATAATAACAGCAATAATGATGTAATGAAAAGGAAGACTACAAAAACATAAGGAGAAATAAAACTCAAGACAGGCAATTGATGCCCAATACAGATGTTCACCACCTGCTGACCAATGCCTAGCCCATCCCCCAGCAGCACCAGCCTCTCCCAGCCAACTCCACCAGTTTATATACTGGGCATGGCATTCCATGGTGTGGAATATTCCTTTTGGATTGGCTGTCCTGTCTGTGTCCCCAAATAGTTTCTTGTGCACCCCTCCCTAAACGTGGAAAACTGAGTACTTCTTGTCTTAGTTTAAGCAGTACTTAGCAATAACTAAGCCATCAATGTGTTATCAACATTATTCTCATACTAAATCCAAAACACAGCACTGTGTGGGCTACTAGGAAGAAAATTAACTCTATTTGAGCCAAAACCATAACAGCAGCTTTCAAGATTCAAGAAGCCAGTGCAGTAATTCTTGCTATCTTTTCAACATGGAAAATGTTATGTATCTATATAGTACAGTGTTTCATTTAGGTAAAATAAGATATTATGCAACATTTTGTATATTTGAGTATGTGCTTCGGGATTGTTACATTTTCTTTAGGATACTAATAATGTTGAGTCAATAAACCTGTCAGGTATCAAAATAAGATTATAACCTGAAAGGTCATTTACTTTTTCTGGTTTTTTTTCTGTAATATCTTGGTGATTCACTATTGCAAGAATTAATGAAGACGATTAGTATGATGTTTAGCATTGCTGGAAGTCAACATCTCTTTTACTTCTCTGTTCAAGCTTGGACAGGTGCACTGTTTGCTGGGTAAAAAATTGCATAAATGGATGGGTCCAAAGAGTGGTGATATATCAAGTTACATCCAGCTGGCAGCTGGTCACCAGTGGTGTTCCCCAAGACTTAATATTGGGCCCAGTCCTGTTTAACATCTTTGTTGATGATCTGGACAAAGAGCTCGAGTGTACCCTCACTAACTTTGCAGACAACAGTAAGTCAGGTTGTGCCACAGTCTGTATTAAGAGGCGTACTCCAAATGCTGACAAAGTAACAACTTTATTAACAACTACAAGTAGCAAGCAAGCAAGCCCAGAGGCCCAAAAGCCCTCCTTAACAGAAGCCTTAACTCTTTATAGTCTCTGTCTACTGTCCACGTACACATATATTTTTAATTGGCTAAGAGTCTTTGTTCACGAGCCTTGGCTCAAGTCTGGATAGTGGCTCATATCTCTCTCCATGCTGGCAGTTCTCAAAACACATCTTGTTATTTTACAGATGTTTTTCCTTTTCTCTGTTTTCTCACACTACAGCTAGATCCACTCTGGACAGGCTGGACTGATGGACCAAGGTCAACAGTGTGAAGTTCAACAAGGGAAAGTACTGGGTCCTGTACTTGGGTCACAACAAACTCAGGAAGTGCTACACGTTTGGGCCAGGGGAAAAGGATCTGGGAGTGCTGGTCGATAGCAACTGAACATGAGCCAGTGTGTGCCCAGGTAGGCCAATGGCACCCAGCCTGTATCAGTAATAGTGTGGCCAGCATGACCAGGGCACTAATTGTCTCCCTGCATACAGTACTGCTGTGGCTTCACCACAAATTCTGAGATCAGTTTTTGTCCCTTGATGATAAAAAGGACACTGAGGAGCTGGAGCATGTCCAGAGAAGAGCAAAGGACCTGGGGAAGGAAGCACCTAGAGCATAAGTGTGATGAAAAATGTCTGAGGGAGCTGGGGGTGTTCAGCCTGAAGAAAAGGATGCTCAGGGGAGACATTGTCACTCTACAACTACCTCAAAGGAGGTGGGTCTTGATCTGTTTTCCCTAGTAGCAAGCAAGAGTACAAGAGAAAAATGCCTCAAGTTGCAAGAGAAGAGTTTTAGATTGGATATTAGGAAAAATTTTGTCAGCAAAAGAGTTGGCAGGCTCTGGAACAGGCTGCCCATCTGTGGAAGTATTTAAAAACCATCTATATATGTGGCACTTGAGGACAACAGTTAGCCACGGGTGGGCTTGGCAGTGCTAGGGGAACTGTTGGATTCAAGTCTTAAACAATCTTTACTAATTTCAGCCATTCTGTGATTTTCTAATTCTGTCAAACAGTGGTTGCCTCTAATGATGCAGTCTGGTAGTATTTCATGCTGCCTAAATCACTTTTATAAACTACTGACTCTCTGTAAAAATCCACCCTTACCAATAGTAAAGAAGCCTCCAGCTATATGTCCAAATACAAGTAAAAATTCTTTCCTATGTCTAGGAAAACTAAAAGACAAGAAAGAGTGTTCCACCAGTAAGAACTGTAGATGGTCATATGACTATTTGTGGTGTTTATTTTTGATGGTCATCAAAATATATATTTTAATGGTGTATTGGGTTTGCTTGACATGGCTTTGGTAGCAGGAGAGCTACAGGGATGGGTTCTGTAAGAATCTGCTGTAAGCTTTCCCCATGTCCAGCAGAACCAATGCCATCCAGGTCAAAGATGGACTCACCACTGGCCAAGGCTGAGCACATTGGGATGGTAGTAACACCTCTGTGATAACATATTTAAGAAGGTGAAAAATTTATTGCACAGGAATAAATTGTGGCCAGAGATGAGAGAAGTGAGAATATCTGAGAGAAATGGCCATGCAGATAACAAGGTCAGTAGAAAGGAGGGGCAGGAGGTGCTTCAGGGACTTGAATAGAAATTCCCTTGAAGCCTGTGATGAAGACCATGGTAATGCAGGTTGTCTCCATGCAGACCATGGAGACCCATGATGGATCAGACATACACCTGCAGCCCATGAAGGACCTGTTGCTGGAGCAGGGAGATGCCAATAGGAGTCTGTGATCCTGTGAAAAGCCTACAATGAAGCAGGCTTCTTGCAGAAACTGTGGACCCATGTACAGTGGAGCCCACAATGGAACAAGGTTTCCTGGTAGGACTTGTGGCCTTACAGGGGATACTCCTGGGGGCACTGTGTTCCTGAAGGACTGTACCCTGTAGAGAACTATCTTCCATGCTGGAGCAGGGGGAGAGTGTGAGAAATCCTCCGCCCGGGTAGGAAGGAGTGGCAGAGACAGTATGTGATGAACTGACCTCAATTCTCACGTCCCTGTATCACTGTGGGGAAGAGGTAGAAAAAATTAGGACTGAAGTTAAGCCAGGGAAAAAGGAAGGGGTGGGTGGAAGCTGTTTTTAAGATTGGATTTTATTTCTCATTATCCTACTCGGATTTGATTTGTAATAAATTAAACTAATTTCCCCAAGCTGAGTCTGTTTTGCCCATGTTGATAACTGGTGAGTGATCTCTCCCTGCCCTTCTCTTGCTTCAAGGGTCTTTAGCTATATTTTTTCTCTGCTATCCAGCTGAGAAGGGCAGTGACAGAGAAGCTTTGATGAGCACCTGGCATCCAGCCAGGGTCAACCCACCACACATGATTCCAGCACTGTCAGAATTCACCCTTATTTTTCCAGAGTTTATGACACCATAAACATCTTTGACGCTTGCACAGATCAACTCGACCATCTTGTAAAATCTCACAATTTTACTACCAAGAAGGAATTACTGAGACATTTTATTAAAGACATTTTAAAGATTTTAAATTACAAATTCTAGTCTTTTAAATTTCACAGGAAACTAAGGAAATGTTTAAGTTCAGTAGGTTTTTCGCTAAGATTTCAGAGGCAGACATTCTCATATGCAGCAGCATATGAGGAAGGGAAGCAACCATCTAGAACTGTCAAATGTGACCTCTAAGCAAAAGAAAGAAATTAAAGCATTTTGTTACCCTTGTAAGCAAAAGGATCTGTGCAAGGACCTACCTGTGCATGTCTTGCAGCTATTATTGAAATAAAGCCTATGACATTTAATAGAGCTCTTAAAATGGTAAAGACAAGCTACACTTCTAAGGACTGCAATAAAAATATTTTCTTTCAGCTTTTTATTTTCTCTATTGCAATATATTCTTCCTAGGAGAACTATTTCTCATAATACATCAAGATATATTAGCTTGTTTGATATAAATATAAAATATAAAGCATAAAATATATAACTTGTCTAAGTTTAGAAAGGAGCAACATTAAGAGAGAAAAATACCATCTGACAATGGAAAATACACCACATTTGAAATCAGTCACAATGCAATTTGGAAAAAGATCACCACCTCAGGCAAAGAACTACTAAAGACACAACTCGTATCTGAAACTAATTTAAAAAAGAGGTCAGAAGGTGATTAAATATAAATTTTATTGGAAGGAAAACTTCTGTCGAGATATAAAGGCCCTTTATTACATCTTTAAAATTTACTTGCCATGGTTTTTATCTTTCTTTTCCCTAGCATCAGTGAAGAGCATTCTTTCAGGAGATAAAGGGAAGTCAAAGCCTAGCCTCAGGATCTCATATTAGCCAGCTCATCCCCCTGCAGAAATCCCAGCCTGGATGTCTCTATTGTTCTTTTACAGGGCTGGCAGCAGAAGCTGGCACAGTGTGGACTGACACTTAGTCTGACAAAGGGAGCACATCCAGAATGTATCACTCTCCAGTGATCATATGCTGGAGCATATTTTTTTATGGATGAGAGGGGTTTCCTTGCCTGGAAGGCTGTTTGAATTGGACCTTTGAGAAGAACCTGTGAGCACAGAGTCAAGCACTACCTTATGGATTTGCACCACTGACAAGCACAGACAGTGCTTCATACAGCCTTTGAAGTTATTTTCCTCCTCCAAACAGTATTGCCTGTCCTGCCTTCCTCTCTTTTTCCCCTTCAACCCCCAGTACTCTTCATGCAGACGCTAATCTCTTGCTGAAATAGTGTCCCCTGGTGTCTATGCTTCTACTTGGCTGGATCAGGATAGGTAGTAGGACATCAGCAGACGAATCATGCCACAAAGTTTTAATATTCTTTCAAATGAAATGTGGCAGCTCCAAGGGCAGCAGCTGAGCAAAGAGGAGCATTAACTTGATAGAAGACTGGTAAGCCATTGCAATATGGCTGTGAGTGCTGGAGAGGTGCCATGCTAGGACATCTCCAGCACTATAGCTTCTGCCCACTTCTTTGCAAAGAAAGAAAAACAGCAGACTCTTCCCTCATGAGAGGATCATTACACAGAAGGTTAGGATGCTCTCACAGCAGGTCTGCCCACACAAAACTGATTGTACATGTGGATTCTTTGAAGTCAGCTGTGCTCCAGCTGCACAGAAAATAAGTACTTGGACAGGGCTGGACCCTCAGTCTGACCACTGCATGCAGTGTTTTCTCTTTGCTGCAACAAGCACAAACCCCCACATTTGAGGCTGCCCTCTGGGGTTTGGACACAGCCTTTAGCTAATATCTGGACATGGAAGCACCTGACTTGGTGATCAAGCTGGTGGGTGGCATAGCTTTGCACCAGCATCAGAACCTTACAGAGCAGAAACTGACAATGAATTCAAATGGGGAGAGAAGATGAACCATGGCCCAGTGCTGCCCTGGAGCTCAGAGAGAAAGGTGGTTTAACAGAAGGATACTGGATCCCTCAGGCTTCTCTTCTCCAGTCAGTAGGTAATGGTACACTTCTACTGCAGGTAGCTTGAGCTGTGTAGCCAGGGATATATAAGCTGAAAAAACTCTTTGCATGAAGAAAGCAGACTTAAAGTGCAGCCAATACCTCAGAAAATTCCCTTCTGACTGGAGCTAGTATAGTCCCTTTATGTACTCTAACCTACATTGGGGCATATCATTGTACAGGCAAACAACAGAACAGTTTCTTCATGAGTGGAAAAGGAAATAAGAGAAGACAGAGAAAATGTTGAGGGGTCACTTGATTTCATGGAAAGCACGTGCCATATCCATTGAACTTTGGATCTGGAGCTTCACACAAACTGTGTGCATGAGCCTATTTTAAATACATGACACTTTTACTATTGCCCTCACTCTCTTTCTTATTGTTTTACAGTTAGTTCTTGTTTTTCTGTCTTTAATTAAGCTGTAAGTTGTTCAGAGCAACATCATGACTACTGCTATTTGTACAATGTTTGGCACAGAGATTCTGAGGCATTGCCAAATGTGGAGAGGAAGAAAAAGAAACACAAGACAGCAAACTATTAGGAAGCAAGTTCTGACTTAGTAGTCTGTTTTTCTAGACTATATAAATTTGGGGATTCAGCTGTGGGAAAACAAAATCAGAGAAATTAGTGGGGAAACAATCCATAGAGAGGAATATATAGCAAGACATGCACATGCCTAGGGAAGTGGAAATATAAGCAAGCAAGAATAGCCACATTAGAGAGCCCAGCCTCAGATCAGTAAGATAGCACAGTGTAAACAGGTGTCTTGTAACAGGAAGCCAAGTAATTACTATGCCTCAGAATAAAACAAAAATAAACAGTCTTTATAGCTGGTCCCCTGAATTTTGTCAAGGAGCAAGTTGCTCTACAGTTTAGGGAGCAGTCACTGCCCTCCAGAGCATTTTGAATCTTCAGGTAGGGTATGGGACCTAAGTCACATACAGACCTTCACTTCTCAGTGGAGATTATATCTGAAATCAGGATAACATTACACAGATGAGATCAGGATCAACCCATGTAATTTCTTATATTTTTACTACACTCTTTCCTCAACAATATTGTTCCAGAAACATCTGTCCTCAAGTAGTGCTAATAAGAAAGCATCCTGTAGCACAAAAACAGGCCCCATATAATTCTCCTTGGTAGATTTGATTTAGTTCAATAAAATTTAAACAGTTCAATAAATTTATATAATGGTGAAACAGATTTTTTAAAAAACAGCAAACAAAACCAACTTTTATCTAGCTGAGCCTTCACTACAGACAAGGCTCTAATTTCAAACTCCTCTTAAATTTTTCTTAAATATATTTGGTTATACAAATCTAGGTTCCACTCCATCCCCATCCATATTGTGATCTGTAGATCTAACACAGCCTGTTATCAGTCTCTGCACAGTCAGTAATTTTATCTTTTTGCTGATCTTGCAAGTACATGAGGGTATAATACTCCAGACCTGAAGCCTCAAGTTTGCTGGGAGTATAGTAATACTCTAAAATAATTTGCCACCTAATTCTTTTGCAAAGCCTTTTAGTTCTTCAGTACCTACAGGTCATGTAAAGAGAAAGTGTATATGACTACCCAAAAGATTTCTTTTGATTTAGTGAGAAAATACGCATTTTGGCAAAAGGTTCACAGTGGTAACACACAACTAAGGCAGAAAATTCCACAAAGCACCTAGCAAACACCAACCCACAATTCAGTAAAATACAGCTCATCAGTTTCAAGTTACCCAAAAGACATTAAGGAATAATACAGAAAGGAATGGTGCTAAAAAGAGTAAAGAAAGAAAGAAGGAGTAAAGAGATTAGAATAAGAGGATTGCATAGCTACCATCCAAGAGTTTTATTGACATCTGGGCCTTCATATGACAATGGCAGGCCCAGAGAGAGGGCAAGATGGAGCCCCTATGCTCCTGTATTTATCTGCTTTGGCAATCGTGGCCAGCCCTCCCAGGTGGGACATCTGGCTCACTGACCACTGTATAGCTCCAGGTCAGAGTGAGAGGCAGTGTAAGCCAGTCAGAGGCTGGGGCAGGTGTTCCCAGGGGCATGGTGTGGGTGGGCTACCAGGCAGGCCTTTTGATTGGCAGCCCTGCCACATGGCTTCCAATTCTGCCTTGAGGCTGCAGGCCACCTGTGTTCAGTAGCAAGCCTGATCATGTGGATTCCAACCTAGCCCCGTCCTCAACACACACAAGTTTGTTGACTTGACTTAGTAATTACATAATCTAGCGAGATGCAGTGTCTAACAGAGGGTACCTGAAAAAAACTGGTTTAAACTGGTTATGTCAATGTGCTGGTTTAAAGGTAAACTTGCAGGAGAAATGAACCCAACTCAAAAGACATTGTAAGTCAAGAGTTACAATTTAATAAAAATATTACAATGAATGCAATGATACAAAGAGAAAGTGGTTTTAACCCACAAAACCCAGAAATATAACCCAGCACCTTGGGGCACAAACAGAAAGGTGTTCATTAGCCCCTGTGCTGAGCCCCAACATGGTTCCTCCAAGTCCAAAGTAAAAAGAAAAGAAAGAAAAGCCTGTTGGTGCAGATGACAGTTGCAGTCTGGTCGAGAGTGGTGGTCGCAGTCCTGTCAAGGTTCTGGTCCTCCTCTGAATCCAAAGAATGGTACCCTAAGTCCCCAGACTCCAAGATTATATACCGTCTGGTTCAGGTGGGAATGCCTAGTGCCTCCCCCAGGGCACGGAGTTCCAAAATGGGTGATCTAAATCATCATTGCATATTTTTGGAATCATTGATGGCCCATTAGCAGACACACCCCCTCAGGGTGGTTGTGAAGGTGCTAACAACTCCCTGGAGGGGAGTTATCACAGTTCCTACCTCACAGGCTCCTTTAACACCCAGCTTACAGCCTGAGGGATTGGCTGTGCCCTGGGCAGCTGCTGCAAATGGTCCATTGTTAACAGTTCATGAGAAATGACATAGAAGGTTTAGAATACACATCTTTGGTCACACCCACACAGTGATAAACTGGTCCCAGGTTGCTGAACTAGGACAGTCAGTAACTTCCCATAAAAGATCAAAAGATTAAAAAATACCTCTTGTTTGAGGAGAAAAAAACCCAAACCAACAAACAAAAAATCCAAACAAAAAAATCACAAGAAAATGGTCCTAACTGGGGACCAAATAAGCCATTGACATCAAAGGACAAAGATGCTATGCAATATTATTTTTTCTAAGATTAAGGCCTTTCAGCTACAGAACATCTTAAAAAATAGACAAAAAGAAAAAAAGAAAAAAAAGAACATCTCGAAACAACATCCACAAGTCTCAACAGGCAGCAGTATGTGAACATTTTACACATTTTAACTTCTGTGATTTGTTTTGGAATATGTTACTAGACTTTCCACAGTGGTTACCTCATCACTCAGTCTTAGCAACTGCTGCTGCACTGACCAAGGAATAGCATAGGGATTGCAGGGGGAATCTAAACACTTGCCTAGGAGTAGAGAAGGATGATATGCTCCAGAAAAGCTTTTTCCTGGAGCAGAAATGGCAAACAGATGGAAAGAATCAAGTCCAAAACACAGTGTATGACCTATTTTAGATAGAGTCTCCTCGTGTTTCACTTTGGCAAAGCTCGAGTATCCCTGATGCCAACAGAATGTTCCTGAGATGTGGATCTTGTCAGCAGGCTCCAAGCTGCAGTCCTCCCACTATCAGGACTTAACAGACATCATAGTCCAGCAGTAAATATTTATTTGAGAGAAACTTATACAAATAGCATTACAGAAAAACAAAAAGAGACTGATTTTTAAAAGTCAAGGGAACCCATTTTTGCCATCCAGCTATGTGACAGGCCCAGTTTCATATTGGCCAGACCAGGCAACTGTCTCAAGGCTCTTAAAATCCAAAGATAGGAAAGAAAATGAACTCTGAATAGGATTGCGCCCATTTGTTAATCTGCATAAATCAATGTGTGGAAACAGGACTTTCTTTCTCTGTTTGACAACAGTATGACAACATCTTAAGTGTAAAATCTAAAGCCTTGGAGCCTCACAGAGATTTGTAACAGACAAATGGGTCAGAAAATCAGGAACCAAGACTGCCAGCACAGTAGCTGATATCTGAAGGACCCAGCTCTGCACTTGTGAAGCCTTTGGTTATTTAATACCTGTTCTCTAGAAAGGAATCATAACCCTTTCATGGCTGCTAAAAGCCAGTGATAAAATCTGAGAGAGAAAACAGAAGAAAGGGAAAGAAGGCTACAAAATGGCAAAATCTCCAACTGAAGACATCCTGTGTGGCCTATCTTCTTTTGTGTGAGTTAGGAAGAGAAACTATCACACAGAAAAATGTCATTGATGTTAATAATCAAGAGGAGAGTAACACAAAACATTCCAAATTTTTACAGTCTCAGAATTTTACAGTCTTTGAGTGTGCCAGAAGCTACCTCCCTTTTCAATCTGCCGTCTCTGCTTCTTTTGCAAGCTTCCTCCAAACTGTTTCAGCAAAAGCAAACTAGGCTGCCTTGGACGATCTGAGAAGCCAGCCCACCCTATTTTGAAAGAAATGAGCACAAACGTACTAGCCAACAGCCCAGAAAGAACTGAAACCCATGGGGAGGAGAAGAAGTGATAACAAGCAGCTTGAGAAGGAATCCTCTTCAGCAGGGACATATTCTGACTCACAGCACATGTGACTGCATCCCAGAACCAGCAACTTTTTCCTTTCCAATTCTTTATGCCTGCACAGCTATTTTTCTCTCCTTTTTGGCTGTTCCCTACTTGTGTCAGTTGCAAATGCTTATGTGCCTTGGACATACAGGGAAGGTGTGAAAAACTTTCTTTACTTTTTGCTTCCCTCTCAAAGCAGTTCACCTCAGAATGAGAGAAATCAAATCTTCTCTGTGGGTATTTATAGCTTTTTGTCATCTCCAGTCAGATATACCTACTAACCCAGAGGATAGTGGCTGAAGTTGCAGTCTTTTTTCTCTGGTATAGTTCTGATTTTGTCCAATGTTTGTCTTGTGTCAAACACATTTGCAGCCACTGAAATATGAAACAATCCCTACCTCTCCTTGCATCCACTGTACTAGAACACCTGCCCTGAAAATGAATTTGTCTCCGGCTGCCATGGAGGGCTGTACCAGGCATAACCTCCAGAGCCTGAGTGGGGTTTACTTCCTGAGATCCATACTCTATGTTCAAAGGCCTCCTCCAGTCTGGGGAGGCAAGTGCCACTGGACCCGTATATCTTCTGCAGCAGCAAGTTGTTATCAGAGCATGACTAACTTGGGGAGGTGCTTAAGGCGCCAATTTCTGAATCACCAAAGAGCTTTGTCTTCCTCCTGCTTGTTTATTAAGGGTACTTCTGAGCCAGTGGAGGAGCAGTGGGTTCAACACAGGGTGCTTTCTGTTTATTTTAGATAACCCTCTGTGACTTCTGTGTTGTCTCTGTCCTTTCAGGGGTAGGATGGTGCTTGAAAATGGGGTGGTCTTAGTCAATCTCACGCTGGACACTGAGGTCCTCCTAAATCCTCCTTTAGTCATTTTAAAATGCTATAAGTTTTTCTGTGACAGAGACTGTTTCTATCTTTTTATACTGTGGGAACAATGGGATTCAGATGTGGAAGAAGGCCTGTAGGGATTACCGTAACAGAAAAAATACATTAGTATGACATACCGCTTGAAGTGTGAAAGCCATAGTACAGAATCCTATCAGCTGCATTCCTTTGCTGTTCTGGCAAATGACCTAAATTGCAAACACAGAAAATTAATGTAGGTGCACCTAAAGCAAAACTGTCTTCCTACCCAAGAGAGGTGTAGTGGAAACTGCTGGGCAGTGTGTGCCAAGTCAATGTCCTGAGTGAGCTGCCTTTCCCACATACCTCCCTTGGGCAACAAAAGAGTAGGATGCCAGGGCTTTTGCCAACTTGGTGTTACGCAAAAGGCCCATGGAGTGGGTACAATGGAATTTAGGCTGGGCACAGAGGCAGGATACAGCAGCATGAGTCTCCAGCAAACAATAGCAACAGCAGGATCAAAACAGCAGGCAGAAAGTATATGCACAATTACCAAAACAAAATTGCATTCCCAGCCATGTCTCCAAGCAGAATCCCGCTGTTGTAAATGTAACCAGACATGTATTTCACATAATGCAATGTATATTATCTGAAAAGGAAGGTGAAAAGCAGAGGGATTAACTAAAGCAACAAATTCCAATCAATTTCTCCAGGTTAACACTGTAGTAAAAAAGCCAGAGTCGAGACTTCATCACATAACAGAGGTATAGCATCAATGCACTGAAGTATCAGGACAGTTGACAGAAACAGAATCTGGTACAGAAGAGAGCAGGGAAATAAATGCAATCATATTTGAATCATAAGTGCCTATATGAGAAACACTGGAAAAGTCCTCTAATTTGTAAGGAAACCTAACAATTTAATACTCCCTTTTAGAGGGAAGAAGGAGGAGGGGGCAAAACCGGTTTTTACTCTCTGTCTTGGTTGACTAGACCATAAACATAATAGTTGAAAAACTGCTTATTTGTTTTGGGACACTTTTGTGAAGAAAAAATATGTTTTGAAAAATGTTCAATTCAAAATATGAATCCCTTCCCCTATCAATGTTGGTAAGAAAAGCATTTCCAGGTTTAAAGCTTCTGAAAGATACCTGCTCTGTATAAGGTCTGACTTCTGCCCCACCTTTTTTCATACTGGCATTGAGGAGATAGGTAGAGATAAGGATCAAAATGAAAATATGGCAAGTAGAAATCGGAGACTGATTTGTTTTGTTTTGTTTTTGCAAAACTGAATAATTTTGTTGGGAAAAAGCTGAAGTTAGGGGGCATTCTGTGCTGGAGGTGAAAGCTCTGACCAGTAATGTTGACCATGTCTCCATCAGTGGATCAAGGGCATTTTCATACAGTCATTACAATTCAGCACACCCAGGTAGCAGCCTATGAAACGGACTGTATCCTTGGAGATTTAGACTCTGTTGGTGTTCCACAACAAGAAGACAAGAAAAGGACAGAGAAAATTTGTCACATTCTTGTAACTAGCAAAAATACTGTTGATATCTTCCATATTTGATGTAGATTTTAGCATTAGACCTCTCCTTTGTCCTTCTCAGGAAATTTTCTTGTAAGTGACACATGTGCTCCTGAAGTTAGAAAACAGCTAAAAAACCCAACCTGAATAATTGCATGTTGTCCATACTATGTGGACACCCAATAATTATTCCTCAAGTACTACATGAAAACTTGAATAAGGAATTAAATAGTGTTTAATTTTGAGGGGGCCTTGCAAATAAAGAGGCCTTCAGTATATATAAAAAATAACACATGCAGCTACTTAAAAACATTTCTCCCTCTTCACAGTAGAGCAGTTCAGGCCTGCCAGCTTGGCACTTCTCAGCTTAACAAGTGATAGACACAGAATAGCTTTCAGTCAGCTTACAGAAGAAAATTGTCAAGACTGAGGACAGTATGTGCTATACATTTCAGAATCAGCTGCCTGGTTTAATTTTGATTTTAGGTAGCTAGAGGAGATTTCTAAACCCACTCCTGTCACTATCAAGCAAGAATCTTTGGATGGAAATGGAAAGCAAGTTTAACAATATTTTTGCAAATACCACCTTTATGATTTCTATATGTAAATCTCTCATTATAATTGTAAAGACCAGGATCCTTAAGTCCAACAGCCATGACTTTCCACAATTTTACCTGGCTTACAAAGAGATAAAATATCCATATCTAAAAAGACATAGAAATTCCTGACAGGAATCAGTCAGTGAATATCAGCTTCTGATTACAGAGGAGCAAACCAGAGTCAGTGCATCAGTGTTCATCCCCCTTTGTTTGAATATTTGGCCCTGACGTGAAACCAGCTTTCAGAAGGGTCTCGTACCAAATGAAAATGAAAGGTTTAGTAGCAGCGTGGTGCTATTATATGTGGCCAAGACTCTTTTATATAAGCTTACCAGGCAAATAGCAGAGTAACAGTTGCTGATTAAAACTAATAAGCAGCTCTTTAAGGCCTACCTGGAACTTACTTCCTAAAATGGCCTATGTCTCATATTTTTTAAACTCTTTCAGTGCCTGATGGCCAAAAAATGTTAAGAAAATAAAAATAAGAACTAAAGTAGACAGGAATCC
>JAWWLZ010000001.1:1936698-1960826 GCA_035041345.1 Poliocrania exsul
TCAGTACTGGGGGGAGGGGGGTGGGGGGGGGTGTGCGGGGTGGTTCTTTCTGGTTTTGATATAGAAACTTTTTAAAAAAATTTAAAAATACTTTATTAACAGTTTCTGTGATATTCCAGATGTCAGAAACTAATGTTCCATAATCTGCTGAAACATTAAATCCTCTTTTTTATTAAGCATTGGGGTCAGCACTAAACTTCTTCATACAGCCTCAAACGTCAAGTGAAAAATTTCTTACTCAGATCTGATCTGCCATATGACTCATCTATTCTTGACATTTTCCCAGTAGCTGAAAGGAAAAGTAATACAAAGCCTTATTCTTCAAGAGAGAAAGTCAGCACATCATTCTGTGCAAGCAGATGGCCAGTTCTTTCTAATGATTTTTGTGCTGATGTTGTTCTCAGGTTTATGAGCACTAGCCCAGAGTGAGGGGCGGGTGGGAGAGGGGGAGAGGAGCTGATCCCAGTTACAGAGTAAACAGAGGGTAAGCAGAGGCTTGACCACTTTGCCTCTCAACTGGAGGCAGGCTGATTGCTGAAACCATTAGAGTAGCAGCCTTGGCAGCAAGCAGTTCTTCAGCCTCCAGGCCACCATAAAACAGGAGCTCCTTTTTTTTTTTCCATAAGAAGAAAAGGCCAGTGTCTTTGAAGCAAGCACTTTACCACATGGTCCTTTTGGTGGAGAGAGAAAGCCTGACACCATACCTCAGAAAGTAGGGGGGAGGAGAAGAAAAACCTGCTCTTTTCCAGTGCTCCTGTACAGACTTCTTCTTTGTAAAGAAGAAAATACAGGCAATGCAAACACACTAGACAGATATTTGTAACTGTAATACAGTTCCTTTTCTAAGTTCTTTATCACTGCTTTTCTGCAGAGCCCCAACACCAAACCTGTTTAAGGACTCCACAGCATTACAGTGCTACCTTTTCCATCTCCAGAGCTCAAGGTATCTAATACAGATACCTTCAAGGTATCCCTCAGGGGTGGGTGGGCTTTGGTCTCTACCACAAAACAGCCTGGCAGCCCCCAACATGCACTGCAGGCTCCAGACTGTCCTTTATTAACATGCAGCTATTGATATATAATAATTCTGTTCTACCTACAGGGAAAAGGAGTCAGGAGAAGCTGGATAATCGATCTAAAGACAGAAATTAACACTGCCATGATCTCCCAAGACTCATTTGTGAGTGTGTGGTGCCTCTTACTCTGGCAGATCAGCATTTGCTGTTGGAGGTCTTACTGAAAACATGCAGATACGTCAAGATATCTAAAAAAAATGACCTCTAATTATGTACTGCCATCATTCAACAGTTATAACCTTTATTTACACAGTTGGATCCATGTGACAACAAGGTTCACAACTGGGATCTCAGCTAATGTATCTACTCAATTTATTATTCTTTGTGTGTGTGTGTGTGTCTGTGTGTGTAAGATTCCAATGTATCTGGTAGACTTTTAACTAAAAAAGTGGCATAGGATTCCTGCTTATCAAGAACTAGGCATGTCAGGGTAACTCTAAAGAACTAAAATCCTTTTTGTCTATTTTCATACTTTGAACATGCTTTAGTTAAAGCAAAAGTGTTGCAGTGTTGCTGTGATTCTCAGTCATGTTTCGCTGACATAACTGGAAATAATGTAGCAGCAAACTACCTCAGCGTCAAGTGTCTGCCAATGATTTTTGCCTCCCAACACTCCTCAATCTTGTAAACTCTGCATGTGAAATCTTTAATAATTTTTCACTGATTTTATAAAACTACTTTTTTTTTTTCCCCTGTGTAGGCCAGCACCTACCTACATGCTCACAAATTGACTTCATCAGCTTTAAACATCTTATCTGGGACCTGCTTATGTTATTGCTTGAAGAAAAGGTTTAGCTCAATACCTTGAGGAAGGAGAAGATTTATATATCAATAAATGATCACATCTCAAAAATCCAAGTGACCATAAAACAAGTTAGGCAGATCTGAGCTTGAGGTCTGCCTGCATATGTCATGTTTTCCCCTTCCAGAATGTAGCAGAGCTGATGTCAGAGAAGTCAGCTATGAACACCTTTTTCTAGAGCCCTTACATCAGGAGCTGGAAACGCTCCCATCAGCTATGGCTTTTCCCACTGTTAATTCGTGGTTTTCAATAACAACAATATTTACTTCCTTTCTGGCAGTTTAATTCTTATATCCCAAGGAGGTTTGAAAAACCCAGTATTCCTATCTGTAATGAAGGCATGGCAAGGGAAATGGTTTCTTAAAGGCACCCACAGGGTTTATAGTAGAACTGGGAACTCACTTTGGGTCTCCCAGGTAAATGACAAGTGCTTTTACTGCTAGTCCAAACTCGTACTATATTTAACCAGCTCAATCACATGTGGTCTGGCTCTCTGCTGCAGACATAGCTTAAAATATACACCAAAAGAAGTGACAGAGTTTTGAAATGGAGTTTGCAAAAAATTATCTGGAAGAAATATTTTGAAATTCAGATTTTTGTTCATGCTTTTCAGTCGTGTTCAGTAATTTTGCAGTGGAGCCAAACGGGACATCAAGTTGAAGCAGTCAAAGCGGAGACATTTAGAGAATGTTTTCATCAGCATTTTGAACAGGTTTTCTCAGATCTTATATCCCTCATGCTCGTTGATTGCTTACTCTAACTCCTCCCACACATCTCTCAATTTCTTCATTCCCTCCCCAGTAAAGACTAAAATAAAATTGCTATTGTTGTGTTTGCATGTAATATTTCTTCTCTTTGCTTTTTGTCCCAGCTATTTAAAATCACAATCTATTCAAAAGACAGAGGCTGTCTGGTTTTCTGTGTTGGTAAATTATGTGACATATGATACCCAAACTGAAGATGGGCCCTCAGCAACTAGCAAATATTGGTACTTCTTGATGAAGTGTTAATGCATTTCTGCCAGTGATCACTGTTATTCTGAAACAAAGGGAGATATATACTTGCTCTCCAGACATCTCTCTTCACTGCTCAGTAATAACACGAGCGGCTTCCAACTGTCTATACAAGTTACTGGGCCAGGCTGTGTATTGTAAGAACCAAGGAAAAACAATCAAAATGTTCATCCATATCTTCCAAACTATTTTCCTCAACTACAAATCCCCATTTCTTAGAGGGAAAATGTTAGTACCGGCACATTTAACACTTTAGAAGAATTTACACCAAATGGATTGATTGTACAGCTCCTTAGTAAACTAGTTTTAGTTTGAAGGGAGGTTTTGTAGGAACCATAGAAATTTCTCTGTAGCAACAAGAGGGTTTGTGTTGTATCCCTGGTTCTACCATCTCAAAGACAAGAATAATTTAGCAATTAAATACTTAGAAGGAATTGTTCACTGGCCTGAAGCACAACTAGGCAAACTCAACTCCTGCTGAATTTGAGAGCTAGATTTCTAGTTATCCCTATGATTTGAACAATTCTCACTCCAAAATATAACAAATACACCTTGTAGTGGATAAATAGGTAATAACACCATTATTTACATTCTCATAGGGTTTAACACTTACATATTTCACAGCATATCAGAAATAGGACTTGAGACACATTTGGTGGTTTCTCAGTTTCCCTTCCCTGGCTGCCACAGGCACTGCCACAAACCCTGTGCCTAACATGCTCTAGTGAGACCAAGGTTGCTGGGCATGACTCTTGCCCATTCACCTGCACTGTCCTAGGGACTGGGCAAGAGAAAAGCTGTTCTGTCTACCACTTTCCTTATTTGCAGATATTTTCCAAGGTTTCTGTCTCTGCATCCACCATGTTAAATTGCCCAGTCTGAGAGGAGGAGCTATTATTGGCCATGGGGACAAAAAGGTTGCTCAGAGCACAAGTTAGTTGGAAGGGTGACACCCAGACACCTAGCATACTTTCCTGAGCAAGGTTTGTAGTGCTGCCCTAGTGTTGTTGCAGGCTGGGGAATGGAAACAAACCCAGAAAGGAGTTTGGACCACCAAAGGCTAATGCTTTTTCCTCGTGAAGCCCATTGTGAGAAAAAAAAGAATTAAGGGACAGAAAAAGAGATGTTTTGGGATCCAACCATCTCCATAAACATAATGCTGTCATTTCTTGTTTCCTTCTCTCCCAAAGGCATGTTAGCCAGGAAGAGCTGTAAAGCAAGAAATATCGTTTTTTTGAGCTCCCCAGGTTCCGGCCAAGAGTCAAAGACGTAACCTCCATAGGAGTATGGTCAGAGCTCTGATTTATTGTTTATGTTACACACACACATATTGCATACTTTCTGAGTCCACGAATAGTACGGGAATATTATTGGTTAATGGCTAGGGTGTGCTTGCTCCACCACACAGCTGGATTGGTAGTTTTCTCAAAACTATGCCCTTCTGTATCAATGTGTTTACCTTCTTCTCCTAACGGCTGCTGCATTCTTTCTATTGTTTATTGCTCTTCTTGAAGCAGGCTCGAAAATGCAGGGGCCCCGTTTCCCTGTTCATGGCCTAGGCTGTGCATACAAGCCTCCAATAGCACACTGTGGCCTGTGCTATTAAAATATTCCTCTACAGAACTGCACTGCCCAGAGATCAGGTAAAAGAAAATTAGTAGGGAAGTCCTATGGTAGAAAAAGAAAGGAGTCGGGAAAAAACATCGATTTCTGATTTTCAAACCCTTTTCTTTCTACAGCATTGATTTCTATCCTTCCTATTAGGTTTACCAAGAGTTATCCTCCCTTTCTAACCTTACCCTTACATCACCAGCCTCCAACTAGCTATGAGGATGCCTTAGAGCCAATCAATGGATTTGTATCCTGTTAGGCCACTTTTATCCACCATCAGTATTTGTTATGTGCACTGCCCAGTTCATCTCTCAGTTCAAGCCTATGCACAGCTCAAGGTTCTGCAGTCCTCCTCTCCTCCTGGGGCCAGAAGGGGTTTATGAGTTTCACTGGATATCAGTGGTTAGCCTGTGGACTACAAGCTGAACAGCCCTAGGTTTTGCAGTCAAGAAGGACTGATTCAGAAAGTCAGTCTTAAACACTTCATTTCTCTTTTTATTATGATTGAAGATATATCTTTATAAATAGTTCCCTCTGTAAATGTGCAAGGGCATGGATCACTACACATTTTTTCAAGATTATATAAGAACATGTCTTTTATCACTGAAAATATGAAAGGGTAGAATTATCTATTCCATATTCTTAATTTGTTTTGTGAAAGAGGATTCATTTAATCAACGCAGAACTTTCTGCTTGCCTAATCTTTCTCCCTCAGAGTTTCCCAATCCACATTCCTCTGAAAGTAGAAAGGGCCTTAAGCAATGACATGTTTGAAGTTTACCTGGCAAGGAAGGAAATCTTTGAACTGAAATATCTGTCCATAGGAAATGAACATTTCCATGTGTTATGAAATTTACAGTTTTTACTACTGGACAGCTAGACTGCATTATTTCAAATATTGGCTGAACACTATTTACTAATTACTTATAGATACAGAAAAAAAATTATGTCATGGTTTGGAGCTGCTTTTTATTTGTTTTACATCAGTGAAATCTTCAACAAAAGAGTGTAGAATGGCTTTCTTTTTATGCTATAAAGCAGAAAGAACTTGAAAAGCAGGTTATGAAGAGCTTTAAAAACAAAAGCAGACTTAAAAATAGGATTTTTCACTTTGTATAAAAAAAATTAGTTTTGGTTACTTCAGCAAACCCTTAAATCATGTATGAAGTGAAAGAAATAATGGATTTTTACCTCCTTGGAGAAACTTTCAGCTGAACCCCAAAGATAGTAGATATATTTTGATCTGATATACATTTAAGAAAAAGAAATATGACACTTGTTATCATTTACAACTACCATAAAGTTTATCAAACATCTTACAAGATTATAAAAAAATTAAAAATTTAAAAAGCTTATTTAAAAAATTTTGTAAAAATCTGAAGTTTACTAAAATCTTCCAACCACTTTATATTTCTTTGTAAAAGCCTGTATAATAATACCTCTTCTTTCAGGGTCTAGGTTATCTTCCATTTAGAGTTTCATCCTATCTTGGCAGACCCTTCCTGTCTCACTTTTTGGCTCAGGATACTCCATTCCCTTTTGTTTGAGTAGTAGGAAATTCACAGTTCCAACAGGAAGACCCCACCTTCCAAATGAAATCAGATGTTATTCTGTGACTCATGTTTCATGGATAACCTTGATGTGAAATACAATTAACTAAAAATAATAAAAATATAAAAATAATCCAAACCAAGAAAAAAAGCCTCAAAAAAGTTTTATCTGAGTGTTGGCTACTCCTCTTTTCTTCCCTTAAATTTTACATATATGTGCCACATTTTCTTTTTGCTTCAATTGAAGGAAAAGGTTCCATTTCTCACTGTTTATTAAAGAATGAACAAAATTTTGACTTGTTTTCTCAGTCTTTACATGCAATATGTATGTAATTGAAGGCAATTTCAGTTTTTTATGTACTTAATAGTGCAGCTTGATACTTGTGGGCTGAAAACTGGGGGACATAGGGAACTTCAGTCAGTTCCCTATGCTTAGATATACAGATACAGAGCTTATTATTCTAGACTAAGTCAGGAGGCTACAGGTAAAACACAGAAGCTCTATTGCTTCTGGAGTAACGGTTGAAGGTCAGGAAGGATATAACAGAGTATTTAAAAAAACATGCCATGCTTAACATTAGGCAACTAAATTAAGCATATCAGGTCTAAATACACAAATTATGTGAACTATAACCATGTTAAAATCTCCTGTCTTAAAATCTCATGCCATTTGCATGATCTAAGACCTCAAAAATTTATTCTGTTCACTCTTCTGTTAAAGAATTCACCTAGCAATACAAATTAACATGATATAACTAAAGATTTCAGGTTGTAAGAAAGAAAATGGTAACTCTATAAGAGTGTAATGTAATTTGGGAACATAAATCCTGTTACGGTTGCAGGTTGCTAGATGTTCAAGAGAAAATAATACAGGTTTCTTAGTCTGAAGTATTGCAGCAAAAGCAGGAAATATTTGACAGCTCTTTATAGCTCTCCATGTGATAGCTAAGATGAGCAAAGATCCTCAGGGGCCAAATGCCAAGTAAAACTATGTGTATGAGAAAAAACATTACTTAAAATAGTATTGAAAAGTAAAACAAGCTTTATGCTAACCTCTGGAAGATTTACTGTAATTTTTGAGTTTTAAATGGTAGAAGTGGATTATGGCTAAGAACAACTCATGTCTGCTGCAGCATAAATTCTATTGTGTTAAAAGTGTAAGTGATTTGACATTATAAATTGTACTCAGTTACATTAAGGAAACCTTTAACTGGGAAAGAAATCCAAGTCCACTGGTTATCTCAAGGATCCTTCATTGACAGGAGTGAGGTTCATCCCTAATCCCCCATGGATCATGAAAGTCTCATTCCAGCTTTTCAGATGGCTCAGCCATGCTTCCATTTGCTTTGACTCATCTACTCAGGGACTTCTGGCACTTCTACTTATCCTGCCAGGGAAACTTCAGCTTCAGCTGTTGAAATAGGTGGCTGTGTCCCAAAAGTCATGAAACTCAGGCTTACTGGCCTCACTTGAAATAGGGGTGAGGTTCTTGTCTGGCCTTTCACAAGTTATATAGCTGTCAGGCAATGCAGAGGGTTTCTTTTCTATCTTTGCCTTGTTGAGGAGGACACTGGTGATGGGGAAGTGGGGTTACAGCTCAGGGCAAGGCCTACTGCCCTGGGCCACTCAGTGATAAAAAGCACTTTTCATGTTCCATCCTCAAACCTGGAGATTATTCTGGCATTTCTTGTTTCAGTGGCCAGGACAGTGGCAAGGGAGAGACATGGGGACTTTTGGGCAGTACTCACCTGGCTCTTTTCCTGTGCTGCAGTACTCACTGTGGCAGTAGGGAATGGATAGGACAGAGATAAAGGAGGAGGAGGCAACTCCCTCCCACCCTGTTGTCTGCCTGGCAGAGAGGGCAGAAACATTTCTTTAGCCAAGTCACATATTGGTTAGTCTTTATTAGTCAACACCGCAGTTTACCTATATATCCTTGCCAGGGATGAGTGAGAAAAGAAAGATAGCTGCCTTTGCCATATTTGCTCCATATGGGAGAGGAACATGGGAAAAATGGAAAGAGGCAAGATGGGATCTGGAGTTAGACCCAAGAGTTATCTGTCAGAGATAGGTCTTTTCATCAGAGGCCAAAGAGAATATGTTTTTGGTGCTGTCCTGTGCAGAGCCAAGAATTGGACTCGATGATCTTTGTGGTCCCTTCCATTTCAGGACATTCTGTGATCCTGTAACTGAGTAGCTTGGCATTCTCAGTGATACTTAATGAGGAATGGGTGCTGCTTGACACTGTAGCCTCAGGCAGAGCTGTGACAGCCATCCCAGCCATCTGCAGAAGACTAGGGAAATTCCCACAGCAAGGCTGGGAATGAGCATCTTCCAGGGCACTCTTGCTCTGAAGATCAAATGGCCTTTGCAAACACTGAGGGTGAAGCTGTGCGAAGTGGGCAGAGTCCCTAGCTGGGCTGCAATGAATATCCTTCAGCAAGACCCTGCCCAATGGGCAGGACTCCAGCTTGCAAGGCAAAGGAACTGAATGATGTAATAGGATCTGATGTGGATGGAGGTGTTAGTTAACAGAGAGCAGGAACAACTCCAGTGCCTAGGAGATTGCTCTGTCTCTCTCTGACTGGCATCAGGGAAGAGTAGTGGTGATGGTTGACTGGGAAGCATCACAAGAAAATTTTTCTTCATCTTGTGCGGGCAATGGAATGCAGGTGAGTAAAGACTGGAAATGGAGAGGAGGAGAGAGATCCACAGACTGTTCTTTAGTTTTGAAGAGATGCTGGCAGCCATGATTTTACTTATTTTAAATTCACATCTTTGCAGCAAAAGTGGGAGAGTGAGGTCTGTAGCCAAGGAAGGGGTAGAACAGCCTCACTAGCTTCCTTGCCCAGGCTGGTTCAGGAAAGATGCCCATGGCAGCCACAGGTAGCATGGAGATAGCCAAGAGTGGCAGGGTATTGCTAAGTGCGTGGGGGTTCCACCGGGGTTGCATGGCTGAGACTTGTGCTAGTGACACAAAGTGACCTGAAGTGACTTAGCTGAGAAGTTCCTCAGAAACTGGTACCTCTTGTGAGGAAGAGAGCTGGCTCAGAAATCTGGACTTTGAAAGGTATAGAAAACAATTGATATTGTCAAAAAGAAATCCGTATTAATTCAGTATCAGTACTTTGACCATGGAGTAATGTCTAAGCATGAGATCTCTACCAGTAAGTAAGATTAACATACTATAACATATTTCTATCCTCAACTCTTCAGTTATAGAAATTAATCAATTACATTGGTAGCCATTTCATTGCTAAATTGAAATCCTCTGGAGTTCACTCCCAAACTAGATTAGATGACGTCTCTGTGATCTTTATTTTCAGATACATTTAGTTTCAAAAAGCTGTTCAGATTTCATTGTGATGTCTGTGAGACATATGAAAGTTAAGTCCTACAAGTTTTCTCAAAAAATTCTTATAGAATCCTAAACCTGAGTTTACATCAGTGGTTCAACACTCCTGGACTTAACTTTTTGCCTGGAAATGATGAGATGAACTCTGCTCTCAATGTGTGTAATGGCGTAAATTCATGGCACTTGGATTTACTTTCCAGTTGTTCATTCCCTGGTGATGAACCCCTTTTGTTCACAATCCGTACACTTGCCTTATGCACATACAGCCACTGCCATGTAATATCAATCAGCATCCTGTTATCCTACAAAGATCACACTGGAGTTAGAAGTAGGAATTCTTCATGAGGAAAACTAATCCAGTGACATTTTCAGTGTGACAAGAACCAGGACATGCAGTAATTCTAACCAGACAATCTGTTATTAGAAGATACATGGTCCAATTTCTTGTCTAAAATGCAGGTTTTAATAGGGACCAGAACTTTGGAGTGCTAATCTAAGCCAAATTAAACTTTGTGTGTTTTGAGGCTTAACTATCGTTACCATGTTGTGGACTTCAAAATTGTGTAACTCTTTCATTATTTCTTGCTTGTCATGTAATGTGTTCTCTTTTTTTTCTTTTTTTTTTTTTTTAATGAAAACTAATGCAAAAGTTGGGGGAAAAAAGAAGTGGCCCTAAATGTTATGCATCAGTTACACTTTAATATATTTAAATTAAATTGTTTATCATTCTTATATGGTTAATTCAGGAAAAGAAAATGTCTTCTGCCTGATTCTATAGGAGAGTAAAATTTGTATGGGAAATTCAAGGGAAACAGGAGGCCATTGTAGCAGCACAGTGCTGGTGTCTGAAGATAAAGTCAGCTGGCTAGCAGTCTTAATTTACAGTGTTCTTTGGCAATGTTTTTTCTGTCAAAAAATTCATGTTGAGGTTAGAAGATATGGTCAATAGAAAAACAACAGTTTTGCTATAGGCATGATTGACTAATCTGTGTTCAGTATGTTGGGACTGAGTCTCTTAAACTAGAAAATTGCCAGTCTGCCCAGAAAGTTGCCATTGATCTGCATATATTATGCAGACCAGTCTCAGTAGTCATGTTTTCTAACTATATCCATCTGGATCACTGAGTTCTGAACTACAAAACAAGCCTTTCCCATTTGGATTGAAATTCTGAGCAGAGCATTATATATTCCAGAACCAATGGGCCAAGGGAATTTGCGTCATTAAAATGTCCCAAGAATTTGTATTACTGAAGGTATAAATCATAGGTTGCTGTTTACCACAAAATGCTATGGGTTACACTGGCTAGTACCAAACCAAAATGAGGAAATACAAATGCATTTATACACTCTACATCCTGAATTGACATATATAGCAGCATTGTTTGTGGAGTAGAGTTTCCTTCTGGGAACATCTGGAAAAGTTACAAGTCCTTTTAAGATGATCTCAGAACTTGTAACACTTTACATCTCCAAAACACAAAAAGCCTAAATCAAACTCTTTCCAGTACTCCAAGTTGTTTCTTTCACTGAGTCCCACAGCTATGACAGGACTCTGACTCCTCCAAGCACCCAGTGTTTGGCTTCCTAGGCTGAGGGTCAGCCTAGAAGCAGTGCAGCTGGTGGCCTTGAAATAAAGAACCAGAAGCAGGTGGTTTCCCCCTTCTTCACGCATGGCTACTGCTAAGTAGAATCTCCTGTTCCTGCTTCCAGTCCCTGCCCATGCTGGAGCCACAGTCACCCTGCAGGCTGTCCTGCCCCTCATGCAGAGCAGGACCTAGTTTACTTCCATGACTTTCCTGGTGATTCTGGGAGATGATGGTTACCATTTGTAAGAATGAGACCCAAAACCACATGAGACATGTAGTGAAAAGATTTCCATGAGATGTGCCATGAGATGTGTGGCAAAGGGATTACCATGGGTGTGATGGCATGCTGAGGGGATGGTAGGTGGGGCTAGATGACTCTCATTGCTGCCCTGATGAGGTAGAAAAGGAAGAGGTAAAGTCTCATGGTTCTGTTATTGTCCCTGCATAAGACCTTTGTAATCTCTCTCTTTGTAACTCTAGATATCCCTCATTTACATATTAATTGGCTGACGCCCCCCACTTATGATATCAGTAACAGGATATTTGACTACAGTCTCATTTCTACTTCCACTTCTCTCAAAAAAGTATAAATTGACATTTGAAATCTTCAGTGGCAAAGGATGATAATACAACCATCTTCAGACAAGTTGACAAGCTTGCTCATCTCTCATCGGCAAAGCAGAGGTAAGATTTGTGTCTCCAACCTCATTGGAGTATACCCAGGAATACTTGTGCATAGTGCTACGCACTCATATTTTGTAGATCTATTGCAGTTGTCATCGGCAATCTAACAGAAATCTAAAACTTCTTGCTTCAATAAATCTCACTATTGGTGAATCTACTTGTGAAAGTTCTTATTGAACTTGATCAGAATTAGAATTTTGAGTTGGTAAATCACATGGTGAAACTGTGATCATGAATGAGACCAGACTTAGAATGTAACCCACACTACTGGTGCTTCTGGGATCCTATTACATGTGACTGAACTTAAAGTGCTGAGTTGGCTGTTATGAGAAATTAAGCCCAGGTGCTCCCAGTCTCTGTGATTTCCAAGGACCAGCTGAAAAGTATGGGGACTTACTTTCTGCCAAATTTTTGTACTCTTAATGCAACAGTGTCACTGCACTTGATTTTTTCCTTGCCCTGGGGGCTGCCTTGCTGGCCAGGGCTGGGGGCTGTGGTGGTGGTTTGCAAAGGTCAGGCTGTGACTGTCTCTTGTCACTGTCCTGGGCCCGTTCCAGCCTGCTTTGCAGGGCACAGACTTGCTGGCCTCTCTCCAACCCTCAGTCCATGACAATCCCTTTATCTGGCATTTAACAGATAGATTAAAAGGCATTGAATAAAATAGTGTTTATTTAATCTCTTCTCTGAATAGCAACATCTCATATGAGCAGCATTTAACTCTAGCTCTGAGTGACAAAGAAATTGATTGCAAATATTGCAAAGCTGTGTTCAGATGAGACACTCCTGTCAGCCATAGTGAAGGTGCAAACTGATAGGGATGATTAATATTTTCCATCCAAATGCAAGTACAATGGTGGAATGTGAAAGGATTTATGAGAAATACCAGGCTGGCCCTGCTGGAAGCTCCATTCTTCAGTTTTTCCACAGACTCAGTGCAAAACAGACAGTGGCAATAAAGTGGTGTTCTCACTCTACTGAAAAGTGTGTTTTAAACAACTGCTACATAGGGTGGAAAGTTTACCTCTGTCTTGGTGCCCATTCTATGTTTGGCCTTTCGACTGAGGCTGCTGAGGAGCAGGTTGTGTAAGGTTACTTTACATTATATGTATAGTTAAGTGTCCCCCAGCTGCTGGCATCTGATTGCCTATCACATCTGACTACCATATTTGACTATCACATATGTCTGCATGCCCTTCAAGCCCTCAAACACATACACAGCCAACAGCAGTGCAATCACTACCAGCTTGGTCCAGATTTGAATAAATGGCTTTAACTCTATCCACTATAAATCCCTGGGTCAACCTGTTCTGCAATTAAAAAATTTCTGAGCTGAAGGTCCTTTTTGTTTATCCACATATTGAAGACCTATGGCTGAAAAATTAAAAAAATAGAATATTTGATGTGTCATAATGTTCATTTAATCCATGCATGATATATAATGAATTTCATGTTGGTTCCTATAGGTGTCAAGAAATTTCAAACTGAATTTATCTGCAAGATGTCTGGCATACATCTACATTCATATATAGCTAAATTTCTCTTGATGAACATAAACACCTTTCTAAAGGGTCTAAAGTTTTAGACTATAATAACACTCTTATTTTTATAACATAAACACCTCAGTTTTAGATGTCACTATATTTGTTTTATTCAACAGATCACTGAATCTTATGTATAATAATTTCCAAAAACACAATAGATTTGTTTTTGTAAACTAAGAAAGAAATGACAGATATAGTACTAGCAGAAACAACAAAGCTTCCTGTTTAAATAAGCTATTATATAGATATAAATAATCCCAAAGTAAATTTTTTGTTAACATCATATGCTGTGATTTATTATAATCACTTTAAATAGGTCACAACCTTGTTTTTTTATCTATTCATTTTCTGTTTGGCACCTAAGCACAAAAGCCACAGATGACATACAAACTGACCAGTCTTCTCACTGGTTTCAGACAAGGATTTTAGGACAGTGCTAAGGTATATATACTTCTTATTAAACCATCTCTTTTAATTTTCTTGCTGTTTGAGAATCTAAGACATGTGTGTGCTTGGAACAACACTAATATTAATGAAAAGGTCAAAAAAAGTACTTATAATGAGCCAACAAAGCTGGGATCTGAGCCAGACATTTATGGACTAGCTTTGGCACAAAAGTAGACTTTCCACTCTCCTGAAAGCCAGATGTACTTGGTTGCTCTCCTCACCACTGCAATCAGAATTCTTTGATGATTCTGGAACCAGTAAATTACTCTTTAACAATTATTCAGTTCCTCCCTTACGTATATCCCAGGAACTGGAGTACTGTCCTCTTCTGTCCTCGGCTTTATCTTGTATTTGCACAGGCAACCCTCTCTGCTACCTCTGTAAAAGGAGTAAAGGAAGGGACAATTGTGTACAAAGACCTCCAACCTCTGAACAGGACAGATGAGAAAATAATTAGCAACCTCCATCTGTCTGACATCATATAATGGCCTGGGTTGGAAGTGACCATAGTTGCTCAGAGGCCCATTCAACCTGGCCTGAAACATTTCTAGGGATGAGGCATTGACAGCTTCTCTGGGTAACCTGTTCCAGTGCCTCACCACCTTCATTGAAAAGAATTTCTAATATCCAATCAAAACATACTCTCTTTCAGTTTGAAGCCATTCCCCCTTGTACGGTCACTACAGGCCCTTGTATATAATCTCTTTTCATCTTTCCTGTAGGCTCCCTTTAGATACTGAAAGGCCACAATTAGGTCACCCCAAAGCATTCTCCAGGCTGAACAATCCCAATTATCTCTCAGCCTTTCCTCATGGGAGACATGCTGCATCCCTCTAGTCATCTTGATGTCTCTCCTCTGGACTTGCTTCAGAGTGGGCACAGGTTGCCCGTAAAGGTGTCCTTGAAGGTTTTCAGGACCTGATTAGACCCTGAAAAGTCTTACCTGCTGTCAAATCCCAGGAGTTGACTTTTATTTGAGTAGCAAGTTAGACTAGAGATCTCCTGAGGACTCTTCCCACCTGGGCAACTTTATGATTCTCTTCCTAATCTGAGGATGTAGTGAAACTATAAACAAGAGTTTTTCCTTACTCTCTAGCATCCCTTCCACTGTTTCCCAAGCATAATGGCACAGTTCTCACTTCAGGTGCCCATGACCATGAATTTATGGTTCAGACATCAAAGATAACATATCTTACAGCATATGGTAATATCTTTGCAACATCTTCTAGCACATTGCAAATTATTGGCTCTCATTTCTGAACCCTATGAACTGCAGGGAGTGCTCCATAGCCTGGCACACACATAAAACCTAAAGTGAAACACCTCTGCATTGAGAAAATACATGTATTTATGTTCAGTCCTGAAATGGGGATCCATTGAACGGAGATTCTTTTAGAGCAGTGACTACCAACACATGAAACTGCTGAAGGTGAAGCTATCATTTGAAAATAAACTAGAAGGAAAGTTAAAAATAAATTTTCTGTTACAAAACTTTTGGTGGTTTGTTTATAGGGGGTTTTTTTCCCTTTAAAAACACAAAGTACTTTTAATATGTTTTGATCCTTATTTAGTATACATTTTATTCAATCATACCAAGCAACTTGATGATTAAAACAATGTTATGTTTTGACCTTATTCTACTGGCTCTGTGGCTGTAGTTAGGTTGTGGCTGCTAAAAAAGGAGCACTGATCACAGGTGACACACAAAGATAGTTTATTATATCACACCAGGAAGACGGAAAATAAAGGGGAAAAAAAGCAGCAAAAAGAGGGTTCTTACTACAAGTTGCACCATATATATTGTAAAATCCCACCTATGGCCAGCAGCCATGGGTAGAATAGCACTGTCCATAAACTTTATTACAACTTCTAATTGGATGTTAGCACCTTTGTTTAATGAGAAATTTATCTCTTTACATTCCGTCTCATGCTTGCTTCTCTCAAATCCTCTTTATCTCACTTTGTTTTTAGTTAGCCTGCTAGTCTTTCTCACAAGATTTATTAACTTTCAGTGTTCTCATCTCATACCAAAAGGTACCAGCCTACTGAGGCCTAGAGGGCTTCCTGCTGCCCCAAAAGCCTTCCTAACTCAAAAAACCTTTATAATCCTCACATGGCTCATTCATTGCCTATGTGGGAGATGTTAATTCAAAATGTAACCACTAGCTCAAGAGCTGGGAGATACTAGATGTGTTACCTCTTTGTTCTTAACAAGATGTTGGTCCAGGGTTTTTATATTTCAACACCTGATGGTTTAAAAATCATTGCAAAACAAACCTCAAAACTACTAGAAATAAGTGATCAAGGAGAATTAAGCTAAGTGAGTTAACCAGACTACAAGAAGGTCTTGTTATGGGGCTTCATCATTTCCTGGAACAAGCACCTTGATTTCGAATAGAAGGGGTTGCCTGGACATCTTCAGAAACATCCAGGAGTCTAGTAAAACAAAAAAAAAATACAGTTTCTCCACCCTGTGGCTGTATATGTACATAAGGTTTTCCCTAAGCTGTTCCTTTTGAAAAGGTCTTCTGGATGGACTGGCAAGGATCAGACAGCACAGCATGTGAGAACGTTGATTTTCTAGGCTGTGAAAAGGACACTGGGATATAATATCTTGTAATATCTAATGGTTAAATTAGCTTAATGAGATTCAAACAGTTACACTCAGAGCATGAATAAATTCTTTACATACCAAAAGAGTTGTTAAGACACCCAACATTATCACAGACATAAAATATAAGTAAAGATAAAGCTTTGTAAGGTTTGCTTTTGCAAAATAAAATGTAATTGTCATTCATTTTGACATCAATGGCATAAATCATAATTTAAAATAATCATATTGCCTTTTGAAGTCCATGTTAAAATAAGGCATTGTCCCAATGTGCATATCCTACTTCCGTAAGGAAATATTTTATTTTTGGTTGTAGCTAAAAAAAGAGTTCTTTCTATTTTTTTAGATAAAATTCCTCTTTTTCAAGTTAACAGGTTAAAGGAGTTGAACATTAAAAGAAAATAGAGATGTGTTTTATTTCTGACTTTTTCCAGTCAGTTTCTTTATTTGAAGACTTACGCTTCCCTGAGCTTTCTATATGACTGTCACGGGCCTGATAGAGGTCAACCAGAAAGCAAAAAAAGTCAGAAAATTGAAGAAATGTATTAAAGAGTTAAATTAAAAAAAAATGCAGCAAAAAAAATTTCAGCTGTAAAAGGTCTATAAATGCAAAGTTTGAGAATCCAGCTGTAAAAGAAGATCTAAAAATGCAAAATTTGAGAATCAGAAAGGAAAAAAAAAGATTAGTAAAAGAGGAAGTACTCAAAACATCTTCCCAGAATCTTTTACAAAATCTGCCTTAACATCTTTAAAAAAATGGGTTTGTGGTTGGCATTTCCCTGCTTTTTCTGGCTTTCTGTGCTTCCCAAAATCTTGGAAGAACTAGAGTAGTATTTTGTGCAGGAGGCAATGAGTACCTGAATTCAACAAGGTGAGCAGGAGATTCAATTGTGAGGCAGCAGCTCTAAAATTCTCCAGAATTCCTACTTTCACAAATCTCAAACAAATCATAGGTTTGGCAAAATGACTGGAATGTAAATTAAATAATTTGGAGACAGGTGTATCTTCTAGAAAACGTGAAGCATATCAGTACTCCCCAAGAAAGAAATCTCTCACCAAAGGGGAACTAATACTGGGCAAGAGAACTCTGAGTGCTCCACATTGGATCTTCTTTGGAAGGAGTCATACAGAAAACAGCATTTTTTACAGAAGTTTAAAGTGACATCTGATATGACAATTGAAAGTTGCATCCCATCAGGCAGGCCAAAAAAACAGAGGTATGGTAATTTTCTGCTGACATCAATGCGAGTCCTGCGACTTGTCAGAGACCAGGGCCAGAATTTTTTCTCAGGTGATTTATCATAATTTTTCTTATTTGGCAGTTTCATAGCTGAGAACCCACTTTACTTTTTTAATATATTGTGTTAGAATGTATTAGTGTTGTTTGTAATTGGTTTTCTAATAGCTGAAACATATGTCAGAGCAAGATATAAAACACAAAGATGGGTACTGAAATCACGCTACTGTGTGCTCCCTAATATGTGTTATTTACCCTTCTAATTGTGGTTGCTTCTGTTTGCATTAGAGGGTGTCTTGTGGATTTGCTGTAGATTTGTTTCTTCCTTTTGTGGTTCCTGGTCGTCATCAACATTTGAATAAGAAGTCCCATTCACAGAGAGGTAACTCTTGGAGCTGAGGATAATGCTGTTTCAGTTTGTTGAATCCTAAGGGTCAAGTTCAGCTTCTATTTCTGAGAGCACAGACTCTAGACACAGTAAAATGCAAATAGTATTTTTAGGTTAACATGAACTTCTAGATGTCCTGTCTAAACACCATGAAACAAAAATATTCTCTCTCTTTATTAAGTATGCAGTCAAATAACTCTTATAAATTCTCTGCAGAAATAAATCAAATTACAAATAAATAGTTTTGAGATTTTCTGGTAAGAACACGTCCTTTCTGTTAAAGTCATACTATATTAATGCCTATGAATCTATAGGAAGTTTGTTGAACTCTACTAGTGCATAAATATTTTCAAACACTTGAATGAGCATTCAGGTAGAGTCTTTACCTTATAGACTATATAGACTATGTTTTGCTTGTGCTTATATTCATGAGAACATGCAAAATGGGAATACCTTTTTTTCAATGATGTGCGCTAGTTCTTGGATTTCAAAAGTTTCGTTTTTCTTCAAATTTTCATTTCAACTGAATTAGAATATTTGTGCAAAGCAGTTTAAGGTGAAGGGAGCTGAACTTAAAATCCCCTTAGAATATCTATACTGTTTCTCCTTTTAATACAAGAACAAAAATGCACCACTTGTCATGCCCCATATACATCCCATATATACAAAAGGAAAATTCAAGTAGCAATCAGGTTATTTTTAGAAAATATTGATTTGGATATTAAAAGTAATATTCCAACTTAATTGATCAAAAAAGGAAATAAAGCAGAGTAAGCATGACTTACTGTGTAAAGTTTCTTTCCAACCAGAATGTGAAGGGCTAGGAAATGCTAATAGAATATGAAAAATATGATTTGTTCTTTTGGGTTAACATTGTCTTTACATCAGTTGTTTGCACAAACCACGGACACTTGTCATTATGTTCATCTTCAAGTTGTTTGGTCAGTCCAGTTCAACTGGCTTGAATCACAAGACTTTTTTTAAATATTAGCATCTTTATCTATCCGTGTATATAAAAGAACTGACAACTATATTTTATATTAAGTTAAATATCCAGGACCAGGTCATTGAAGTTTTATATACGATGAAAGGAAAATAGAGCACAAAAGGAGTGCTTGTACTTCCTAGCAAAGATCAATTCATTGAAAGATGTTTCATATGATCTGCACTGGCCTAAAACCATAGGGGGTTTTATATTTAATGTAGCAAAGTACTTATTTTATTATGCTGATGAATTAAAAAATTTCCAGAAGGTCTAGAAAAAACATAAATAGAAACTCTGAAGACAGTGGGATAACTTACAAAATAGCATGTTGCTAGGGGTTTTATTTTTTGGATACAAATTGAAAAGGTATACAAAAATACTAAAAAGCAGATGACTTCCATGATTTTTATAAAGTCATAAATGTAACATAATTAACCTAAAAGGAGAAGCATTTAAAAAGATACTAATCAGTTGCCAGTGCTTACCTACTTGATTGGAACTAACACAAGCTAACATGTAATTAACTATAATTCAACAATTTAAGATAAAGCATAATTAATTAATGAAACAAATGCTTGAGGATATTTTCATTAATAAAGAATGTGGAATTTCATACTGGGTTCTCTTATTTCATATAAAATGCAATTCTATAAGCAGAATTTCTACATACATCTGATTTCCAAGATTTATTTTCAAAGTGGCATGTTTATACAGGTACAGGTATGTTCATGCAGGTACAGAGTCATGTTTTAGGAAGACAGGACAATAGAGTCTTATAAATGCATATAAATGCTTCTATGAAAACAACCACCAGCTAGAGGTTGCTAGTGCAAAGTAATGAGAGAAAATTGGTTGGCTTTGAGAAATGAAGTAAGACAATGCAGAAGAAATGCAGTATCTTGTTATTTTCCCTGATGAGTAGACAGAGAGGTGTATTGAGACTTGGCGGAACAGCAGAACCCAGAAGATCATAATCAGTGGCACAGAGTCTGGTTGGAGGTCTGTCACTAGTGGTGTCCTCCAAGGTTCAATACTGGCCCAGTGTTGTTTCATTTATTCATCAATTGCTTGGATGAAGGGAATAATGTCTCCTCAGCAAGTTCATTGATTACAGAGCTGGAATGAATGGACAATACCCTAGAGCACTGGGCAGCCCTTCAAAAGGACCTTCACAGGTTAGAGAGATGGGTTCCAGAAACATGAAATTTAACGAAGGCAAAGGCAGGGTCCTATACCTGGGGCAGAATAAATCCAGGCACCAAGACAGGCTGAGGGCTCACCTGCTGGAAAACAGGTTTGCAGAGAAGGACCTGGGAGTCCTGGTGGACCACAGGGTGTCCATGAGCCAGCAGTATGCCCTTCTTGCCAAGAAGGCCAGGTGTCCATGTTGCATTAGGATGAGTATTGCCCACAGGTCTGGGAGGCGATCCTGCTCCTCTACTCAGCCCTTGTGAGGCACATCTGGAGTTCTGTGTCCAGTTCTGGGCTCCTCAGCACAAGAGAGACAGGGAGCTCCTGGAGCTGGTTCAGCGTAGGGTACCTAAGATGATGAAGGGACTGGAGCATCTCTCAGGATGCTCAGGAAAGGCTGAGGGAGGTAGGCCTGTTCAGCCTCAAGAAGAGATGGCTGAGATGAGACCTCATCACTGTCTATCAGTGTCTGAAGGGATGTGTCAGAGGATGAAGCACTTTCTGCTCACTGGTGCAGAGCAGCAGGATAAGAGGCAACAGACAGAAACTGATGAACAGGAGGCTCCACCTGAACATGAGGAGGAACTTCTTTTCTGCCTGTGTGACTACACACTGGAATACATCACTCAGAGAGGTTGTGGAGTCTCCTTCTTTGTAGATATCCAGAACCATCTGGATGCAAAAGCCATGTGCTTTTGGATGGCCCTTGTTGACCATGGAGGTTGGACTAGGTGATCCACTGTGGTCCCTTCCAACCTTACCCATTCCAGGAATCTATGATGTTGTGATTCATGCAGGCAATGTTGAATCCCTTCCACAATAAAGTGTTCCACTGCATAATCAACCTTCAGGACAGAGGTTAGGATACCTCAGAAAAGAGCATATATGTTGCTGAGGTGTTCAGAAACTAGTTAAGAGACACTGTATACAATGAAAAAGATAGTAGGGTTGAATACGGAGGGGATAATACTTTCACAACATAAACAGACTTTTGAAATATGTGTGGTGTTTACCTCACAAACAGATAGGGAATATTTTAAGATTTTGTAATTGTTGTCATATGACAAATACAGTTTCAGTTCTTTAGAGCAGAACGTACATGGTGAGTGTATGCACTTGATTACTAAGGCACATTTGATTACTAAAAATACAACATCGATCAAAATCACTTGCAGAAAAGTCCAAAATGTGAGATTAACAAATTCAAACATAGGAAAACAAACATGTGACATCCCCCCCCCAAAAAAAAAAAAAAAACACAAAAAAGGAGACCTGGGAATGACATGTAATATATATTTTGTTTATACTTGCAGATGAAAATACTTCCACGATTCATTGTTTTAGAACTGTAATGACCTATATTTCTACAAATAAAAAGCCAGATGGATGAGTCAGTATCAGATTTCCAGATCTGATTTCTTGTCAGTTACATATAAGGAAGTTTAACCAATATGCTCAATCCAGAAGTCATTATTTTTTATTTCTGCTTTGGATTAAGCACACCAAAACCAAGACTGTTATTTGATTCCCAGTGAGCAACACACATCTTCATCCCATTTCATGGTACAATGCTCAGAATTTAGCATAAATCTAAACTTGCAATAATACAGAAAACAGCATTGCAGAATTAAATTAACACCAGGAGACTCAGCTAATACTGACACATGCAGGTCAGCTATTTTCTTAGCTATCTATATTTGGTTTTCTCATTAAAAAGGAACATGTAAAAACTAAACATGTCTACTTGCATTCTAAATAAATTACTTCAAAAAATAATTTTAAAAAATTAAACTACGTGAAAGCTATTCTACAACACAACATACCATTACCAGTGGATTCAGCAGCTAATTTTTTGGTGTTCAAATACATTTGGAAATGCTGGGCAAAGAAGAATTAAAATAAAAATGTCACAAGCTCATCATTAGCATCACTAGTATTTTTTTCAGGAGTAGAATTTAAGATTAGTTGCAATATTTCCAATTCTTGCGTAAATCTTCTGTTGAGGTACTTTAAAAATTAAAATGAAGTCTAATACACTGACAATGGATATGCATTAAATAATTTTTATATTAATTCAACTGTTAAGTTTCCATATTTCACAAAGTATTATACACTACCATCTCCCCACAGACTTAGATCTAGTCCTCAAAATGTCCTTGGCTCCAGAATGGCTTACAATAAAGTTTTGAGCCAAAGAAGGCATTTTCTTGGCATTAAGTATGACTGTCTCTGCACATCCCAGAGAAAGTGTTGCAATAAACAGGACTCAGTTTACAATTTTAAACAATAAATATATTAATTATTTACTCAATTATTTGCAAAAAGAAAAGGAAAAAGGTAGTGTCTGATAGAAGAAATATACAGGCCAAGGGCAATGTATGTGAGTTGTTTAAAGAAGGGGAGGTTATGGATAAAAAAAAGCAGTGAATGTGACTTCTCCTTAAAATACTGAAAGAATTCTACTGTACTGATATATAAATTCTGATAACTGCTGTCCTTTAATCAGAGTCCAACAGAAAGTGAACTAGAAATCTGGCAAAATAAAGATGTACTATTCCTCTAGCTTGATTTATCCATGTAGGCTAGGACTAAGTGCCAACACAAGTGTTTCTGCCAGTTTACAATTAGACAGAAATCCTTGAGCTTCCTCAGTGGAAACATCTTTTGTTGAGAAAGATATCAGTGTCTTGGCTTTTGTCTTATCAGGGTGTTTCAAGTAATTAGATTTTATTTAGGCCTCCATTTAAAAGAAGACCAGAAAAAAAATCATCTTAGTCAAACAGTCTGATTGTATTAAAAATCTGCAGGATGGTTCTACACTCACACCCAATGAGCATGACATTGAATCAGTTGCACAATTACTGCTTGTTTATAAACAGCAAAACCCTGTACATGTTTCCTATTATAAAAACTTTAAAGAGTCCAGAACCCTTTCTGCAGGAAAAATAAATTAAAAAAGCAAAACAAAACAAAACATAAACCACAAAAAAGAAGAAAACAAAGACAAAAATTTAACATTTTGAAGCATATTCAACTTGGACTATTGCTGCTGTATTACCTCACTGCTGGGAAGCCACTGTACTGTGGTCATTTACTGGAAAACTAAATGCATAGAATATGGAAGACATAAAAATTTAATAAGTTCAAGGTAAAAGCAGTGAAGTCTGCTAAAGTCAATTTCTGAGGGATTTTAATTAAACTCAACAAATTTATATTTGTTGAAACCAAAAATGGTCTTGAAAATTTTCACTCTTTTCATAGTTACAGGCTTTCAAGAACTATTATTTACTTGTATTTTACTTACTCAATCTTTTATTTAATATCATTAACATATGGTTAACCTCAAATATATTAACACCAACTTTACAGCTTAAAATAAATACAGTGTTCCAACTCTGTTAATTTATTTCAAAGCCCAAGCTGTGGGAGAAGGAACAATTCCAGTGCACCTTTAAAATCAATGACATTCTCCTGTTGACTGAAGACAATATTGACTCAAGCCATCCATCCAGAGCCTCAGGTTTCAGGTGATGCAACTTAACTCATATACGTTGGAGAACCAGTGACTGGGATCCCTGGTAGGTCCTCAGTTCTGTCCCCTAAGGTACAGAGCAATATGAGAACAGTGTCTTCGCTACTTGTGGGGTGATGGGCTGATAAGCCTCGATGAGTTGAGGGAAACACCTCAGCCCCCTGGAGGGGTGCTCTCAGCAGAAGACTAAAGCTTTCAAATTGATAAGATTAACAAAAGGTGGAGTGTTGTAGGCCCTCCTTTTCGATATCTTCTATGACCACTCAAGGAGCCACCATCCTCAGGCATCTGTATTACTCCCTCAGCATTGACTTAGTCACACGAAACCACATGAAGAAAAAGAAGGTATAAAAACTGTGGAGTTTAAACTCAAGCAGAGGGGAGAAAAACTTCCACCTCTGGAAGGGCAACCCATGAGCTACCCTGTCTCCCCATTCCATCAACATTGCAGGGGTAAGCAACCAAATTCTTACTTTATTTTCCTATGCCTTACTAATTATAATTTGTTATAGCTCACTG
>JAWWLZ010000001.1:1971586-1982812 GCA_035041345.1 Poliocrania exsul
CCTTGAACATTTTATAACAATTTTATGAAGTTATACATTGGTCCAGCCCGTGTGCATTCATGTAGAACTCATTCCTCCTTGCCTCTCTTGAAAAAATAAGTCTTGAGGGGAACATGCAACCGCAAGTCAACATGGTCTCTCTGAGAGAGGGAAGCCATCCACATGGACCAGAAATTTTAGAAAGTTTTTACTAATTTCACAACTTAAAATGCAACCCTTATCTGATTCAGCTAAAGAGAAAAAGGAATAACCTGGAGGATGTTTGTTCCTGAGTAAAGCAAAGACAGCTATTGATTAAACTCTACTCACTTGGATGATTCAAATTAATCACCAGACATTCAGGCCTTGAGGTTCACATCTCATTTACAGAAACAGAGATCCATTCTGAGATCTTGCATTCAATGCTACTTCTATCGCTTCAAGTATGCTTTCATAGCAGCTTTTCTACTTGTAAGGTGAGAGAAATAGCTCAAAGATAGGATTTTGAAGACAAGAATAAAAGTTGTTAATTCAGTTACATTTTTTTACATCTCTTAAAAAATAAAAATCTAATTCTGGTGGCTTAGTATTTGATTTAAATTGTTAAAATACTTCAAAAACATGCTGTGTGTATGAAAATTGTAATTACAGTCCTATCCTAAACAATATGATTGGAAACAATCTCTGTTTGCATAATATTGACAGACTCTCTTTGCAGACCAACAATATGTTTATATGCTGTAGTTTGGATGAGAGTCTGATAAGAGTCCATTTTTAGTTATTAGTTCTAACAGAAGCGACATGTTTTGCAGTTTGCCTGTTGTTGAAACTCTTTGTATAAAGATCAAACAAAAAAATTCCAGAGAGGGGCAGGTGGAACAAGTGCCAAACACAGAAGTGATGTGACAAAGGACTGCACAGCTCCATTTTTGCTGACAAGACCTTGTGTGGAATTAGGGATCTACAGAGACCTTGTAACTTGGGAAAGGAAATAAGGACACAAAAGGTAAGAAATCAGGTTCTCAGAGGAGGAGGTAAACATGATATGTAGGGTTTCTTTGTTTCTTTTGTTTCCTACCATTATGTGGCCTGATACATTCAATTTTCTGGCAGTTATCTTTTTTTTTTATTTTCATCTTATTATTACACTTGAACTTAATGGTGCTCATCCCATAACAGCAGTGTCTCAAAGGAACATACCTACACATTATGACACTATTTGGTCTTTTATTGTGACTTTAAGAACAATGTTCTCCCTAACGTCTCTAAATCTAAGTCCTCTTTCAGAGAAGCAGCAAATATGACAAGATAGGCTTGGGATTCAGTGCATAATTCAGCCGATTTCCTCCATAGCTCTGGCAAGAGGACAACTGTGCTTTACTTATCTCTATGAAGACCAAGGGTGATAATACACAGAAGAACCTGAGTGAGAGCACTGCTTACAACAAAAGCATCACAGAAAGTCCCTTGAGACAGAGCTGCACAAGTCCCATAACAGTCTGCAACTAGCATTTAGGAGGGGAATGTTGCAAAGCACGAGTCAGTCAGTCTTGTGTGCCAAAACAAGTTTCTTCCTGGAGAAGGCTTGCTTTCTCATGTGGTCTGCTTCCAAGTTAATGCCTCTTAAGGGAACTAGGAAGAAGCACTACCTTCTTAAACTAAATGTGGAAAGATTAACATGTATGAATGAAAGCAAATAAATTCCAGAAGCATAGTACACATATTAAACCATTTTGGATGTATAGTAGCTTACTTGTCATTAAAATCATGCAAGAAAGGCAAGTTGTATACCACTAAATTTCAGTGAGGTAATTTCTAAACTTCCAAGTCATCTGTGAAAGAATATAATATTATCATCTGCATAATGCTTTGCAGGGCCAACAGTGAGCCCTCTCAAAGTTTCTTGCCGTGATGCAGATACTTCCTAGGAGCACATGGAAGATGAAAACGAGAGTGCAGGATCTCCTTTGCATCAGGAGTTTGTTGAGACTTTGCGACACTTTTCTTTCCTATGCAGTTTGTAGTGGCATCACTTCTGACAGTAATCACTTTCAGTTGCCCAAACAGGCTCTGTACTTCAGCTGACAAATAGAAAGAAATAAAAATTAGTTGTCTGATCAAAAAGCCCTGAAATGAAGAAACAATAAAACCCCCTGCAACTGGCCTGTCTTTTTTCATCTAACATCCATTTATCATATCTAAAAAGCCAAACTTTAAAAAAATAACATGATGAAGAAAGCCCTGTGTTGTTGTTTAGGAATGGTATTCCCCAATTTAGTGTTCCCACTGAAACTACTCCAAATCAAGTGCCACTCACTCACTTACTTTCCCCTTCCTCTTGCAGCAAGCTGGAGAAGAGAATTGGAGGAACAAAAGGTAAAGCTCATGTGTCAAGATAAGAACAATTTACTGGAAACAGCAATGAGATAAGAAACTAAACAGTAACAGCAACAGTATTAATAGGAAAAGTGTTCAAGAGAAGCGATTCCCCTGTCAGTGCTGACCACTTCACCCTGTAGAGCTTGACCATACCTGAGTTCTGTCATACTGCCCCATCCTGGAAGGGATTCTGTAAGTGTAGAATAATTTCTTTTAAAATAATTTTTAAAGGAGGAGAGAATTTATGTTGCTCAAGGAAGATTTTCTGCCTGGGAAAAAAAATTGTCTCATTTATAATTTGGGTTTTTTTCCACCCTCTTGCCTTACAGGAAGGGTAACTCCCTGAAAAGACAAAGTTCTTACAGACAACCTTGGAAGCCCTGCCATAGGGGCCAAGTAAGCCATTAAAAGGGTCCCAAGAGAAAAAAGCTTTGCATTTTTCCATGTCTGGTGCTTAGTGCCATAAAGTTAGTGTTCTTGACATTTGGAAATACATTTTCCTAAATCCTTCTGCTGCCTGGTATATGGAGTACCTACGTGAAATTTTTCAACACAGACCCCTTCCCCTGTTCCCAGAAAATGACGTGAGGTAGTATAGAATAATTTCCGGGTTCTGACCGTGTTTCCTGATAGATACTGCAAAAATTAACCATGTCTTGGCTGGAATGAGGACGACCTGTCTTGTTATTATGTATTCCTATGCCATCAAAAGAATGGTTCGGAATGCAGAAGAGACTAATCCTGCCATATTCTGTGCCTCCCTCTGACCACTATTACATAACCAGCTGGTAAGAGTTGTTGTGGGTTGACCTTCTCTGGCTGCCAGCCCTTCTCACTTTCACTTTCGTCACCCATAATGGGGCGATAAGATGAAAAGGCTCTTAGGTCAAGATTAGGACAGAGAGATTACAGTTACCATTATAGGCAAAATAAATTGGGGAAAATTAACTTTATTGCCAAATTGATTTAGACAGTGAGAAACCAAGACAGATTAAAATACCAAACTCCACCTGCTGCCTGCACTTCCTTCAAGGGTTGTTCACCAGCTCCACCACAGTCTTCCATGAACTGCAGGTAAATCTCAGCTATAACATCTACAGTATCTATCTGAAGCACCTCCTCCTCCTCTCTGCCCCTGATCTGCCCCTTTCTTCCCCCTCTCCCCTTGGGGCCCTCAGGGCTGTCTCTCACACTGCTTCTCTCACCCCTCACCATTGCCCCCTCCCTTATCACAGCTGTCCCTGAGGCAGCACCATCATGGCCATGGGGCTCAGCCATGCCTGGCAGTGGGTCTGTTGTAGCTGGTGGAACTGGCTGTGACTAACATGGGTCAGCCCTGGGTGATCCTCACAGAGACCACCCTAGCAGCTCCTGCCAGGGCCTTGGCACCCGTACCCCATACACTGCACTATTCAGTTTTTGTGTTGATGTAAAAGTAGAAAGTGCTGGTATTTCTAAGTTTTATTCTGAACCAAGAATGAAATTATTGCATTGGACTGGGCAGCCTGCTGTAAGCAGGAATAGCTCCACTGAAGCCTTAACTTCCATTGAAGGGTTTGTAAACATAGCAGTACTTTGCTTTGTGCTGTTTGTGTCCTAAGCCAAGTAAAGGTAAGGTGATTGTCTTTACATATATCCATACAGTTGGGTAACATCTTCACACAGGTGAGACTATCATGTGTGTGACTGTCACGCCCATTATCCTATATTCTGCCAACAGAGATAGTTCATGTGTTCGGGTAACTGAGATAAAGCTTTCAGTGCATGAAAACAGTGTTTGAATCCAACAGTGTATTTTAATCTTTTATCAGAAGCATCTGAGGACGAATACAGTCTTGTTAACATCACTCTTCTCATCTCCCAGTGGAAGTGGAAGGAGATGAATAAAAACAGCAACTTTACCTACAAAACACTAGTAGTAAGTTTTCAAAGGCATTTTGAATCCAGAAGAGTTAAATATACAGGTACTATCTGTTACATTAAATGTCTTTTATACACCTGCCAGCAAGTGTGAAACAGTAACTTAAATGAGTCATTACTAATGCTCTTAAGTTGACACTTTTTATGTCTCAAGGTTGAGACATTCTTTTTAATGTCTTTTAAAATAGTTTTTTACTCTTTGCACCCAGTTCTATTCTTCCTCTATGTCCAACAACAGGCAGTCCTGGATCCTATACATAGAATGCAGGAGAGTCTATGGGAGCAGAAGTCGACATGGTACTTGGTAGGTAGGTATTCAAAGCAATTTAATGGGAAGTAATGGGAAGTGCCAAACGCCTTAGCACTATACCAAAATCAGGCCCCATTAATTCCAAGTAATGGTCACACCTTGAGTATTGTGTTCACTTCTGGACCCTTTAGTTCAGGAAAGATCTTGAGTTGCTGAAGCAAGTCTAGAGAAGAGCAACGAGGCTGGTGAAGGGACTGGAGCATAAGTCCTATGGGGAGAGGCTGAGGGAGCTGGGGTTGTTTAGTCTGGAGAAGAGGAGGCTCAGAGGTGACCTCATCACTGTCTAGAACTACCTGGAGGGAACTTCTAGCCAGGTGGGGGTTAGTGTCTTCTCCCAGGCACTCAGCAATAGGACAAGGGGGCACGGGCTTAAACTTTGTCAGGGGAAGTTTAAGCTGGATATCAGCAAAAAAATTCTTTGCAGAGAGAGTAATCAGGCATTGGAATGGTCTGCCCAGAGAGGTGGTGGATTCACTGTCCCTGGAGGTTTTTAAACTGAGTTTGGATATGGCACTGAATGCTATGATCCAGTAATTGGACTGGAGTTGGACCAAAGGTTGGACTTGATGATCTTGGATGTCTTTTCCAACCCAATCGATTCTATGATTCTATAAGCCCTATCACAGAAGATTTTAAGGAGCTTATTCTCTCCCCATTCCCCCCAAAAATCCCCAGAACCAAAATCTATCAACTTGCATCTGTATCTATATCCACACACACATACATTTGCCTTATTTTGTGTCTTTATACTCTAACTGAAAAATACCAAATGACTGGTTCATTTCCTCAATCACTAGCAGAAACAGGATTGTTATATGAGGTGTCCATATTTCTGGTTCTGTCTACCAGGAGGACTGGAGGCTGTTATTTAACTTAAATTCAGAATGTCTCCAGTGACTCTTTGGAGTTTCTGAGAGTTACACAATAACAGGTGACAACAGTCTGTGTCCCATATCCCCCCCAAAACTTGCACCCATTTGTACAGTTTGTATTTCACTTTTAAAGCTCAGTGGTTTCAAGAAACAGCCAAAAGTCTGTTGGAAGCTCTCTATAAAACTATCACTATTAGTCCTTTAAATCCACATAATAAATAATTTCTTGGTAATTGCTCATTAGAAAATGAAAAAGGTGTATACGAATTTCCTTTGGATAAAGGAGAGATGTGTTTTAGATATAAAGTACATAGGGATGTTCTAACCTCCTCAGTTTTGATGTCTAAGCTGAAACCTCCTTATGTACAATGACATTTTTGGGATTCAGGGAGATAAGTACAAGAAAAAACATAAAGCATGCTGAAGCCTGTCTTAGGGGTGGCACTTTGTGTGATAGGAAATTGTGTGTCTACTGTATTTTCCAGGCTAAACAGTTTTCAAAACTAGAGAAAAAAATCTACTTTAACACCTTTCTTCAAAATGCTATGTTCGTAAGTAGAATATATTGCTTTCATTTATCTCTCTTTTAAAAGTACATGAATTCTGCCATCTTTGCTTAGGATGAAGTGCAGCTTACTTCATTAATAGTGCCAGTTAGTTTCCACAGAGTGAAACACTAGTAAGACATATTGCCTGTCCTCAGCTGCACTTTGTACTGTAGCTTTTTTTCCTCTTTTGAAATGCAAGGTGTGAATGCAAACCAATTGCTGAATGGGCTATTTTGTATCCTAACAAAATATAGCTAGTGACAGTGAAGTTTTATAGTATAAAAGAGAAGTAAATAAAAGAAGCATGAAATATTTGGAATGGAAGGAGCTATAGAGAGAACCAGAAAGGAAATAATGCTTTAGAAGTCTACCAAGTGGACTGCTATGCTATAAGTATTTAATAACATTTCTGGGGAGAAAGAAAATTACTTTTTTCCAGTTGTTTTACTGGCATCTTATCTTTTTAATTAAATTTTAATAACAAATGTAGTTTCTTTTACTATGCTTCAGTCAATTCCATGGATGCATATCATTCCTTTTTTAAATACAATATCCTCTAGAAAAATTTTTAATGTATCTATTTATGGGAAAGTAAAAGGAACAACAGTTCAGATCATAAATTTGGGTTATTGTTTCATAATCAACTCAGATGCAGTGGCAACCATTGACATCACTGGTAGTTGTATCCGTGTTGTTAATTGTTCAATTCTATGTGGTTGAGAAAAGCAAATGTTTCCCAATAGACTAATGTTTTTAGTAGCCCCTGTTGCGTATTTTCTTCAAGGGTTCCAGAAGTCTTCAGGTTCAGCTGCCAAAAATTGAAACCAAGCTGAAATCATAATCAGCTGCGGCTCCAAGTCTAGCTCCATTTCAATTTCTTCTTTGGAAAAGATAAATAAAACAGCTGAAAACAGAGCTGAAGTGACTAAGATGAAGGACCAGAAGCAAAAGTGCCATCTGTGGATGCCCACTACAAAAAAGTTTAGACAGAAAGTGGAGACTACTGCTCACTTTCTTCCCTCCTGTTTAAAAGGTGGTCGGAGCTCTCTGAAATGAAGATTTGATGCTGTGATAGAACAGTTCCATGTACGCTAATGGTAATGTAGTAGGTAGAAATTCAGAAATGTTACCAATACATTGACACTTTTGAAACATTTTAGTAGTTCATTGTACTTTCACATTCGTTACACAATCTTACTTTTGCCACTGACATATCAGACAGTTCTACAAACTTTTGCCATTTTGATTTCCACTGTGTCATTTCTGTAACTGAATATTTAGTCATATCAAATATTTAATCAGTCAACATTCATATTGAGGTAATCAAGTTCAAATACATATGCCTCTCTTTTCAAACATGTTCTTAGTATGTTGTCATTTGGAGATTTTTTTCACATCTAAATAGCATGATTACAGCATCTCCTGTGTTGATTTGTTAATAAATATAATGACTATAGAGAAATTAACATCCTGTTAATGAGGAAAAATTTTGAAATATGGTTCAGGGGGTAAATAATATTCCTGAATTAATCCAATATTCCATGTTCCATAAGAATTAGCAGTTCCATCATGAAACCATTATTTGATCAGTAAAAACTATATTAAACATCAAGAATATTTATATTTGAGGTCTCACCATCCTGTCCAGTAAAGGTACATGGGCTAAGTGAATGTAATTGGTGAGTTTGTTGAATAAAATTCTTAAATAATATGTACTAACAAGAGCAGATGTGTGTCTGTAATACTAACTGCTAGTTTTCTTTTAAAATTTTTATCTGTAATCTTTTGCATAGCCAGACCCCTGTGTATTCACTCACTTCTTTCTACAGGCTATGGGTTATTTTCATAATAGATGCCTATATTCTAGTAGTTTTCATAGAGTCATAGAATATGGTGAGTAGGAAAGCACCCATCAGGATCATCAAGTCCATCTCCTGAGCCTGTGGAGGATAGCCCAAGAATCATGGAAAGGACACAACGTACCTGAAAACCTTGCCAAATGCTTGAATTCAGGCAGGCTTGATGGGTGCTATAACCACTTCCTGGGGAGTCTGTTCCAGTACAGTTTTGTTCAGAATTACAAAGAGATGTTATAGGCTCTATTTTGAACTTTTTACAATGAAATAGAAGTGGCAAAGGGAAATAAAGAAGGATTATAAGATAAATGTCACAGTAATTTGATCTCTGGTCACACAGTTTCTTACATTTAATACAGATTTCCTTCTGAGAATTTAGTATCTATTTCTGGCCAAATTTCTGTCATCAGGAATGCTATTGAGAAATGCTGGTGAAAGCAACAGAGATACTAAATATCTATAATTCTGATTATATAGACATTTCCTCTTGAGGCAGTTTAAAACACTTGTAGACACAGGGTGGAATGCTGTTGTACACAAAAAAGTGATTAAGTTGTATCAACAACTGAGTACAAATAGCCAGTTTTCAAAATGGAAAGAGGTTAGAATGGAAGTATTCCAAGTTTCAGCACAGGCACAAATGTCATTTCATATGCTAACACAGATTTAAAAGCCATGATCACCATCATGGTAGTATTTACCTGTAAAACCATGCAGGCTGGCATAAAGATGAATCTAACAAATACCAAAACCATAACACATTGTGATATGGCGAGTCATGAGTGTTGTAAATACTCGAGAAAGGCTTAAATTTTTATATCAATAAAACAGATTTAGTGTTTCAGGAAGAAAATAATCTAAACCACCAGAAGGTACCTATCTGAAACAGTCAGCTCATTCTCCTATTAGAATCAGAAAACAGGCAAGAGATTAATCTGTATGTGAGAAAAAAATACAGTGAATTTTGCAATTGAGTGCTGATTTTTTTTTTTTTAGCTTCCTTAAATTAATTCCTCCAGTGAACATTACAGGAATAAGAAAGGATCCAGAAAGATAATTTTGTGGTTTTGAATAGTCTCTGTGTCTAAATACTTTTCAGTTGGTTGAATTAATATATGTGCTGGAGTGGTGCAAAATGTTCTCCCCTCTAGAACGCAATTTAAAGGTATTAAGGTTCCTTATCAGAATTTTTAAGAGTGTATTTCATACAACTTTTTGTAACATGGAAATAACTAAGACAAATGTAAAATTTAGTGAATTTCATGAGTCTATGATTATTTGAAAAAAAAAAAAAAGAAGGAAAAAAGTTAAAAAAGGTGTAATAAAAGTATGATGAAAAAAGTCTAAACCCCCCAAAGTAAAAGCCAAATAGCTCTTCCTTTTTGACCTCTGCTATAACAAAAGATAGAGTTTGTGATGAACGTATCCTTCTCTGAACCTCCTAACTCTTTGGTTATAAGGATATTTCCAACAGCACTGAAGGACAATATCAGCTTAAAAATTGTCCAATAATTATACTTTAAGTATCAATTGTCATAGTACTAAGTATCAGATGTCACTCTCATAACAATATCATAGTAGATTACACTGATCTTGTCCTACAGCAGAAAACACAAATTCAATGGTTATATGAACTACAGTTGCTGACAGCAACCTTCTAAAAAATCAAAGTTATTATCAAAATACTGAAAGAAATATTGAACTGTAGATAAGTAGTTTTATGTCCTCTTAGTCAATTCCAAATTTAGAGATTTATAATTTAATACCAGAACAAAAAAAAAAGGTTATATTGTTTAAATTTCAGTTATTAGTAGCATGGACAGGAGATGTTCTGATTTACTGAAATCTGACAAAGCTAGGCACCTGCTTAGACTTCTGGTATCTGTAGCCAATAAATATATTATGTCACTATGGTTGCAAAAACAAATACCAACTAGCAAAATGTGGTTAACTGAAATAAAATTATTGAGAAACAGAATGACACACTGTCTGAATTGAATTAGCCACCAAAGTGTTTGAGCAAAAGTGGATATAACTGGATGAACTGGTCGAGTTGACTGTCTTAACTGTTACAGCAAGATATATTTTATTATAAATCTAAATTGTGGGACCTGGGAACAATTCCTACTTCCTTGATTGGGAACTTCAGTCCTGCCACATCTTTACTGCTACACCAGAACAAGATCCTGTTATGAATCATGCCCCTACTGTAATTTCACTTCCATGGAAAGAAAACCTAGACACATGTGCATGAAGTGAACTGCAGTTTTATGATATTCATCTGTTCTTCATTCTTCCCTTCCAGTCCTTTTCATTTTCTTTCAGCAAGTCCCTTAACACTTACAGAAAATAACATAGTCAACAATGTTACTCTATAGTTAAAACTGGCAAGTAGAAGGCAACTCATTTAGCTGCTGCATATTTGAACACAGCGGAGTGTTGTTAAATCTTATTTTGATTTGCAGATATCCCTAAATATGTACATTGATGGAAGGGGCATCGTGTAATAAACTTGATCTACTGACAATAGACTCTTATTCCCTGTTCACTGGTGGGCCACAGGTGGAAAACTACTAGTACAGAACCTTATTTCTGCATAGCACGTTACAGTGTAATTTACAACCAACCTGAGGAGCACACTGGACCTCCAGTACTTGATGGGAATTTAGCCATTGACTCCGGTTTATGGAGATTCAGGTGTTTTCTTTTGGGGCCAAATCATTCAGTAGGAGTCATGCAAAGTTAAGTTTGAATAAGATGTATGTCTTGAATCTAATCCAAAGTACACTGATTGTCAGAGGGACAATTTGCCCACATATTCCTCTACTACCAAAGATAATTTTTATAAGAAGCAGTCATTTTAATGACTCAGAGTATAAATGGGTCATATGAGGTCACAAAGGTATTTTCTTTCTCTCTTCTGCAAAACTACTGCTCTTGCATTGCACAGCACTGCATATTTAGAACAAGACAGACTGCTCACAGAGGTGTACTGCTATTCATTGTGGCAGAATTGAGTTCCATATGAGTAGTCATTATAATTATGACTTCATATCCTCTTTCTGTAAATATTTAGGCATGCAACACTACTAGAGGCAATATAATAGTTTATATGGATCACTGAGTTTTCTAGCATATTCTTATTTACAGTTGTCAGTTGAGAAAAGCATCACTGAGTCATGCATCATTTCTAGTGATATTCTCACATGATTTCTCATGAGTCAGTTTCTGAGCACCTGTAACACACTGGCCCTGGAGCTGTTTACTCTTGGGCTCAGCCAGGGGTTTTATTTTAAAATATAGAGAGAGACAGTTCTTTAATGCCTTGGGATAACATTGAGAGAATAAGTCGCAGATTTATT
>JAWWLZ010000001.1:1984209-2005326 GCA_035041345.1 Poliocrania exsul
ATTTTACCAGCAATGGAGAGCAAAGTAATACCTCGGTAATTTGAGCAGTCTGATTTTTCTCCTTTCTTCTTGTACAGGGTGATAATGACTGCATCACGGAGATCTGATGGTAGTTTGCCTTGTTCCCAGCAACACACAACAAGCTCATGAAATTTGGCATGGAGTGCTTGACCTCCATGCTTCCAGACTTCGTGTGGAATTCCATCAACCCCAGCTGCCTTGCCAGTTTTCACCTGCTGTATGGCCTTAAGTGCCTCTCCTATAGTAGGGTCTGCATCCAATTCATTTTTCACTGGTTGTTGTGCAATATGCTGAATTGCTGAGCCTTGGGCTACACGGCTGGCACTAAAGAGAGTCTGAAAAAGTTCAGACCATTGGTTCAGGATGGAGGTTTTGGCTGTGAGAAGCATCTGGAAATCTGCACTGAATAGGGGGTTTTGAATCTGGTGTATGGATCTGTACACTGCTTTCAGGGCCTCATAGAATCCTCTTTGGTCACCCAAATCTGCGCATAGTTGAGTCATTTCAGCTAGGTTGAGCCACTATTTGTTCTGGATGTCTCAAAGTTTCTGTTGGAGCTTACTGCATGCAAGACGGAAGGCAGCTTTTCTTACATGGCAAGATGGCTGAGCAAGGTGTGCTTGGTGAGCAGTTCTCTTCTTCTTTAACAATTCCTGGATCTCATGATTGTTTTCATCAAACCAGTCTTTGTTTTTCTTGGAGGAGAACGCTAAGGATTCTTCAGAGGACTGCAGGGCGCTATTTTTAATATGTGTCCAAAGTGCTTCAGGAGAGGGATCTATGGGATTATCTTCAAGTCTAGTTTGAAGGTTTACCTGAAAGCTGTCTCTCACTGAAGCTGTTTGAAGTTTGTTAACTTGGAGCCTCCTCCTTGGAATACTACCTCTCTTATGTTTGGGCTTAAAGTTGAGGTTAAGTTTGCAACACACAAGGGGATGGTCTGTTTGACATTCTACACTAGTGTATCACTCATGTATGATGGATGTCGCAAACATTTCTCTTTTGCACTAAGGCATAGTCAATGAGGTGCCAGTGCTTGGATCAAGGATGCATCCAGGTTGTCTTCAGGTGGTCTTTCTGCTGAAAGATAGCTGAAGATAGGTGATGGCGAGTTGCTGTTCTGCACAAAACTCTAGCAGGAGGCACCTACTTGCCCAGTACTCCTTTCCAGGCTTCAGAGTTCTTATCTACTCTGGCATTGAAGTCACCAAGGATTATGATCTTATCATCTGCAGGAACCTTGTTGGTGAGGCAGTGCAGGTCAGTGTAGAATTTGTCTTTTTCTGCTGGGTCAGCTTGGAGAGTTGGGGCATATATGCTAGGTGTAAGGAGATATTGCGATTGAAACGACCTGTCAGCAAATTTTCAAGTTCGGAGGCAATGGAGTTTTTAATCATGAAGCCAGCTCCTGAAGGTGTCTTTCAGTTTTGGGTTTGCCTGACCAGTGGAGTGTGTAGGTGGTACCCTGTTCTTTAAGGCTACCTTCCTCATGAAGACGAACTTTACTGAGAGTAGCAATGTCAGTGTTGAGTTGTGACAGTTCGTGGGCAATTAGAGCAGAACAACACTCAGGACGTTCACTATCCACAGTATCCACAGTATCAAGCATGGTTCTGATGTTCCAACATGCGCGTGTCAATTTGAACAGGTGTATGCCTTTGAATTCTCTTTGACTTTGTTTTTGTTTCACCTCATCGAAAGACGCCAGTTGCCTGCAGTTATCCAATGGGGTGTGGAGATGAGCTTTGTTTAGGCCACCTTTTCCAGGCCCCTGTCCATGTGGAGCATGCAGTGCTCTCCTTAAGAATGGCTGCTTGGTCATTCAGGATGCTGCCACACTAGACTGTCATCTCCAGGGTCTCCCTGCATGCAGGGTTGGATCTGCGGCTTCCAGTGCTTCTTATCACCTGCCGTTTTGACCCTCACCTGTTGCTACAGGGCTTTGAAATGTGGGTGAACCCTTTGAACCTGCGCAATGTATTTTTAGGTGAGGCACAGGATGCATGGAATTGGCCCCACCCCTTACTCCTAAGGCTCATCTGCCAGGGCCTAGCAAGCTTGGATGGTGACAGTGAATATCTCAGGACGCAGGTTTAGTTAGAGTATCCTCCTCTTAGATGGATAGCCTTACAAGGCTAAGTGAGCTCCATCTGTCCGAGTTTGTAGTTAGAGTTGTCCTTCTCCTGGGATGGTTGCCAGAGGTCTAGTGAGCCCATCCTGCCCATGGACACACTTTGTCTGACCTTTCAGCTGAGACCTGTCTGGCATGGGAGACCCTACTGGAGGCACATACCACTGCTAGCATAGCACACAGCCTCATGAAGGCACACAAGCTTCTCCCTCACAACAAGGCGTGCCTGCGGAGAAGACCATCACCACTGCAAACTCACAAAAAAAAGTCTTTTTTTTGAAGACACACAAAAGCTGTTATTACCTTTTACAGTAATGATAAAATACAGTTTACTCTCATCTAAAGGCATCAAATAGCAAATGACCTGTACAGAATCCTTTGTGTTCAGCTAAGTCACATTATGTGCACAACTTTGGACTGCAACAGACCTCTGAAGAATGGGCATCCCTCCTAGCAGAGCTCTGAGATGAGATTTGACAGTTATTAGTATGTTACTTTTTTGGGGTAGGAGAATATTGGAAAATGTTCAGTTTTATTGTTTCATAGCTCTTGGGCATTATCTGTTAAGTAGAATAACTTTAGCTGGTTTATAATGGCATATTTTTTATCTATTTCTTTTAGGGAGAATCCAATAAATTTGATTCTTTTCCTGAAAATAAAAGTCCTTTGAGAAAAGATATGTGGCAGTGTCACAGATCCTACATTCACAGCTTGTATTGCAGATGTAAACCATAATCAGTAAAATAATCACTCAATTCATTCTTACAACACTAGGAAACTCGGAAAGTATAAATATGAACCAATAAATTTTTTGGAAGAATTTTTAATTTCCTACTTGAGTTTTTCCTTGTTGTTTTAGAAACTGAAATTCTGAAAATTTTGATCAGCTAGGCAATTTTTCTTATAGAGTAAAACCTCAACATAAGCTAGCAGACTGCACTCGCAGCCCAAAAACTAACTATGTACTGGTCTGCATCAAAAGGAGTGTGGGCAGGAAGTGAGGGAGCAGACTGTCCCACTCTACTCTGCTCTTGTGAGACCCCACCTCAAGTGCTGTGTATAGTTCAACATAAGAGGGACATGGACCTGTTGGAAGCAGTCCAGAGGAGGCCATGAAGTTGCTAAGGGAGCTGAGAAAGGTGGGGCTGTTCTGCCTAGAGAAATGAAGGTTGTTTGGAGACCACAGAGAACCTTCTAGTCTGTGAATGGGCCACAAGAAAAACCAGAGAGGGACCTTGATCAGGAATTAGAGAGGCAGAACAATCAGGAATGGCTTCAGAATGAAAGAAGGGGAATTTAGGTTAGGTGTTTGAAAGAAATTATTCCCTGTGTGGGTGGTAAGGCACTGGAACACATTGTCCAGAGAAGTTGTGGATTTCCCATCTCTGCAAGTGTTCAAGGCCAGGTGGAATAGAGCTTGGAGCAACCTGGTCCGGTGGAAGATTTTCCTTCCCATGGCAGGGGAGTGGAATAAGTTGAGCTTTAAGGTCCCTTCCAATCCAAACCACTCTATGATTCATTCTGTGATTCTATAAAGCAACTTTAACTATAGCATGGTGGCCATTTGGTCATAATCCAAGCATTTGCACAAAACTTAAGAAGCTCTACATATACATAGATAAACAGAGAACATACATATAAAACAAAATTTAGAGGCTGCAGATTTTCATGGAAATATACCAGTACCGAGATAAGCGCCAAGAGTTCTGTTTTCTTGTGAAAAAATTTTGGAAACAGCTTTTTTTGACTGACCATCATGGAAAAAGATCCAACTGAGGTGTTGCTGTTTGAATTTTGTTGTATTTCTTTTTTTGGCTTTCTGAAGTGAGGGAAAAGGTTTAAATAAACATTTTGATTTGGGTTCTGCACGGTCTTAGAAAGCAGTACTGTATGAACACTGACGTATTTGGATTTTACGTAAAGATACTTTGCCATTTTTGAAGCCAGATCCTACCTTTGTATCAACAAATCATACACAAAAACTTCAGTCCAAGACTCAAGGTAAGAAAACACATACTTAAAGGGATTCTTTGTATTTGATTTTAAAAATACTGTCATTTACAAGCAGATTTTTAATGTCTGCCATCAACTTTGAAAATAATCTTTCCATTTATTTTTTAATTTTCTTAAAGATGGGTCTCATCTAGCAATCTATAATAATCATAGCTTAGTGATTAAATAAAATAACTTACACTCACATATGTTATAGGATCTGAATAAAATCCAGATACAGATTTACAGTTAAGCATGGATTTAACCTTCTGAATGGTTTCAGGGCATCTAGACTGTATTTTACCTATAAGTCAATTTTACAGCTCATAAAAATGAGCTAAGCAAGCAAATAGGATGTAGTTCAGACACCCAGTGTATTCAGTTGCATGTTTTATCAAGCTGATATTTTGCGATGCGTATCAAGTGATTGATATGGAATGATTGATAAGGAAGTTACTGATCCCCTGGTACTTGGCACTGGTGAGGTCACAGTTCAAGTTCTGTCTGCAGTTCTGGGCCCCTCACAGCAAGAGGGACATTGAGGTGCTGGAATGAGGCCAGAGAGAGGCAACAGAGCTGGGAAAGGGTTTAAAGGGTAAGTCGTATGAGAAACAGCTGAGGGAGCTGGGGGTGTTTAGTGTGGAGAAAAGGAGGCTTGGGGGAGACCTTATCTCTCTCTACAATTGCCTGAAAGGAAGGTGTAACCAGCTGGGGTTTGGTCTCTTCTCCCAGGCAACCAGTAACAGGGCAAGAGGACACAGCATCAAGCTTCACTAGGGGAGGTTCAGGTTGGACATTGGGAAGAATTTCTACATGGAAAGAGTTGTTAAGCATTTGAATGGGCTGCCCAGGGAGGTGGTGGAGTCACCATCCCTGGAGGTGTTTCAAGAAATGACTGGACGTGGCATTCAGTGGTCTGGTCTAGTTGAGCAGGTGGTGATTGGTCAAAGCTTGGACTCTGTGGTCCTGCAGGTCTTTTCCGACCTAAATGGTCCTGTGATATCTTCTTACAAAGATTTGTGAAGATTAATGTTTCATGCTTTTAGTCTCTTAAAGTCCAAGGAAACTGACTAAGATAATTTATTCCAAAAGAATCACCAACGTGTCGATATCATAGTACTTGGTTTACACCCTTATAATAACAAAATGCTAGTTTTTACATCCCTTCTATTGTTGCACCATCTGGTGTTTTTATCTGGTCTTCAATTTTGCCTTTTCTCCCCTCAATCTTCAAGCCTATTAACCCTTTCTTTGTGTGAGACCTAAGGACCATAACTTTGTAAGATCATTGTACTTAGCAGGGGAACATCTGCCCTTCTTTTTTGCTCTACACAGAATTCTAGGTCATTTCATCAAAATGAGTAAACAACTATTTAGGGAAAAGGGAAAAGTTTAAAAAAAAAAGGGTCAAGGTATAATCAAACCTGTCTTTTGTTTGTGAAGAACATTTAATTTCATTTTTGGTAAACTTTATGTTCTCAAGAAACAAAAATATCTACAGGAAATCATCATGGAAATTAGAAGTTTCTATAACATTCATATTGATTCCGTGTGTTTTGCAACCTTTTCTTACCTGTTGAATGATGAAATACACATCTGTGTGCAATGGTGGAACCATGTAGTAGAACCCACCTTCTTTGACTTGCTACAGGGCAGAGTCTCTCAAGAAATTAAAGGCATAAATGAAAATAAAATCCACAAATTCCACATTATGTCTATAACACAACCCTTGCCATATGTGGCTGTGCAACCACAGAAGTTAAAATTGATGCATAAGTAAATACCTTTTGACTCTCACAAGGAGCGTTTTTGTCTTTCCCTTGGATGAGGTTCTGATTCTGCAAATATATTTTGGGAATATGAGCAACCCATTTAAGATCAAAGTAACTAAGCACAAATAACAGATCTGGTCCATCAAATATAATGCAAAAATGTATCCTTAGTATTTCATTGTTTATTTTTTCAGATTTTCATACATCTATATTACAATCTTTGCCTGAATTCCTGTGTATAAAAGTGATCCCATATGAAAGATTTATCACCAAAACCACTTTATGCAAGTCTATGATGTTCTCAATACCTTTTCTGTCAGGTTGTACAAGTATGTTGCTATATGTAGCCACAATTGTTTGAACTTTCTGGGTAAATCTTTTCATATCAATGAGCATTTTCAGAAGATAAAAGTACCAATACAACAACAACAACAAAATTAATCCCAGAAAAGCAGGGATCACAAAAGAGATGACTCATAATCACAAAGGTTGATGAATAAAGTATTATTAGCCATATAGGACATCTATATTCTACTTCTGAGGTTACTGGATTTAAAAGAGACACATGAAATCAGTCAAGTTCAGCTTTTCTCACCTGTACAGGGCATTGCTTCATCCAGAAAAGCTGGATTTGGAAAAAGCTGCCAGAAAAACAAGAAAAAGAGCACACATCTGAAGAAAAAAACCTATAGTTGGAAACACACATATGTTAATGTTCTGTTTGTCTAGCATCAGATGGGTTTTCACAGCTTCAGTTCTGGGTCACATTTGTGTGAGGGAAAAATGGATGATTTCACGATTCCTTGATTTATATAGGTTCTCTCACTTCAAGGTGGTGGTAGCAGCGATGTGGTAAGCCTACATGTTAGAATTTTGTAATTGACTATCAATTATTCTATAATTTATTTGATGGTTTTCTGTGGATACTCATACAAAACCTAGAAAAGTTTATGGAAAAAAGATTCCATTCAATTTAAAAAGCTTCTTTTCATTGATTTCTAGTACAAGATATTCTGTAATAAAAAGTGGACAAGAGCTCCACACTTGCTGAGAAGGAAGCTGTAGTCTTCAAGTTTGCCTATGATCATTGGCTACAGAAAGCTTTATCACTGTGTTCAATGTGGTGGAATCACCTTCTGAGAGGAAAGTGAAAGCAGGTTATTGAAAAAGAAACACCAATCTGGGTTTAAATATACTGCAATTGTGAATCCAAAACACTCATATTTCTGTGAAAAAAACCAAACTGCATGTCTTTGTTGAACAAAAGTGGCCTAAATTCTGCAAACTTGATAAGATCTCTAACAGGAATTGTGTGGAATCTGTAATACAAATGAATGAAAAGGAATAGTAGATCACAATGCGGTTGGATAGGTGGTTTGGGGGATAAACTCTCTATACTATTTGGGGAAATACTCTCCTCTTGTGAGACCCCACCTGCAGTGCTGCCTCTAACTCTGGGGTCCCCAGCACAGGAAGGACATAAAACTGTTGGAGTGATTCTAGGATTCTGTTATTCCATGATTCAATGAAATTTTATAAAGGTGAGGAGAATAAAAGAAAAGCAAGAGAGATTTCATTTACAAGAAATCAAAAGCTTTACTATTGTCACTATTGTCAGAAGAAGATTTGGTTTTTAGGTTTAATAAAATGTTTTACAAATCAATGGAAAAGAATTTGTAATGGTCTCTCCATCCATGGAAGCTGGAAAGCTTAAAAGTTATGCTTTAAAGTTATGCTGAGCCAAATAAGTGATTTCCTAAAATCTGAAAGCACGAAAATATATACAGTTTTGTCTAAGTGTTTCAAATGAATATAAAATATAGAAAATTTGTTTCATTCTTAAAACAAAATAATTTAGCGAGCCTTACTGTGTTGAAAAAAAAAGCCTGAGATTTTTAAATAGACAACCTTTTCCATCAGAAAGTCTTTTTCACTGAAATCTTGACTGACCAAAATTTTCCTGAGAACAACTAATCCTGAGGAAAACCTGAAATTACACTAGTTGCTTAGGGTATGGTGCTAATAACATCAACGTTGTGGGTTCAATCCCCAAATGGTCCATTCCCTTAAGAGTTGCACTCAATTATCCTTGTGAGTCCCTTCCAACTCAGAATATTCTGTGAAATCTATGAAATATTTATGGTGAAAAAGAGCCTGACTTCTCCAAGGAAAAGTGAATTTTCATGGTAAAACCTGAACACGTGATATCAAGAGCAAAGATTTGTTATGTAGGAAATACCATTACAGTGCTTGTGGGGTGATAAGCTGGTAAGGCCTGATGGGTGAGGGAGACACCTCAGGCCCCTCTAGGGGGGTGCTCCCCGCAGAAGCAAACTGATAAGATTAACAAAGGATGGAGTGTTAAGAAATAGCACGGCCTTCTTTTGCGATATCTTCGAGTCACCCCACCTCAGGGCATCGGCATCACCCTCCCAGTAGATTGACTATTAGTCACACAAACATCTGGAGAAAAAAAAAAGATTTAAAAGAGGTGTAGTTTAACTGCAACTTGGGGGAGAAAAACTTCCACCTCTGGGAGGGCAACCAAAGAGCTACCCTGTCTTTCCCATTCCATCAACATTGCAGGGGTAAGCAGTGGAATTCTTACTTTATTTTTCTTATACCTTATTAGTCATAAATTGCTATAACTCACTGGATGTATGTGTGTTAATGGGAAGTGGCTATATTTTTCCTGTAGCTTTTCTTTTGGGTTACTGAGTGTGTTTACTGGTGGTGTTGAACTGTTTTGTTTCTGTTTAGTAATCTTCTGTTAGTTAAGTTTGCTATGGGAGTGGTATACTGCTGGTATACCTTGAAACGTGTGTTGTGCCAATGGTTTTGGGGGGGTATTTTGTACAATCCTGCATCTAAATGTTATCACCGACTAAGTAACCCATATAGTTATTGTCACTTATTTGTATTAATAAATGTTATTTTGGGAGTTGTTGTGAGAAAGGTTCTTTTCTCTTGTTGCTATTAAGTGTGGTCCTCATAGGGAAGTCAAAAATCTTTCCAGCCTGTGTTCTGTCCAGAGTTCAGCAGGCAGTGCTGGATTCATAAAGTTTCAATTACTCCAAGGACGCTTATAGCTATAATTTCTCCCTGGCTTAAGTGTTGGCTTCATATCAGGGGTCAGAAACCCTTCCAACCTGTGTGCTGTCAGTTAGGAGACAGATAGTGTTGGGAAACATAAGGCTCTGATTGTCTAGAAGCACTTACAGCTAATATCTTCTATTAATACAGTTAAGTCTAGAAATCCTTGTATTTCTGTCTCCCTCCTCCCTTTCACGTGACAGTGTTTCACAGAGTCTGGTCTGGGAAGATGTTTGCATTCAAGCTGAATCCTTAGAAAACAATACCTAAAATGGGATGTTTTAAAGAAAAATGTCATGCAGTGTGGTAGTTTTGGTTTTAGTTTTAGCTAGGCCTCATTTCAGCAGGCCCAGACAGCTTGCGTAGATTAGAGGGGACAAGCATCACCTGGCTTAAGCAACCAACAAGATATTTCATATCATTTTTATATCAGAATTACATATAAAAGAAGGTGTAGGTGGTGCCTAGTCAGTCCCTTGATAGCTGGCCGCTAAGTGGACCTGCTATCACCCTTTCTGGGAGTGTTGGGCCTCATTCACCACTTCACAGCTGTTTGGTTTGGGAAGTACCATTTTTTTCTTTGCTGTTGGTTTTCTCCTCTCTTGCCAGGTATCCTTTGCGGGAACTTCTTGGAGCGTTTTTGTGAGCTGGGGTGGTGGAGGTCTGTGTTGTCTGGGTGGATGAGTTGGTGGTTGGTGGTGGTCATGGTTTTTTTTTCTCACATTTGTGTATAGATGTATTATATCATATTCTGTTTTTAATTGTCACTTGTATAATATGAGAGGATTGCTATTTTGAGTTTGGGGATTTTTTCCCTCCTCTTCGGTTTTTTTATTTTTTTTCTCTTAGTTCTTTTTCTTTTTTCCTTTTCCTCCCTCTGTCAGAGACTGAAATGGTTAATGATTTATGCATTCTAAGAGACTTTGCAGGCTTTTGACTTTTGCATTATACCCCTGATGGGCAGTTGGGCCCATTCCTTCCTCCGGTGCTAAAGGTGTCCGAGCCTGAAGAGGCAAGAAGAGCCGTTGCTCTGCCTTCCGGCGAATATGGGGCTTCACAGCCCAGCTGGTGACATTGCTTCATGGAAAACAAACCCCTGCCTCAGGTGAGGTGCAAAAGGCATGATGAGGGTATAAAAATGGACTGGTAACTTTGGGAGTTTGGGTTCTGTTCTTCGCCCCTGCCGCCTGCAGGACTGCTGCTGAGATGCAATGCTGGATCCCTAGGGAAGTGACTATGTAACCTTTCCATTCTCACCTTCTCTCATCTCTTCTTTTTCCTTGGTGTTCTGGACTCTTCTCCTGTCTTTCTTTCCCCTATGCATCTTTCCCCACCCTACTAAGGTTATTTTCTATGTCACACTATACGGAATTGTTAAATAAACACCAATTATATAGTGTTGTTTCACTTTTATCCACTCCAAAGGGAATGATTAAAAATAAACTAGGTTACCCCCATCCCCTTCCCAGGAGCAGGTCGTGACACCCTCCTCTTCCCTTGGTGGTGGTGGGACGGTGGAGTCTCTCCCTCTGTGTTGGGCAGTTAGCATTTTGCCAGCTCAATCTAACACATGCAGCCATTTAAAAGAATCACAAGTAACTATTGTTTCTACAATATTTAGAAAATAGCAGTATGCACACAAGGATAGTATTTATTAAACAAATTAGCATTTTCAATGAGCAGAATGGCTAGAATGCTTTAGAAAATATTTTCATTCAGAATCTTAGATTGGCTCAAACTGTACCTTTAGCTTGCAAGCAAAAATTCCATTGATTTCAACATATGAGAAGAGAGCAAGTGGCCAAATTCTCTCTTACTTTCTTGGCTAGATGTGAAAGTCTTCACACAGCCAGTGGTCACCAAACGTACCACCTACCCTGAAAGAGCCAGGGAAGGCTTCTCTCTGGGAATGGGCAATAGTCCTGTTTAACATCTTTATTGATGATTTAGATGAGGGGATTAAGACCATCATCAGCAAACTTCCTGATGACATCAAGTTGGGAGGGAGTGTCGACCTGCTGGAAGGCAGGAGGAGCTTGCAGAGGGATCTGGATAGACTGGAGAGATGGGCTGATTCCAATGGGATGAAGTTCAATAAGGCCAAGTGCCGGGTCCTGAACTTTGGCCACAACAACCCCCTGTAGTGCTACAGGCTGGGCACAGAGTGGCTGGAGAGCAGACAGACAGAAAGGGACCTGGGGGTACTAATTGACAGAAAGCTCAACATGAGCCAACAGTGTGCCCAGATGGCCAAGAAGGCCAATGGGATCCTGGCCTGTATCAAAAATAGCATGGCTAGCAGGACCAGGGAAGTGATCCTTCCCCTGTACTCTGCGTTGGTGAGGCCACATCTTGAGTGTTGTGTTCACTTCTGGGCCCCTCAGTTCAGGAAAGATCTTGAGTTGCTGGAGCTGGTCCAGAGAAGAGCAACAAGGCTGGTGAAGGGACTGGAGCATAAGCCCTGTGGGGAGAAGCTGAGGGAGCTGAGATTGTTTAGTCTGGAGAAGAGGAGGCTTAGAGGTGACCTCATCACTGTCTATAACTACCTGAAGGGAAGTTCTAGCCAGGTGGGAGTTGGTCTCTTCTCCCAGGCACTCAGCAATAGGACAAGGAGGCACAAGCTAAAGCTCTGCCAGGTAAAATTTAAGTTGGAGATCAGAAAGAAATTCTTTGCAGAGAGAGTAATCAGAAATTGGAATGGTCTGCCTGGAGAGGTGGTGGATTCACTGTCCCTGGAGGTTTTTAAACTGAGATTGGACTTGGCACTGAGTGCCATGATCTAGTAAACTGACTGGAGTGGATCAAGGGTTGGACTTAATGATCTTGGAGGTCTTTTCCAACCCAATCAATTCTATGATTTTTTCTAGCCTTAATCCCCCCTACGATATGGTGTAATCAACCTAATGTATACTACTTATCCATATTTTCTAGCAATTTCTAAAACTGTTCTGAACAATAATGTTTTAAGAACTAATATTTTCTTTTGTTTTAATCTGAATTTGTCAGTAACTTCTGAACTATGTGTCAGAGCACTCTGGCCTTATAAAAGCTAAGTATCTCTAAGGAGCTGGATAGTCTGCGGTCTGTATTTCCAATAAGCAAATTCCTCAATTTACCCTAAGATTCTATTAAGGCGCAAATTTCTGAATACAGGTGCAGGCAATTTTCACCTTGTGTTCTACTCACCACAATTATGCAATATTTGATAGCTTCAGGGGTACTTAGTTGATAGGATGATTTGAAGAGTGACTAAATCAATACTATTTTGAACAGGCAAATCTTTACATCTATTTTAAGTCTCTTTCTGTACTGTTTTTCACAGTGACAGATCACCTGAATTGCTGGTATTACAAGTTGTCATAAAAACGATCATCTCAAGACAGTTATCTGTCATTTATCCTCTTATTAGTGTAAAAACACCCCAAAATATACCAGTCTTTTAAAGTCAATCTTAGCAGTACTTGTCTTCTGTCGTCATACAACAGTTTGCAATATGTATTTTTTTAACAAAGTGTATTAATAAGTTTGAGACTTTATGATCGACTGCAATGGTAATCACTTGAGTGTTTAGAAAAGTAAGCCGAGTGATGCCAACATGTAGCAGTGTCCTGTAATGGTAATTCTACTCAGTGTGCAGCTAAGTCTCTACATTAATGAATGGGTGGTTAAGTCTATCAGAATCACAACACATTGCAACTATTCCAAGAATATATAATTAGAAGAATAGAACAGAATGAGGCTTATACAGTGTTTGAGGAAGGTAAATTTTCACCACTAGAAAACATTGCCTCCTTCCACAGGGAAATATTTCAGTAACTACACTGCAGTTCAGTTTAAATCTATCTCATAACAATAATTTAATTGAAAAATAAAATGAGAATTTGTTAATAAAAACAGAATTTGTTTCTAAAGAGGACAAAATCTTGCTTTTACATAAACTTCTATGATCAGGAGAAAATCTTCTGTTGTGTGCCACATCTCACCTGTGCATCCTAAGGGTGGCTTCCCAACCTAGGTTTTCCAAGCTGTGTTGAGCATGCCAACTGTAAATCCTGTTCCCCAACAGTTTACAGTATATCTTTGTATAATATGACTTTTCCCCAGTAACTTGATGACAAACACAGTATTATTTACATCCTGATAATTTTGGACAGTGTTTCTTTAGACAGAGACCATTTGCTTCCCTAAGCAACTATGTTACCACATGAAACCACAGTAATATCAATAATTTGCAAGGCAAAGGATGTGGACAGGCCAGAGCATTCCAAGTCCTCTCAGAAAAAGTGGAGTTCTATCAGATGGCATACGGCACCAGAGAAGCATGGAAACTCATGTTACCAACTCATAGGAAAAAAAATATAGCCTAAAAAGGAAAGGAAAAGCATTATCAATTTACAAAATCAAACCTGAAGTTTTCTCATATGATTGTATGTATGGCCAGATATGGCGAACAAATATTTGGAAAGGGTTCTCCCCACATGGGTGTGCCCTTCGAGCCAGCGCAGTGGATTCTTTTAGGTGAGGCACAGTGTGTGCAGAACTGGCCCCACTGTTTAAGTCCTAGGGTCTATTTGCTATGGCCAAGCAAGCTTGGACAGTGACAGTGAAGTCCTCGGGACTGTCACAGCACCCGGTACTAACCGGGGCTGACCCTGCTTAGCATCTGAGATATGATGGGATCGGATGGCAGGGACACATTTAACTGCCCAGGGGACGGTCCCCACTGAAACTCAAACTCAGGTCCTTGTGATTCAGAGTCCTGAGTGCTCTCCTTTACACCATGGGACTGGTTTTGACAATCATCTTGTTAGTGGCTAATAAAAAGCAGCTTTTTTTTTTTTTTTGCAGTCTCACTTATTGCTCTGTTCATGCCCTGGTATGTCAGTTCATGCTGTATAAGTTAAACAAAATATATTTTAAATGCAGCTGTTCATTTCCTCAGTATTCCACTTTTCAGCAGACTGGGCATACAGACATTTAGCAGACACAAACAGCAACAAGACTTAACTGCTTTAGTGGCTGTACAAATTTCTGACTGTCTGTCATGTACTCTGAAGACCTGAACCTTGTCTAGGGCCTCCTTTTTGCATTTAAAAAATCCCTGTTCTCACACATTTCACCGTAAGCTCAGAACACAGCAACTCAAAAGGGGAAAAATGGACACAAGAATTGCAAATGGAACATAATTTTTAATGAAAACAGCCAGAAAAAAAATCCATCTTCTACTTCATTTATCACTCAATAAGCTGATATTTAAAGAGTAAGCAAAAAGCACTCAGTGAAGATCCACAACAGGTATACACACATACATATGACTCCATACTTCAACCTCAGATAAACACACTGCACACAGCCTGTGACCATCTGTCATGACTCAGTATTCATTGATATTTTGAGGTTCTCAGGCAGGGTTTGTAATAGTGAGTAGAAGGAATGAACATGTTCAGGGTGCTGTGTTTCTTTGTCTGAGAAAGGCAAAAAATTCCTTGAAAATATGTAGCCTGTCATTGTCAAAAAAAATATGCTCTGAGAAAGTATCAGTAAGAAACATCCCATTGCCTGGCATCTCCTTGCCTTTATGGGTTTTCTTTGGCAAGGGAGGATGGCACTCAAAGAACTTCACTCCCTTTTAAGAAAAATATTTTTAGAAGAAACAGAGCTGGGTGCAATACTTGCCCAGATGAGTTTACAAGGTTAAGATTGCTCCACACCTATTTGAAGTTTCATATTTCCAAACTATAAAGAAGTATGTGAACATGACTAAATTATACCACCCGATTTTACTAATAAAGATATAGCCCCACAGTGATTACTGAGCACAAAGCTAATAGAAACTCTTTAGCAATCTACTTTTCTTTTCGTGAGAAAGTGTGTCATGACCAAAAAATGCTGAAATATTAATGAAGGATGAAGGGAAGCTGCAGAAGTTGATGCTGGCTGCATTAGCTCTGAAATCTTCAATGGGATGACTGTATGGGGGCAGCAATCCACCCACATTTCCTGAGAGGGAAGGGTTGCATTCCCTCACTGAAGCTTCAATTTGACTCTTTACCTCAGACCTGCATAAGCAGGTCTGCACAGCACAAGACTGATGTATAAATAACCCGGCTCATGCTGCCTAAAGGTTAAGGGTCTCTCTGCTTCTTTCCCTGTAGCATTGCATTGTGCTGCCACCATGGTTGCAGATGAGAAAGCCCAGCTTCTGGAGTTTGAGTGGTACTATGCAGTGCATGGCATGAGACAGGAGCAGGAGCAAAGAGTTTTGCCAATGCATTCCAGACCTGCCAGAACAGAACCCTAGATGGGTTTCAGGTCACTGAGAAGGAAGGAAGGAAAACCTGATCAAGATGTCTTCCAGCAGAGAAGACACTTTCACTTTTGATGAAAGACCTACCTGAGTTTTCCATAAATTATAAAAGAGTCATCCCCTTCACCACTTAGTTTTGCTTGATATATGTAAATTTACTGCCAGGCTAAAAGAGAAAATACCTCTTTTCAGTCAGTGCAATTTCTATGTGGCATGGCAAATGTTACTGAGTAAAGGGACTCCCTTCCCATCTTCTCTCATTGCAGTCTATGTGGACTCTGTCTGAAAGATCTTACTTAGCAAATATTTGCACAATCTTAAAGGAGAAGAAGAAGAGAACAACTCTTGCACAGATGTCAGTAAGAGACAGGTTATTTCAGAAGAGCTTACTGACTGAACCCAAGCTAGGAACCACCATTCCCAAGACCAGTGTTCACTACCATACTTGCTATCAAATGGAAAATCATCACTTAGGGATACATTGTACAAGTGGGATGTATATTTATGGGGATTTTAGAGCAAGATTTTTGTTAATATTATAATTCTGGCTTATACATACTGACCCATATTTTGTTATGAATGTATAAAGACAAGGATCAAAAATGAGAAGTGTCAGATAAAGTGTGAACTTATTTTTTGAAACATCACAGAACTGAATAGCTTTGGCTATCATCTCACCTTCTTGTTTTATTATTTTGCAGCCTGATGAGTTGATCCATAAGTGTACACTAAAAAACACCTTACAACAGGACATCATTAGTTTAAGCTTTCCTGATAGCTTCTATGTAGCTTCCACATAATTCAGAGAACCTCTGTTCTGCGATGTGCTCAGACTACTGATACTGATAAGTGGTTTGTTTATTTGTTTGGTTTTCTCCCATAAATAAGCATTTTTCATAAAATTAACGTGTTTCAATATTTTATCCTGGAAAGTGATAGAATTACTCACAATCAACTGGGTTGGAATAAAACCTCTGAGATCGTCATGTCCAAACCCCTGATCCAAACCCACTGTGACTACTACATCATGGCACTCCGTGCCACATCCAGTCTCATCTTAAAAACCTCCAGAGATGGTGAATTCACCACCTCTCTGGGCAGGCCATTCCAATGTCTGATTGCTATCTCTGTAAAGAATTTCTTTCTGATATCCAAGTTAAATTTCCTCTGGCAGAGCTTAAGCCTATGCTCTCTTTTCCTGTTGCTGGTTGCCTGGGAGAAGAGACCAACTCCCACCTGGCTACAACTTCCTTTCAGGTAGTTGTAGAGAATGATGAGGTAATCCCTGAGCCACCACTTCTCCAGGCAAAACACCCCCAGCTCCTTCAGTCTCTCTTCATAGCACTTGTGCTCAAGTCCCTTCACCAGCCTCATTGCTCTTCTCTAGACCTGCTCCAGCACCTCAACATGTTTCCTGAACTGAGGGCCCCAGAACTGAACACAATATTCAAGGTGTGGTCTCATCAACACAGAATACAGGGGAAGGATCACTTCCCTCATCCTGCTGGCCGCACCATTTCTGATACAGGCCAGGATTCCATTGGCCTTCCTGGCCATCTGGGCACACTGCTGACTCATGTTCAGCCTCCTGTCAATCCGAAAACCCAAGTCCCTTTCTGCCTGGTTGCTCTCCAGCCACTCTGTGCCCAGCCTGTAGTGCTGCAAGGGATTGTTGCAGCTAAAGTGCAGGACCCGGCACTTGGCCTTGTTGAACTTCATCCCATTGGAATCAGTTCATTTCTCCAGCCTGTCCAGATCCCTCTGCAGAGTCCTCCTGCCTTCCAGCAGGTCAACACTCCCTCCCAACTTGGTGTCATAAGCAAGTTTGCTAATGGTGGACTCAATCCCCTCATCTAAATCATCAGTAAAGATATTAAACAAAACTGGGCTCAACATTGATCCCTGGCGGACACCATTAGTGACCGGACGCCAGCTGGATGCAGCTCTGTTCACCAGCACTCTCTGGGCCTGACCCTCCAGCCAGCTCTTAACCCAGCAGAGTGCCCCTGTCCAAGCCTTGGGCTTCCAGCTTTTCCAGGAGTACATTATGGGAGACAGTATCAAAGGCCTTGCTGAAGTCCAGATAGACCACATCCACAGCCTTCTCCTCATCCATCAGGTGGGTCACCTGACCATAAAAGGAGATCAGGTTGGTCAGACAGGGCCTACCCTTTCTAAACCTGTGCTGTCTGATTCTGATCCCTTGTCCATCCTGTAGCTGCTGTGTGATTCCACTCAGGTTGATCTGCTCCATAACCTTGCCAGGCACTGAGGTCAGGCTGACAGGCCTGTAGCTTCCTGGGTCCTCCTTGCAGCCCTTTCTGTGGATTGATGTGACATTGCCAGCTTCCAGTCATCTGGGACCTCCTCAGAGAGCCAGAACTGTTGGTAGATGATGGCGAGTGGCTTGGCAAGCTCTTTCACCAGCTCTCTCATCACCCAGGATGGATCCCACTTGGTGTCATAGACTTGTGAGGATCCAGCTGGCTCAGTAAGTCACTAACTATTTCCTCCTGGATTACAGGCAGCCATTCAGCTTCCTGTCTCTGTCTACCTGCTCCAGAGGCCAGTTGTCCTGAGGGCAACCTGTCTTACTGGTAAAAACTGAGGCAAAGTTGGTGTTAAGAACATCAGTCTTCTCCTCATCTCTGTTAACTATGTTCCCCCCACAAGTCCAACAAAGAATGAAGGTTTTCCTTGCCCCTCCTTTTGTTATTAATGTATTTATAAAAACACTTTTATTTATCCCTAACAGAAGTAGCCAAATTGGCTTCAGATTTTGCTTTTGTCTCTCTAATTTTCTATCTACATGACATAACTATATGCCTAAGCTCTTCATGATTAGCCAGCCCTTTTATCTACAGTCAGCAAGTACTCTTTTTTTTCCTAATTTCTTTCAGAATCTCCCTGTTCAGCCACGCTGGTCATTTTCCCTACCTACTCGGCACACTGGGACACCCTGGTCCTGCTCATTCAAGACCCTTCTTGTAGCATGTCCATCCATCCTCGACCCTTTGTTTTCAAGGGCTGTTTCCCACGGTTCATCTGAACCAGTCTTCTGAGCAGGCTGAAATCAGCCCTCTGGAAGTCCAGGGTAGAAGTTTTATTGATGACTCCCTGAGTATTGAAAACTATTATTTCATGGTCACTGGGCCCCATACAGCCTCCAACCACAACATCTCCCACCGCTCTCTCTCTGTTTGAAGGGGTCTGAATGAAAGGGTCCACTGTTACCTCACGTCACTCTGTTTTTCAGGTACCTGAATGCCACCCAGGCTGTCACAGAGAATTCAGTCAGTAAGTTTATCATGCAACCTACATAAGCAGCCTTAGAGAATGGATGCAGTTGTATGAGTAAGATAAATCAAGGAAATAAGTGGGTTTGGAATCTTATGCCAAACACTGAAACAAATGCTTCAATTTCCTGCCCTTGAGTAAATTATAGTTACTATTGATGCATTGAATTTAATAATTGTGATTAGGCTTCCTGTCCAGCAGCTCAAGAAATTCAGTGAAAGCATTTCCCATTGTATCTACACCTGCAGGACTGACAAATGAGTACAGTTGACCACGATATCCCTTCAAGTCTGTGTAAACTACCTCATAAGAGGGAAGCAGCAGCACCATTGTTTGTAACAAGGTTATGGAAATAGTTCCATCAAACAACTAGCCCAATTTCAGGTAGCATGTCAAGATGAAATTTACCAAATCAGATGAAGGGCTTTAAACACACATTACCCATATTACATATAAAATGACCTGGGCAACTTGCAGATATGACATTCTTTTTCAAGGAACAATCATGTAACCTATAATGAAAGGACCATTCTGTACTTGTAAAAAAGAACCACTATTCTCCAAATAAAAGAATAAGAGGATTATAAAGGTAAAAGAAAGCCCAAGAAAATAACCCTTCTGTGTGCAACTGATTGCCTCAGTGTTGTGATCTGCAGCTCATTCAGATAATTTGCCTTCAGAGGTAAGCCTGTATTATTAAGCAAATATTCACTTTAAGACGGTGTTATTTCTGCTGTGATAAATAAGTATATACATAGGCAAAAAATGATCTTCAATTACACTCTTAAAATGCAAAAATATTATTCCAGAAGGTTATACTGAGATACAAATATTAATTTGGATTTTTTTCTAGACATATTTAATAGCAATCTTCAGTGACCATGGCAGAGTTCAGGGTAAAGATTACTTGCTAAAAGATCACTACTCCTTCCCCAAGCCTACAAGATTACTTCTTTATCCTTATTCCCTTCTCAACTGCAATCTGAGAAGCAGGACTTTCATACCATAGTGGTCAAACTAAAATACCACTAATCTTTTAATTGAAAGTAAATGATGGAGAGAGAGAAAAATGAGCAAGTAAAACTGGAAAACACAGCTTCCTTATGTCCCTACAATATACCTATCAATCTATACTCCATCAGTAAATATTAACTGTGTACCTAATCTTTTCCATTTAGATCGAATACTGAACCCTTGAAGTGAGGTTTGAAAGATTGACCCACATTACTTCCAAAAACTTTCTTCACTGAATGGGCAAGAGAGACTGGTAAATGTTTCAGAAAGCCCTTGAGTGCTCCTGAATGGAAGAGAGAACTCCAAACAGCCAGAAGACAGTGTCATTTATCAGTGTCATTTCTCATCCTATACCAGTGAAAGGATCTGCTTCCAATCCAAGCCTGGTTGGCAGCTTCTGGCTAAACCCCTCCTAGTATGGCACTGCTTTTGACAAGCAGTGGTGGCAGGGTGCTCTTAGGGTCAATGGGGCTCTGCCAGAGATCCACCACTACTCCACATCTCTCCAAGTGCTTCTGCAAATGTATGAATGCATTCCAAAGGTCAGGATGCTGCAATACATGCTTTGACTATATCTAGCCCTTCCAAGCAGAGGTTTAGTTTTTCAAGAACAGCAATGGCAGATCAACTTCTCTACTGTCTGGTTTACAGATGATGGATTCATGTCATCCTGTCCTGTCTCAGGGGATGGATCATCCAACCCAAAAGACAGTCCAGCTTTATAAAACCTATATTTACACATAGATAGTTGATATTTTTATTTTTTTCAAGACAAACATGACGTTTATTCCAGAAATTATCAGATCGCTTCCTAGGAACTTTGTTCTATGGTGATTCTTCATAGGTATATACATTTATATTTATGTTCATATTAATATTTAAATTTATACTAAACTGCATTTAAATTACTAGTACTTCTATTAAAACCCAAAGTATTATTTGAAGCGGACTATAGCCTGTGTCACATTTTAGTATTCCCTGAATCTGATGGTGTAATTTAAAATATTTAATTAATTACATCTTGGAAATCTGTAGGGAGTTGTTCTATTGTTTTGTTTAACATGCACTTCTAAAACTCACACCGTTTTTTGTCCTTCAGCAATATTATGTTTTGAAGTTAGCTGGCTATATTTCTGATCTTTTAAATAACTTGTATGTTTTTTCTTATTTCCTTTTTCAATCATTGATCCTTTAGATTTAATTAAAAGTTTTGTTCATTTAGTCTCAAAGTAGCCAAAAACAATAGTTATTTCTATGATGTTTGCTTTTGGGAAACATGTGTGCCACACCGCAAAAGGTGTCTTGAGTTGAACTGGCAAAACACCAACTGCCCAATACAGAGTCAAAGCCTCCCTCCTCCCTGCTGACAAAAGGGAGGAAAGAAAAAAATAGAAACTCAACACAGGTTTATATATTGTCTTGGTTTGAGGGGAAAAAACCAAGATGTTTACTCTCAAGAGGAGGAGGGGACTTCCTCCTCAGATAATCAC
>JAWWLZ010000001.1:2014019-2053787 GCA_035041345.1 Poliocrania exsul
CGATTATCTATCAAGACACATTGTGGTTGGTTGGTTGGTTTGCTTGTTCATTCAATACAGAGAAACTAGTTAGAGGTGTTTAATTTCTCGAGGCTTTTTGTTTGTGTGGTTGGATTTTTTACTCTTCAGTCACTCATTGAAACAAATAGTCAGATCTAGAGCTAAAAGTTACATAGAAGTCACAGTTAGAGAAAGTTGAGTAGGTGGAAGCTTGAGTACTCTTGGCAGTCTCTGGACTTCTGTTACATTTCTGTAAGATGGTGAGAAAAGGCAGAACTTTACTCTCCTTTCTGGTTTGTTTGTTTGTTTGGGGTTTTTTCCCAGCAATAACAAAGACTTCTTCAATAACACTGAGGAGTAAGAGTCAGTAATCCATCTCTACAATTTTTTTTAACTGGGAGACTAGTGCAAACTGTCTACACAATAATCAAAGGTCCATTTCTTCATATATGTCAAAGGCTGCAGAATTGCACTGTTAACCAGAGACCCATCATTACTAGAACGTGCTAAAATTTCTCCCCTGCATTAGTAGCCCTTGCTTTACAAGAAGGTCTTTCTTTCAAGATTGAGGCTCAAAAAACGGGTGGGGGGAAGGGTGGGGAGGGGGAGGGTGGGGAAGAGAAAACAAAACCAAAACAAATGAAGAAAAAGTACAAAACATAAAAGGGAATGGCAAGGTTACAACAGTATTTCCTGTTTGTAATGTTGAGGAATACATTGAATGGGTCATTTTTAACAGTAAGTAACCCAATTAAATTTCTTTGACTTAGAATTTACCAACCTGTTTCCAGCTCACCACAGTGCAACAAGCCAATATGTAGCTGGAAGTTGAAGCATGAGTAATAAACATCTGTTTTCTCCCTGATACTTTCCATATTGGCTTTTATATTAGAATAACATCACCAGGAACAAAGCTACATTTGTAGCTACAGTATTATTCTGTGCATTGAGGTCTGTTTCAGAGTATACATTCCTGCTCTTACACCTTTCTAGCATCTCTCTGACACATGCAACTACAGACTGGGGTAAAAGCTGCCTGGACAATGTGATGTGACCAACAAATGATACACTTGTCAAGCTTTTATGGATCCCATGGAATTCTAGTAGTGCACTGGAATGAAGACATTTGAGACTTCTCACTCTTGATTTTTGGAAAGTGGTTTTAATCAACATTTTACTTAAAAAAATCTGATGATAATTAATCCTATGACAGTATTGTATGATTTTGCCTGTCCTATATCTGTTCTGCAACTGTCTTTAATTACTTTCCTTCATGCCGGGATTCTCTGCATTAGCTGGTATCTATCTGACTTGTTAGGGACAGAATTCCTGGTTTCTACAAAGCATTCTTCTCAAAGCAAGATACGACCTTGATTTAAAAAAAAAAAAAAAAAAAAAAAAAGGGACACTACCTTTGTTACAAAATAATCCTTTTTAGGCAGTACCAAGCAGAAAGGTAGTTTTTACTAATGATCTGATAAATCTCTTTCTGGTTATATTGAATCTATAATGAGACTTAGTTCATATCAAGACCCTTTTATTCATCTTAATTCTTTCCAGTGGTGGGGCTAATATGAGCTTTACAGTTTTCTTGTTTCACTTTACCCATATCTTAACATCAGTTCCATGCAGAGCAGTTAACATTGAAGCACCTAAAACAGAAAGGAGCTGAAAAGAACTTACTCATTTAAGAGGAACTTGTTAGAGGTTCTGGAGGATTCCCACACACAAAATAAGACTAAAACATGACTGAGGTGGCAAAGTAAATTTATTAGTAAGCAAAGCAAAGCAAAGCAAAGCAAAGCAAAGCAAAGCAAATTTATTCCTATAACACAGTTACAATTACAAAGCAAATGTATTCTGTTACTTGTGATAGAAAACAATCCATACCAACCCCTGGAATCTTGACAAGCCGCTGAGCAGGAGGAGATAGAGCATGGTACTCAGCAGAAGGCGCTGGCAGGCAGAGCACATTCAGGGTCTCCCCTGGATCAGAACAATGTACATCAGGTCCTCCTAACCCTCAGCCCAGAACCACACCTTATATCTCCTCTCTCTGGGGTGGAATTGTGCCAGCTGCAGCATCAGTCTGTGCGTGGCTGGTGCACCAGCTGAGGCTGCGACAGCTAAAATACTGACTCCAGGTTAACAATGTCTCTATTCTTTATTGTTCCTTTGTCAAAAGCTAAATTTTCAGCAATTCGATGTTACACCAATGTTGCTTTCTTCAAGGCTGAGTTTTCACAGTGAAACTATGCAGTATTTTCTCATACCACATCAATGAACACAGCAACAGACCAAATACGACAAGGTCCAAGGCACCAGTCTGGTCCCTAGCACAGAAGCTGATATGGTTTCTGTTTTCCCACTAGAAGTTGTCTGTCCTTTTTCTGTCTCAAGCTAAGACTAAAATTACCATCCTTCTGTAATTCCTGTGATTAACAGTTTGCAATTCCACAAGTCCATATAACAGCTCCTGAAAGCACCGAAATGAAAATTGAAATGTGACCCACCTCACCTTCTACAAGTACAACCCAGTTACTGGGAGCCTACTGCAAGTCACCTCCCCAGTGACCTGCCCAGACTACACTAAAACCCAGTCTATTCTTAGCTCTGACAAGGCAAAAACCAAGATCATGGGATACTTGGCATAATGCCAATTCAGTATGCTTAACAGGAAGACAATCAGATATACATGTCATCCTCAAAGCATCCCACAGGCTCAAACAAAAATGAAAACCTTCAGTCACAGTGGTGGGGGAAGTAGGGAGTACAAAATTCCCCAGAAAAATGAGACAGCAGAATTGCTGCTTCCCCCTACTGTGCCACTGATGAGAAACATCCTCACTAGCTGTCTCTTCCCATTGTGCCATAATGGAAGACAAATGGGTTTTGAAGCATCCTTGATAAGAAGGATAGATTAGAGCACAAACAAGAGAGGGTCCAATGACTCCCTGTCACTGCCTATAACTTCATCCCACCTCTTGTTCTTCCTCGTAGACCTTCTACCACACCCTGACGGCATCGAGGGTTTTGAACCTTCCCTGTATTCTGCAACACAATGTGTATTCTTTCCATGAATAGTGAAAATCCCATTAATGTTTGGAATTATTATGAGTTTTTTCCAAAAATGGAAATGAAATTTGAAATTTTGAAAAAGATGCCATATCGTGAAAAATTATCTCAGCAGATCCATTAAAAAACAATTAGTGTTTTTTTCATTTCTGAAAATTCTGTTCAAATAAAATAGCTGACTATATTTAAGCAGACTAAAAATGAGAATGATGGTCCATTCCAGATACAAGCAACTAAAAAAGATATTATTTTCTTTGTTTTCAGGACAGCTATGGTTCCATTTTCCAGATTTTTTTTTTCAGAATATTGGCCTGACTTACACTGTATTTGCGGTCATGGCCTGACAGAATTCAAGAAAGGTTTGGACAACACCTCAGGCACATGGTGTGAGTCTTGGTGCTTTCCTGTGGAGGGCCAGGAGTTGGATTTCAATGATCCCTATGGGTCCCTTCCAACTCTGGATATTCTATGATTCTATGATTCATAGAAAGCTGTTTTCTCGAACAAAGACATAAAAATGCCATATCTGTCTTTCAAATATGTCAGTGTTTTTTTCTCTCTATAGCATTCATCAATTCCCCTTTGTCATTAAATTTGAAGAAAAACGTTGCTCAGTAAGTGTAAAGTGATACAGGAACTTTCCTACATCAATCACTTAAAGTAAAATACATTGTATGTAAAGTGAGCAGTAGGTAGTATCCTCCAGCTTAGGCTGGAGGTGAGCGTTCCTTCCTTCTTTGACATAATGCTTCCGACACTAATATTTATGGTAGTAAGTGGTACTAAGTACTTTGGTCAGGCTTCCAACAATAAATAATGACTCATATCAGTATTCATGTACTGCATTATCTTCAAATAGTGCCTGCTCAAAAGAGATAACCATATCTGCATCAATGTGATTTTCTTGCCATGACAATTAACTAATTTTTGTAAACCCCAAGTCTTAAGTAACAAATTTGCTTTCAAAAATCTAGTCTAACAGCCAGAGTAATTGTAATTATTTAAATAATACAATGTTATGTCAATAAAAAAATTAAAATTTTAAGATTTCTTTAGTTTGTACTATTGAAAATTTCCCTTCTCTTATTGCAAACAATGAACTGAGTCATACGAAAGCTCATAATACCCAGTAAAGACAAGCCAATGCAATAGGAATATTTTTCTAAGTTGGGTTTCCCAGAGCCATTTATTCTTTTATGAGGTAAGATGGTGAAAGAGAGGAGAATTTGGCTTTAAAATTAAGGTTTTTATTTCCTCTTACTACAAGATAGACGTTTCTTTGGAAAGTCTTGTACAAACTGAGTACTCTCTTTGATGGTTAAAATGCCTTGGAATAAAGTCAATTTGATCGTGAGTTTCTGTCTTTTATTCTGATTAAAAATAAGGTGCTATTTCCTACCACACTGTAACAATTTGCATTTTAGACACTGTATCTCAGTTTGTATTGCTCTGTAACTGATAATGGAGTGCTATGTCCTCGGTTTTGGGCATTTGGTACACTTCATACCTCATGACACTTCATACAAATATGTGCACAGACGTGAGCTGAAGATCAAGCTCATCCTCCAGCCCTCATTTTCCGCACTTCCATGTTGATGTGATTTTTGGCTCAATGCTGGAATGAGTTACTTGTCTAGCAAGGAAACTCATTTTCTCCATTGATTACATGGACAAATCATTGTACAATCAAAGTCAGTTGCCTACCAACACAGGGCAACTTGTTCTTTGAACTCAGACTTTCCCTGAGGCATGACTACAGAAGACAGTACTGTTGGAGTGTCAGACAGCGCACCAATGTGAAAATAGTGTTCAACAATGTGAGTCTGTCACCCCAGATGCTCATTTTTTAATGAATAGGAATTGGGAACTATCTTTATAATTTGGATATTTGCTAAATTATAACACAACTCCCTGCTATGTTCAGTAGAAAAACATACTGTGATTGTGCCTTTGTTTCTATATTTGATAGCCTAAAATTCTGTGTAGATACAGAAGAAAGCCAAATACAACATTTCTGCTAGCATCATTACATTGATGTGTTGGTGATAGAGAGAGGAATTGTCCACTTAAACCACAAGCAGAGAAAATAATTCTAAAACAATTCAGATATGCTCAGTTTATAAAGCAAGAGTTCTTCGGTCAGTTCTGGAGATGATATAAAGACCAGATAATAGTAAACCTACAAATCATGAACTCCAAATTCAAGATATACAAAACTTTACAGAGAAGAAACATGTTCAATGTGTCTTCAAAACTCTCATGCATCTTGTCATATGAAAATCACACCTTTCTGTTGAGATTCCTTCTATGCACATGTAGATTATCACTTACCATAGCACATTTTACTTCCACAGCAAAGGAAAGGCATTGAGTTGCATGGCCTTGTTCCTTGTAAAAGAACCATTAGTCCAAAAGCATACCCCACAGCAGGCACTTTTTCTGCTCATTTCTCTCTGTTTCTTTCTCTGAATCCCTCTCCTTGTTTCTCCTCCTACTCTTCTCTTTTTTTTCTTCATTTTCAGTCTCTATTATTTTCCTATCTATTATGTCAAACTAGGTTGGAGGACTGCAGTTACATCATATTTCCAATCTCATGGAAAACACTTTGATCTCTTCTAGCAAAACTTTCATACTTCATCTTATTACCTGTGAGAAACTCCAGAGCCAAACTTCATACTCTGTGGAAGAAAATTGCCATATTAATAGTAACAACAGAAAAACTAATTGTATAAAAAAAGTGTGGCATAAAGTGCAAATAGATTTTATGTGTTCTGTTAAATTTCTCATCCAAGTTTGACTAAAGAAAAAACTGTAAGTTGCCCATCATGTAGTTACATTTTATTATTTATTAGATGTTTATAAGCATTACTAAAACTCCCATCAAGCATAAGGTTGATGTGATAATAAAAACTATTGAAAAACTTTACATCTTTTTATCCTGATTGGTCTCCATATACTTTTTTTCTCATTAATCTCTTTTTATTTATCCTTCAGTAGTGGTATGGATATAAATGAAAACAATCCCAAACACCTGCTTTTTTTATAATGTATTTAAAATTAATTTTTGTTTGCTTTCTGAAAAGCATCCTGGAAACACATAGGTGCTGAAAACCAGTGTGTTTGGTTGAGCTTGCAAAATGCCAAGTACCCAAACATAGTCAGAGCTCCAAGAGCTCCACCCCACCCTCCCCCACCACCACCAAGGGAAAGGGGAAAGAAGAAAAAAAAAAGCCCTAAACTTAAAACAGGTTTATATATTTACACAGAAGAGGGAAAATTAAAAGTGAAACTATAACACATATATACAAACGTAAAAACAAACAATAACTCCACACCAAGTTGCCCATCCAATATTACAGATTTCACTACCCCAGCCCACAAAAACACCCCAAAAGATTCTTTCTGAGAAAACACCCAGCAAGAGAGGAGAAAAAAACCTAAAAATGAAATGTTCACTTCCCAAGATAACACAGTGAGGCCTAATCTCAGCAGAACAGCAGCAGCATGTCCTCCCAGATGAGTAGCTATCAAAGAACTGAACTAGGCACTTCCAAAACCTGCTTTTATACTGAGATGACATCAGAATATGGTGTGGAATATCACTGGCAAGTAGAAGTCAGCTGTCAGCTGGCCTGACCCAGCTTGAGTCAGCTGATAATCCAAGGCATACTCTAAAAACTAAAGCCTAAATTTAGGCCTAACTAAACCCAGGATACCCAGTTATTTGGCTCACAGCTGAATCAGATGCAGGTGGAAATTAGAAGTGTGTATTTTCTAAAACCAGTATTTACTTTCTCATAATTGCAAACAGATTAGTCTCAATAAAGAAACATTCACTGTTCTGAGTGGATACTTCCTTTGCACATAAGATTGAAACTGGCAACCTCAGGACTTTACTGAGGTAAAAACATACAAAGATTTCTGGAAAGCCCAGCTTCTAGCTCCTAGACAATGGCAACATTCTCCTGAAGTTATTTAATGGAGATCTCTCAGTTTTCGTGGTGATGTCTTGGACAGATTGAGGAGCCCTTTTGAGAACACCAGAGACCAGAAAGCCTGTGCAATGTCAGGAGCTCAGGGAGTGAATCACAGTGAGCAGACAGCAGCAGGGATGTCCCAGGCACCCCACCATGCTGCGGAACACACAGTCCACTCCTAGCCAGCTCATGCTCACCAGCACTGTTGGGCTTCCTCTCCTCATTCCATATCCAATCTCCCCAACATTCTCCATACCATCAGAGCTACTGAGTAGCTCATGAGCTGGAGAGTCACCAGCAGCTGACATGTCTCCCACAGGCTGATCTTGAGCAGTATAAAGATATCTTTCCTTTCTGGATAAGGTAAATTATGCAAGAATCTGAGATATGGCCTTGTATCATGAGAACTTTGAAGTGACAGCACAAATATTGAACAGTAACTAAAAAGTCAAGAGACAGGGTCAAAAAAGATTAAAGAAAGTTTTGGTACTATCAGTGCTGATCTGCAGTGGCATCATATCTATCCAAAAAGCAAGGCCAGCTGGTGCAGACAAAGCATACTACAAAATTTGTGTTTGTTTATATTTGAAATAAAAATGTCTTGGGCTAAATCAAAAGCCACAAAGCTGTTGTACAAAGATTATTCCTGCTGATAAAAGCACACAGAAACATCACTATTTTTCTGAGACATGAAGGAGCAGAAAGTAGGATCAGTAAAACTTAAGAGGGAAGTTACAGCTGGAAGATTTGGCAGTGCTTTACTTTAGGTTTTACTGCACTGCAATCTGGTGCTGCTAATAAAAACACAGTTTTTCTTTCTTACTCAGCAACAGAAAAAAAAATTTAAAAAGGTCCTGATTGTTAAGGAGGTATTTAGACACTAAATGAAGTGGGCTTTAAAAAAGAGAGTTTGGAATAAAAACTCTGGAATATTAAAAAAACCCAAACCAACAATCACACATAAAAATAAAGTAACCCAATACTTGAAATGAAAAGTTGTCCAGTATTTATCAACAGAAAAATGTTTTTAAAAAAATGTAGAAAAGAAAATGGAAATAAATAGGCATATTTGCAATTAAGGTGCACTTCAAACCTATGACTGATATTCAGTATTATTGGAGCTCAGACATTTATTTCTAACAGTACTAAGGCCTCTCAATCTTGAAGTCAAAAGTTACTTATTTTACTGGCATTTTTTTAAAAAATGGAAGATAATTGAGTATTAATGTCTGCTTTGTCTATAAAGTTGCAAACTACACTGTTAAATAAAACTGCAGTTCTTACAAAAGTTTATTGCTAAATTAACAATGCTGAGGTTAACTTTTTCAGAAAAAGAAAACTATGGATTTTCTGAACCATGTTTTTTCAAATGCCTATAAGTACTCAAGAATCAAGGAAAACTATACAAATAATTTCAGAACTTGAACAGTGAATTGATTCAGAATGATACCACTAAAATGAAAACTTTTAAAATTTTAAGTTAGCTCAACTATATACCTAAAAATTTAGCACCATTTAACCACTCATACCTGAACAGAAAAAAATATGCCTGTTTAATATCAGTATAGCTGAAGCTCATAATAATTCACAATATCAAGAAAACTGGAAAAAACCCCCACAATTTAATATAGCTGTATTTTTCTTGTTCTTTGAATTTTTATTAATTAAAAGAAGCAATTCTGGTTTTATATTACATAATGCTAGTGTCTTCTCATATTTGACCTTTTCAGTTTTAACATTTTAGCTTAAAATCCTGTTTTTAAAAAAATGTTTATCTTTCTGATTTTAGCAGAATTCTCGTAGCATAAGTCATTACTCTTCATTTGGATTTCAGGGTTGTGCTTTGGGGAAGGGTTCTGCTGACACCCCTTAACACCTGAGGCAAGACACAGACAACAACTAGTTGAAACAAGGCTTCATAATTCCAGTTCTGAAACCACCTCCAGCAACATCTTGTAGGTAAATGGTCATGTCAACCTGTATTTTAGAAAACTATGTTCTCGGTGCTTACAAGTAGGTTGAACAGTTTGAAGCAGTAAGGATTTATTTGATCTGGACTTAAAAGTTGCCAAGACTGGTCTGAAGGCCACAGAAAAGGAAAGGATTCAATTTCATTGGAATGTGACTACAGAAAGATAAAAGCCCAGAATAAAAATTCAGATTAAGATTTTTGCTCACCTCGTAGACTAAACTTTACTGGTAGTTAACTTCTCGTGCAACTCTGGCCATCATTTGATTTTCAGTGTTCGGTCTCTGAACACAGCCTATTAAAATATCAATTATTAAAATTATTAAGATTGAAATTCCATATCTTTCAAGTGCCACTGGAAAAGGAAAAAACTGAATGACAAGAGAAAAAAGTCAAACAAAACACATAATGAAAAGATAGGGAAAGCAAAAAGCATTAAGCAAAAAGCAGTAGTAAAGAAAATCCCTGCCCTTATTCAGGCCAGGACAGGGCTAACTTTTGCAGCAGCCAGGAGGTGCAAGGCCAGGTTATTCGACATCAGAGGCAGGGGGGATGAGAGGGCTGCATCTTTCACTTTTGCCAGAGTGTGTAGTCAGGTAGCACCAGTTTCCTTGGTGATCGATCGCATGCTATCACCTGTCTTGTATACTCTGTTATTAGTGTTGTTGCTGTTACTATTTGCTTTCTAATTTCATTGCTATTCCTAGTAAATTGTTCTTAAGTCATGATATTTACTTTTTTGTGCCTCCAGTTCTCCTCTCCATTCCACCAAGGGGGAGAGAGGGAAGTGAGCAGTGCGTGGTGCACAGTGTTTCAATGGGAACCCTAAATTAGAGGATAATGTTCCTAAACCACAACAACTCCTCTATAGTACTTTAAACTATTGCCCTGAAGGTCAGAGAAGGGCAAAATGAAAATTAATCCATAACCGACAACACTGATGCTATGTAAAAGAAAAAGTCAGACTATGATCCACACGGTCTCTTTAATTGTCAGACTACATTGTTGTTTTTAAAGTAATGTAAACTGATTTTACAGCAGACATCACATGCATGATGGTCTGCTTTATTTACATGTTGTTGGTGATTAACACTGACCACTGAAGTAAGACAAAAGATGGAAACTGACATTTGTCATTCAAGGACAGGACTATAAAAACAAAAAGAAAATGCTCCTTTCTAGAGTAGTTGGAGTAACAGTTAAAATATGAAGTAATAACTAAAGTATGAAGTTAATAGTTAAAGTATGAATCTCCAAGTACTTAATATGGACTTAGTTTTGCTCTCTCTATATATATTGTACACAACCTTACTACTTGAGGAGTTGCCAGTTACAAAAGCCCTTCTAATCTAAGAAGTTAAGGTAATGTATATCATCATATGCTTTCTTCCTTCCACAGATGCTCTGTTAAAGAGTCAAAAATCACTGTTTCCAACATACTTAAAGCACTACATGTACACACAGACCAAAAAACTGCCTTCACAGCTTTTCCTTGACTTGTAGTAACCCTCATTCAGAGGTTACTCCTCCATCTGGCTCTGTCCGCTCCTTATTCTTGTTCCTGACAGAGGCAATTGCAGTTCTTGAATTACTTCTGCAGTTCTCTTGTCAGACCTGTACTTCACTGGCATGGCGTAGTTGTGAAGATGAGAGCTCTATGTAAAAACCAATGAAGTTGTTAAAATATAGCAGTCTGAGACACATTTTCTTTTGTTGTTATCTTTTCAAAAAATGTATGAAATGGTCTTATTTTGTAACATATAAAGAATACTTGAGAAAAATAGAATTCCTTTTCCATTAAGTAATATGCACTAGCTTTACACTTTAAGCTTTAGTGAACCCTTAGTCCGTCATACAGAACCTACAGCAAAAAGAGATCAACAGTTTGAAAGTAAAATAAAGGCCAAAAATAGTGTGTTCCATATTCTCTAAATAACCTTAATGAATTCCTTTGAGGAAAGGCTGAGAGAATTAGGATTGTTCAGCCTGGAAAAGAGAAGGCTTCAGCATGACCTAATTACGGCTTTCCAGTACCTGCAGGGAACTTACAAGACAGATGGACAGAGACTATTTATGGGAGCATGTAGTAACAGGACAAGGGGAATGATTTCAAACTGACTGAGAGTAGTTTTAAATTAGATATTAGGAGAAAGTTCTTTACCGTGAGGATGATGAGGTACTGACACAGGTTGCTCAGAAAAGATGTGGATGTCCCATTCCTGCCAGTGTTCGAGGTCAGGTTGGATGGGACTTTGAGCAATCTGGTCTAGTGTAAGGTGTTCCTGTCTATGACTGGTGGGTGTAAATACCTGACCTTTAAGATCCCCTCCAGCTCAGGCCAGTCTATGATGATTCGGTGACAGATTATCTTCCTGAAGCAACATAACTACTGAAGTTGATCTTCTTCAGTATCTCCAACCTACTACCCACCTGAAGAAAAATTAATGTGCTATTGATTGATCATTTGCTTTTTTGTGTAAGCCAATAACTGGCACATAAAACAAATCAGCCTCTTTTCACTCTTCTTTACATTGTCGAGATGACAGTCACCCCATTGGTTGTACTTCCCTGTAAACAGGACAGCCCAGGTATAGTTGTTTCTAAGGGAAGTGCATTTAGTTCAAGCTTGATATTGTTTCTAATATTTGGTTGATTCAGGGCTACAAGGGTAACTCTGTTCCTACAGGACTGTATGTGTAACACACCACAATATTTAAATTGAATACAGTACCAATGTCACTAAAGTAGAAAGCTTTCATCGTTGATATCAATGCAGATCTAGGTACAGCTTCAGTTTTCACTTGAGATATTTTCAAGGGTTGGAATCCACAAGCTGTAATTCTGACTCTACTGCACTATGTCAATATTTATACTGTTTTATTGCAGCCCAAAAACCCAGCCAAATCCAAGGTTGCACCAAAAGGGATGTGGCCAGCAGGTCAAAGGAGTTGATTCTCCTCTGTTGTGGTTTTGAAATCATATTCCCCAATTTAGTGTTCCGACTGAGACACTCTAAACCGCGATCCACTCACTTCCTTGACCCTCCTCCCCCTTCCCTGAGGCAGAATGGAGAGGAGAATTGGAGGCACAAAAGGCAAAGATTATGGGTTGAGATAAGAACAATTTATTGGAAACAGCAATTAAATAAGAAAATTAATAGTAACAGCAACAATATCAATAACAAAATGTACAAGACAAGTGAAAAGATTCACATGCGATTGCTCACCCTGGAACTGGAGCTACTTGACTGCTCTCCCCACCATGCTACACACCTGGAAGGGACCACTTCCTCTGTCCCTGGGAAATAACAAATAACTTCAGGTGGTATAGGATAACCTTCAGGACCTAGCCATGCTCCCTCCTGGCTACTACAAAAATTAACCCTGTTCTGGCTGGAACCAGAACATCCCCTTCTACTCTGCTCTTGTGAGACCACACCTGGAATTCTGTATACCGAATTCTGTAGTTCTGATGTCTCCAACCTGAGAAAGATATGGAACTGTTGGTGCAAGTCCAGAGGAGGGCCACAAAGTTGCTAAGAGGACCAGAGTACCTCATCTATGAAGATAGGCTGTAAAAGTTAGAGCTGTTCAACCTGGAGAAGGGAGGGTTGTGTTGAGACCTCAGACAACCTTCCAGTATGTGAAGGGGACATACAGCAAACTCTGTAGGGACTCTTCATCAGGAACTGTAGCGATGGGAAAAGGAGCAATGTGTACAAATTCAAAGAGAAGAAATTTAGATATTAAGAAGAAATTTTTTATTATGAAGGTGGCTGAACATTTTAACAGCTTACCCAGAGAGATTGTGAATGCCCTGGCATTGTCCAAAGCTGGGTTGGATAAGGCCTTGAGCAACCTAGTCTAGTGGAAGATGTCCCTGCCCATGGAAGACTGGGACTAGGTGATCTTCAAGGTCCATTCTAACCTATTAACATTCCATAATTCTATAAGTTTCTAAGCACTGAAGAATTTCAGAGATTTTTTAACATACATAGAGTAAGCAAATTAAACATGACTTTTTTTAATAATTGCCATAATTTATTCAGTGTTTTTCAGAACATTTTTGTTCTGAGTGTCAGTTCTATGCACTGTATTACACATAGTTATTTACCAGTGGTATCTCTGTCCTATAAAAAATCATTTCAATGTCAATTTCCTTTACAGGAAGAAAATGAGTTTTTTAAAATTGATTTCCAAAATGGTATTCTAGATAAAAAGAATAATTTTTCAAAGCATGTTTCTCTAAGTGATTTCAAAACTGAAGGAGAAACTGGAGGAGAAGCTATGGTCTCCAAATTTTCAGTGGAAAGCCAGACCAAGTTCTCATTCAATTGAATGTCCCAAAATATTGATTTTTTGCCCTAAAACTGATATTATTACAAGTTCCAGCTTCTCTTAATATTAAGCATTGCCAGTCACTAATATTCTCCCTACATGGGAAATCTTTCATCATCTAGAAACTGTAGCAATCATTTTGCCTACAATCAACAAAACAAGCCAAGACAGGAATACCAGTGGAGGACTGCCTAAGTTAAACAGGATATGGTGCCAAGTATCTAAAGTGCACTTACTTTTTCGTTTGGTGCCTGAGAGAAGGTAATACTGGTATAGCCTAAAGCAATCGTGAGTGATGCTAATGCCAGCAGATACTAACTGACTGAATTCATTAACACCATGGAAAAAGTCCTGCAACTTCACAGACTCTTGGTCATGTGACTGAACTGGACCTACACTGTTTTTGCTGCTCTGCCTCAGTCCAGGAAACTACAGAAATAGGCAAATGTTCAGGGACCTAGATTGTGGAAAGCTTGAACTAGACCAAATTAGACAGAATTTCAACCCTCGCAATGTATGAGAAAACACAAAATAATCAATTATGTATCTCTACCTGATTCTGCTTAGCCACTCACATCACACCCATTGAGCCCAAGGCTTGCGTCTCTTCATTGTAAAGAATTTTTCCACCTAAGCAAATCAAAAGAGGTTCTGTATTCTAAAAAGGTGGAACTCAATTCAAGTATAAACATAGACATCTGAATATCCATTGCTAGCACCTGACTGCCAAAATAATTCTATTGAAGTACCCAGTTTTGAACTTTGACCTAGGATTGTTCCCCTCAAAATGTTTCTCTCTGCTTACAGAATAAAGTGGCCAAGAAATCTGTTACCATTTGTCTATGTCCAGACCATAGTTGAAATACATTCCTGTTGTAGTTTGGAATTATGATGTAAATTCTCTCCCCTGTCACTAACTGCCCATGCCTTTAGTTAACAAAAAAAGATCGTTAACTGCTACCATCTTCTTCTTCATCGGTTGGGTGGGGGCAGGTTGTCTCTTATGTATTTGGGTGCATTTTTTTGACTTCTAGCTCGGCTGAGGGCGGAGCGGGGTGTGTGCTGCTGAGGAGGGAAGCCATTTTTTCTCCTGCTCCTTGTTGCTGCTGCTGCTGCTGTTGCTTCTTGGTGAGCCGTTTCTTTTCTCCTTGTCACAGCTGTTCTCCTAATTCCTGCATCTGTGGTCCCGGACTCTGCTCCAGTCTCACCACTACTTGCAACATCACGGCCTGCCTGCCCCGGCTGGGGCAGCGACCTGGGAGAGAGAACTTGCAGCTACTTTTCCAGGACATGCGGTGGTTCGTCGCTTCCAGTTGTCCTTCTTCATTTGGGACCATCCCATTTTTCACTGCAGAAATAACACCTGGACAGTAGGTTTGCAAGGCAAGAGGGTTGGCAAGAGGGTTATGCTGTGCAGCTGGTGTAAAGTTAGCATAACTGTCAAAGATATCCAAGATTTTAACATCTGAACATGGCCAGTGTGAAGCAGATCTTTTTAGATGTTTGAGTTTGTAAATGAGGCAAGTGACCACAGAGTTTACAAATATAACTACCATCTTTTTTTTAATAAATCTAATTCTTCAATGCTTCAATACTAAACTACGCATTTGTTCGTTTTTTCTTGCTTTTGCTATCACATCCCACCATTCACTCTTCCTAAACTCATAGTGGTCTTTCTTGCTTTAAATTCACTATTAACATCAGCAGTAGCAATGCAATAGCACTTAACAAGGAATACTCATTAGATTCTGAAATCAACCAAAAGAAAAAAATTAATTCCCTGCAACTGCCCAGACTGCCTCTCTGGAGAGAATACCATCCAACAATAAAATAGAGGCTATCTATTTATGTTCACAGGAGCTGGAATGAGATTTATAACTTATTTTTTATTTAGTAAGTACTACAGAGTAGCATGTTTTGATTGCAACTGGACAGTGGCCTAGATGATTCACATCCCTTGATTTGTTTTCTGAATCTTCATACTCCATTACTTACTCTCCATGATAGGTAAAACCCTTACTTTATACACTGTGTTTATTTCTATATTTTACCTTCCAAACTCAACAATAATGAACCTTTGTGACATGTATTTTAAAAGTTTAGTATTTAGGTTTGTAGTAGTCATTTAATTTATTACCACAAAAAAAGTTTAGTATTTAGGTTTGTAGTAGTCATTTAATTTATTACCACAAAAGTGTTCCTTGATTGTCTTTATTATGAAAAGGAGAAGGCCAGTGCTCCAGATTAAATGAGTGAGACCTTCCATATAGAAGCATAATGTTGTTTTGTTCCAGTGGGACAATGGCCTTTGAAAGCCATTTCCCTTGACCTAGGCAATCTTCCCCGATTTCATCTCTCCTGTTGAACTTTTCCACTTTGTAATTAAATATTCACCGGGTAAGAGGGAAACAAAGAATAAGGAAAAAATGAAAAAATAGGCCCTTTGTAGAGGTTCCAGTCTTCTGGTCCAAGAAATATTTAATTATTTAGGCAAGTGGAAATGCTTTTCCAGAGAGTCTGGGAGAGTTTTACCATGGTGGTTACAGTCCAACAGAGAAAATGGACAGAGGAAATGAAATGTAACTCTGCAGGGAAAAGGTGCTTATTTAGATTTTTCAAACAACATAAATAATTTTACTTACCAAGTGAGTTAAGAAGGAATGGTGTATCTAGCTGAATAGAAAACTAATTGTCTTTAACTAGATGTTTAGTATTTTTTTTTAAATTGTTGTCTTATCCCAAATTATTCAGGTAGTTGTCAAGGAAGAAAAGCAATGTGAAATTCATCAGATTTAAGATGTCTGCTCCTGTAATAAATACCGGACTATTTGTTGTGATGGTTTGTCCTATATTATGCTGTATAAACTTTTCTAATCTTTAACAAAGATAAAAAAAGCCTGAGGGAAGATATCCTAAATAGAAGAAGAAGAAGGTATTTCTAACACAGGGAGTTTTTAAAGGAAGGTTGATTAATTAGTAGTGTTTATATACACTATGTACCTTTACCAGTGATGTGAGCTGAATCTAGATGATAGGTCAAATGTACAAGTGAAGTTTTAATGAAAACAGATGCCCAGAGGATTCTACAGCAGCTGTGTCTGCCCATTGTTCCGTGTGTGAAACATCTTCCTATTGCGTCACAGTGCTGGACTCCCTCAGTTCCAAGAAACTAGAGACTTCTTTAAAACAAGGTTGAAAGGAGAAAGGCTTGCTGTCAGCTGGCAACATATTTGCATTTTTAAGATAACCTGGATACAGTGGAGGAAAGCTTGGTTTGTGCTGTGTGACTGACCTCTCTTAGCCAAGTTCATAGCAGTGTGAGCTATCAAATATGACAGGCTTTTGGCAAGTATTTGCATACTTTTGGCTGGAATCCCTTCTAAGCCCAGCTGGAATCAATTAAACTAAATAACAGTTCTTGCAATAACTAGTTCCTACCTCATTCTTCAGAAATTGCTTAGCGTTCAAATGTAAATACTGTTAATACCTTGTTCACCCTTCTCCCACTTTGAAGAAACTGACAGATCTACAACTCTAAGATTTTTAGAGCAAGCTCTTAAAGGCTGAATGGAAGAAATATGGCATGCGTAGGCATACATTCTTGTCCTCTGATTTGCCATCACAAAATCCATTCTGCTTATTTAGGACCCTAAATATGAATAAAAACCCTGTCGAACATTCATTTCTCTAGACTTCATGTTAAATGAATGTGCCTTTGTCCGTAATTGATTGGTAAACTAGTCAACCAAACTTATCAAATCCTGCCTTAAAAATTCGGAGTAATTGTCAAAAAAAAAGCATCAGTTGTGCTATAAATCAAGTGTTTTCAGAACCAGGTCACATTAGAACCAGGAGAATTTAAATTCAAGATTAGCTTTTTTTAGTGATTCTGCTATTGTAGATTTGCTGTGAGTAGCATGAATAATCAGCCTCAACTTTTAAAAGATGCATAGCAGTGCAACGGCAGGAAACACATTAATGTTTTTCATTGTGAATGAAAAAAATTGTTTCCTATTCAAGGGGTTTTTTTTCAAAAAACCTGACTTTTATAATCCAGTGGTGTCCAGATCTTTTCTGAGAGGAGTCCGTGTTAAACTGTGTCCTAGTTCAGCAGCTGGATCAGTTTATCACTGTGTGCGGGTGATCAAAGCTGTGTATTCTATACCCTCTATGTAATTTCCCATGAACTGTTAACAATGGACCATTCACAGCAGCTACCCGGGGCACACCTGACCCCTCAAGATATAAGATGGGTGTTAAAGTCTGTGAGGTAGAAGCTGTGATAACTTCCCTCCAGGAAGTTGTTAGCACCTCCACACCCAGACTGAAGGGGCGTGTCTGCTAATGGACCAGCAATAATTCCAAAAATACCCCATAAATCACAGAGTTAGATCACCCACTGTGGAACTCCCTGCCCTGGGGGAGGTACTGGGCATTCCCACCTGAACCTGAGGGTATATAATCTTGGGGTTTGAAGACCTCTGGGACCTTTTTGCCAGATCCAGAGGAGGACCAGAACCTCGACAGGACTGCGACCGCCAACCAATACTCTAAACCAGACTGTGACCATCATCTGCACCAACAGGTTTTCCACTTCCTTTTACTTTGGACTCGGGGGGACCAGCACAGGGGCTAATGAACACCATTCTGTTTTTGCCCCAGGGGGCTGGGTTATACTTTTAGGTTTTGTGGATTGAAATCAATTTCTCTTTGTGTCATTGCATTTTTTGTTATATTTTTATTAAATTATAACTCTGACTTATAATCTCTCTTGACCTCAGTTCATTTCTCCTGCTGGTTTACTAGCATAAACTGAAACAAAACAGTTATTTTTCTATGAAGCCAGACAGTATTTGCACAGTTTTAAAGTCCCTGATCATTCTATCAGTTACAGAGAAATAAAGTTCTCTACCTGAATAAAAAGAAATATAATACTTTCTTTCTTATTTTAATGAATTTCATGTAGTTTTACATGTTAGATTTCCAAAATCTAATGTAACACTAAAAAAGCAGCACTTATTCTGCTAGGCATTTGAATGTAGTTGGATCATTCAGTTACTTTAAGGCCCTTGATGAATGGAAGCCAAGATTTCGTGGTCCTATGAGATGTCCAGTATTACATTGGAATACAGTGCTGTTTTGTCATTGCATTCCTTTGGTGACAACTCTCCCCACCAAGTGTTGTTGTCTCATTTGAGAAGCTGGAATAGCCTATCTGGCCTATGTTCTATCCACCATGTTGTGCTAACTTGACAGTCCTCTCAAGGAGTTTGCAGAACTTCTTCAAGCAGTCAAATTTTAAACACTGTTAAATTTTATAAATGTGATTTCTGAAAATAAAATCTCACTTTAAAGAAGCAGTATGAACAGCAGAAAGCCTGTAATGCCATTTAAATTCAGAAATAATTCCTTACATGAAGAGTCAGAGAATGTCTGAAGGGACCAAGCTGATCAGTCAAGTCCCTCTCTGTAAAAAGCTCTATAAACATGACACTGCAAGGTCCTAACTTTATTGTTTTTACAGGGAAAATACTCTTTTCTCTAGAAAGAGAGAGAGTTTATTACATTGTCAGTGCTAAACATTTCAACAAGAAGTCCTACAAATTAAAATCTAGAAAACCACTTTTGCCTCACAGGAGGCCTCTGAAACTAATCTCCAATATCAGCACATTTTAGTGACATGACTCCACCTACCATAGCCTGTCTACAGGTCCAAGTATTTCTTTCAAAAACTATTTTAAAATAAATCACATTCCTATGTAAAATAAATTTCTATTTCAGTAAACTTTTCAATGTAGGACAAGCCAAACAAAGTTACAGTTACCCTTTCAAGGGGAAACCTCTAAAGTGAACTTTTGGAATAATTTCCTGACAAGAGAAAAAAGTGACCTGACAGCAACTAGGGAATTCAGTTCCTTATTTATATATGTATAAAAATATCAACTTCCATTCCTAAAATCGCAATTCTATACCAAAGACACATCACGTGTTTAAGCATCACTTTGCTCTTCCTTAATGACTTCCAAAGGGACTGCCTCAAAGACAGATTAGTTACCCAGATTAAAAAAAAAAAAAAAAAGGCCACCAAAAATCACAGCCTGGCAGTATTTTCCCAACTTTCTAACACTGTTTTCAGACTGCATTCCAGGGAAGTGTTTCCATTAGAGTCACAGTTGAGGCAGAGTGCATATAAATAAAATAGTGAGCATTCCTCCTAAGTATCCCAAACCAGCCCCTAGCCTTGTCCTGTCGTGTCCTGCTGACTGACTGTGCTCTCCAGAAACCCATAGGCACAGGAGCATGTCACCAACAGTGACATGAGGTCTGGTCCATGTAGAACACACCAGGTTTGCAGGCTCATATGGACTCTTGCACTTAGGTTGATATGAGATAGCCAAAACAGATTACTCAGCAGTCTAAAGCATTTAGTAAGTTACTATTAGGGTACAGCCAGGACTGATGAGGAGGGAAGGGATTAGATTCTACTACAAACTACCATAGATCATACAGTGTAACATACTCACTCCAGATTTTCATTCACCCATGTGGCTGTTTCAAAATATAGGAGTGTGTAGGGATGGGGTAAAGAAGACAGGAGTTCAAGGGATAGGAAAGTGAGGGATGTGAAAGGAATTAATTCAGAGATGCATAGTAAAGCAAATAATCTGTAGTTCACAGACACAATAGCAGCCTTTAGAAATCAAGAGAGGTGGACAACTAAAAAAGGCTAAAACAGTGTGGCAATACCCAGTAAAGATGAGAAGAGAGAAGGGAGACCTTCTGCAGCTGAAGCAGGAAGCACAGCTGTGTTCCTCGCTGCTGCACTGCCATGGTGCCCAGTCTCATCTGCCTACTCCAGGACAAGATGGCCCAAGCTACACACCTGCCAGGGCAAGGCTTCTTGGGTGAGGAGGGAGAGGTAGGAATAGCAGGAGAAAAAGCAGGGGATATTCCCCCTGACAGCATCAGTGGGAGGTGGGAGAAGATGCACTGAGGGACTCCATCCCTTGTCTCTTTCTGTGCAGTTTGCTGCTCTAAAATCTTCCTCCTGGCATTTGCCCCTCGCTTTGCCACAAGTTGGCACCAATCAAAAATTATTTTCTTGAGAGGCAACAGTGAAAGCAATAGGAATCGTTCAAATCCCAGTAAAGCTTCCATAGACCAAACCAAAACCAGACCAATTGTCAAGCCACTGGGACCAGAAAGCAGTGTGTTACCTGAGGGAGGGTCTAGTATTGCTTGCTGGAAGATATAGTCATGGCAGATAAACTGGGAGAGGAAAGCATAATTTTACCTACTGCACACTGGTCATGCAAAATGTGCCAGAAAATGTTCAGTAATAGCTGCAAGGAGTCAAAGTTTCACACAGACAACAGATGAGGGAAAGGGGAACTTATGCTTTTGGCTATAAAGTTGATCCCTGTGATAGCACTTTAACTAGTTCCAGCTTTGAGAAGAACATCAGATTGCTCCTTAAAAGAAGGGCAACAGAATAATAAAATGTCAGGAGAATCTACAAAATCAGGCGGTTGTGGGCACAAAAATTTTAGAGAAACTCAAAGTGAAATCAAAACAGTTCATAAACTAACTCTCTTTGTGCACTCTCCTTTCTCCTGCTCTTATTCTCAGCCCAGCAGCTTGGCATGGGTATCTGCAGGGAAGCTAGACAGTCTGCAGGAGAAAGGCCTTTGTTTTCATCCTCTCTGAGGACAGCAGCATGTCTGCTCCCTGTCTCCCTGACATCTGTCAGCTTCTTCTCAGGCACACACATGTGCATAGGGGTGCACCGTGGTCTTCCTTTTCCCACTTCCCTCAGTTCTGTTCTGAGTCCACCCTCAGAACCTTAGCTTCATCCAGGCTCAGCCTGTAACAACCAGGAAAAGGTAAGCTGCCTTTTAGAGTCATTGACAAGGAGGCTGAAAGTCAGTTGGGAAGTTATGGAATATTGTGTATCAGCAGTATCTGGAAAGAAGACCAAAAATATTTTCTACTTAATACCATCTGTATTGATCTATGTTCTACATTAACTCTCTTCTAATAGAAGACCCGCTTTACATCCTCAATAAAAGCAGTGTGAATAAGCTTAGTAGATATTTTCTATACCTACTTTAAAATATTGCTTGCAGAAGCAAGAGTTTATTGATTTTATTATTTATGCTATTAGGTGGAACATACATGTACTGAAGAATAGAATCCTGCCCTGGGTCAAATCCTACTAGATGGCCTAAAGTGCATGGGAGAGACAGAAGAGACACAGAAGACATGTCAGGAAAAGAAAGATGTACATTATGTTATTAAGCTTCATGTATGTAACAAGTTGATGATGTACTAAAATCCGCCATCCAATTCCTATGTTGTGTTTTATTTTAAACAGGAACCAGCAGACACAATGCCAAAATACCTTACTGAGTAGCTAAGTGTAGCATAATGCAACATGTCAGAAACAGAGTCTGATGAAAGGAGGAAAACTCTATATGCATGAAAGTACATTCCAAAATTTCCTCAGAGCTTGTGAAATAAATGCAAGCTGTATTGAAAAATTACTATATAGATTTGTTGAAAAGGAAGTAACAGTGGCAGAGTTGGTGATATTGAACATATCGGTCCTGTTGTTTGATCTCCTGCTGGAACCTGCAAGGGCTGCTGGACTGCCATCACTTTCTTCTCAGCAGGGAGGAGAAATTGTCATGGAACCAGAAGCACCTCAGCAACACCTGTGACAAACCCTTAGTAATTTACTTTCTCTCCAGTCTCAGGAATCCACAATACTCATACTATTCCTTTTTCGAAAATCTATCAATCATCCCACTGTCCACCCAGGAGGTTAATACTTTAGAAATACCCTAATTTGTCCTATCAATTTTCTTTCAACTACCTCTTTCTTCAATAAAGATGAAATGTCCTTGCTGGGCATTTTGAAAGTAGTTTTCTGCTTACCTTGGTGTGATTGAGTGATGAGATTTGAGGTTCTCCAGTCTTTTGAAATCTGCTTGAGAACATACCAGGGTGCAAAGGTGAGGGAGCTGTGGATAAAGAAAAATGGTGCCCTGTTTTTGGCTGTTTTGCAAGAGCAGTTGTTTCTTCCTCCAGTGCCAGTGACTCCACAGTGTATCTCCCTTGTTCTGTGCAACATACCAATGGGTGAAACAAAGGTCTTTTCACAGCATCTGCTCTAGTTACAAGAAGAATAAGTATGTTCATGGGCCGGTAAATATTTAACAAACACAGCAGGGATTTTTGCATACACTCTGAAATTTTTGGAAAAGTGGGTAAAAAGGTGAAAGCACTTTTATTTTCTATTCGTTATTAAGTTCAGCTAGATCCTGTTGTTGATTCACACAACTACACTAGTAGACCTAGGAAGAGGACAAAACTTGGAGGACAGAGTCTTTGAAACACAAAGTTTATATGCCTGCAAGAGTGAGGAGGAGAGTAGCTGTCCAACAGCTGTCCAACTGCTGTGGAAGGAAACACAGTCCATTTCAGTATTTGCAATTGGCTGTGGTTGACAGGGTGCTACAAGAAAAGTGCAGAAACTGCACTTCACACTTCAATATCCCAAAAGCTGTCTTTCCCCATGCAGTCAGTGCCATTGCTGCCTTTCTGATCAGGCAGCTGAGTGGCTGTGAGCTGCAAATGATACATGGCAGCACCATGCTGAGGTGCTGTCTCAGGCCAATGCCATTGCCCTGTTCAGAAACCCTAGCTCAGGAAGATCTTCAGTCCTCTCTATTGCATGGTGAATTATATTAACAAATAAGTTTGTCTAACTTCTCTAGATAAAACTGCTTTATAATGAGACTGTAATTCCTGATTTTCATAGGATTTATACACATGCATCTGTCCTGGGTCTAGTTTATGTAGTCTGTGCTTTCTGCCTTTCATGAAAGCACAGAAGGTTTGGGGTTGGAAGGAACCTCTGAAGATCATCTCATGCAACTCTCTGCTGAAGCAGTTTCCCCAGAACAGGTTGCACAGGATCTCCAACAGTAGGTAGAAACACTTTTCACACAAAGCCATGGTCTAGGAAAAGCTAGCACTGACAATACTGGATCCACCCAGACTGCAGTTTGCAAGGTAGAGACACTGAGATAACTGGGATCTAGTTGAGGCTGGTCCCACTCCATCCTGGGTAGAGGTGTTCTACACTAGGAATATTATAAACAATTTCATTTGTAAGATAAATTTGTCATTCTCTCATTTTTATAGTGTAACAAATGACACATATCTACAGAACTTTTCAAAAAAAAAATAAAGTCAGGAAAATATAAAAAATCCAGTTTAAACAGGAAATTATAAGAAAGCAAATAATTTTATAGGTACCATAACAGCTTGTGAAGAGATATGAAGTTTCACATTTTATTGAGGAACTGAATTAAATGATTTCCTATAAACAAAGGCTGACAGTTATATGTTTTAATGATCACAGATTTATATGAGAGACTTGAAAAAAATTTAAAAACAAACATAAAAATCCATATTTTGCATTAATTTCTTTTAAAAATGGATTTACTTCTGCAAAATATCTTTATTGTTTAGTAAAAGATTAGGAGAGAATACTAATAGAACCAGAAGCTTGGCTCAGTAAAGAACATATATTATGGATTTGCCCTTTAATTCTCACCACTCACAGAATAGCAAGAAAATGGATATTTACCTGTGAGGTGAGCACCCAGATCCCAGTTCTTACTGCACAGAGTGTTAGGACCTGTAGAGCTTGATAAATGGAACGTAAATTTGTAAATAGAATCGGAGCAGACACACATATGGTTTTTGGCAAAAACTCTGCATTCACTGACAATCTTGCTCTATCTTTGCACGCTTGCTAGTTTGAGATTCACAGTCTGAATTTCTGAATTGTTCTAGAATTAAAAAAATGTGATGCTTGTTGCTATACTTCATCATGTGAGTTGTATACTTTCAGCTGTGTCTTCAGCAGGTGAAAGTAAATTGAAGCTGACACTGACTGGTTTACAGCATAAATTTTATTCCAGAGATGTTATTTTATTATTGATGATTATTACCTATTGATGCTTTACTTGTTTCACTAGTTACTAGTATGTTTCTCTTGTTCACGAAAAAGATGCAACAATATTACTGTACTGATAGCATCCTCAGATCCCTGAACTTTTTCAGAATCACAAACCTAGCTAAAAAAACAAGTGCTCTTCAGCGAGAAATAAAAAATGTTCAGCATCATCACTGGATCCAACCTCTTATACACAATTACAGGATGAAATAGCTACAAGGCACAAGATATTTCCAAAGACTGGCTGCAGCTACTTCTCTCTGTGAATAGCTACTAGAGAGATATGTAGTCATGAGGAAACACAGGTGAATAAACAAACAAGAATAAACAAATAGAAAGAAGTTGAAAACTTCTTTGACAAACACAACAAAGTCCTGTCAAAGCCATCAACAACACTAAACAAATACCTTCCTTCCTTTGGTTAATATCAACTTTTTTATTTTATTTCCTTAACGATTGTCCTAGTTCAGCAGGTGGGATCAGTTTATCACTGTTTGGGGGTGACCAAAGCTATGTATTCTACACCCTCTATTCATTTCCCATGAACTGTTAACAATGGACCATTCACAGCAGCTGCCCGGGGCACACCTGACCCCTCAGGATATAAGATGGGTGTTAATGAAGCCTGTGAGGCAGAAGCTGTGATAACTCCCTCCAGGAAGTTGTTAGCACCTCTACACCCAGACTGAGGGGGCGTGTCTGCTAATGGGCCAGCAACAATTCCAAAAATACCCCGTGACTCATGGAGTCAGCTCACCCACTGTGGAACTCCCTGCCCTGGGGGAGGAACTGGGTGTTCCCACCTGAACCTGAGGGTATATAATCTTGGGGTTTGAAGACCTCTGGGACCACTCGTCAGATCCAGAGGAGGACCAGAACTTCAACAGGACTGTGATGATCACTCTCAACCAGACTGCAATCACCACTCTCAACCAGACTAGGACCATCATCTGCACCAGCAGGTTTTTCCCTTCCTCTTACTTTGTACTCGAAGGAACCATGTGGGTCTCAGCACAGGGACTAACAAACCCATTTGTGTTTGTGCCCCAGGGTGCTGAGTTATGCTTCTAGGTTTTGTAGGTTAAAATCAATTTCTCTTTGTGTCATTGTGTTTATTGTAATATTTTTTATTACATTGTAACTCTGACTTATAATCTTTCTTGAGCTGGGTTAATTTCTCTTGCCGGTTTACCTTTAAACCAGCAAAATTTTAACATTGGAAGTAAGTACTTTTTTCTGGGAAGGGACTGAATTGTATTGTCCTTAAAACACTCAGCTCTTTTTTTCCCTTAATGAAAAGTAACCCTTTATTTCCTTTCTACCACTCATTAGAAAGTGAAGATGTAAAGCCAAGCAGTGGAAGATACTTTCCAAGCAGCACCATATACCTCTTTAGCAGGTTTGTCAAAGTTCTTGCTCTCATATTGTAAATCCAAGGTTTCGGGTTCTCCTTTTTAACTTTCACAGGCCTTGAAGACTTATTTAATCACAAGAACCACAGCTAATGTTGGCTAGGCCTGAGGTGCTGCCTCCAAACACATAAATACAGTTTAGTTACTTTCACATTAAGAGATGCAAGATTTTGGTGAGGTTATTTTGAAATTAAATGATATCATAGCTTTTGAGGTCTGAAATTTTCCTACTATTTTTCAGTTTAATAAACTGAAGACTTTAGTAGAAATCTTTTAACAACACATGCTGTACTTCGAAGGTGTGACTATTTCCTAACTAGCCAAGTTTGCATACAGCTCACACAGGAAACTCACAGGTTTCTTCATAGCCTGACAATGAAATTTAGCTATAACTGAATAATGTTAATAAAAACATAATCTTTAGAACATCTGTTCCACACAGTACAGGGTTTGAGTCATGCTTTAATAAAACAAAAAAAAAGTAAAACTACTTTAAATTAGGCTTCTAATTTCTCATTGAGGATGAGTAAATCTCCAAATAGTCTAAGTATCCACAAATCTCCAAACAATTTTCTGGCTATCTCACACTCTTATAAGGCAAACCATTTCTTTCAGTAGCCTTATTATAAAATGATAAACTAATTTTAGGTTGCATTAAGAGCATTGTAAAATTGATCATCTTGGTAACAAAACAGAATCATTATGAAAAAAAACAATGCAGAAACAAAGAGTAGCTAAACTTCCAAGTGCATACTTTAAGAAAAGACAACCTCAGCCTGCCTTGGAGCCCTTGCTAGCAGCTGAGGGCTTGTGTCCAGGAAGGCTGACCACCCTGACAGCATTTTGGATCTGAGTGAGTATGGACACCATCAGCACCCTCATGCCATTTCTGCTGTATCACAAATGAAAAAAATAACAAATCATAATACAGGGAAAAATCCTGAAAAACTCAGTTCAGAAATCAGCTAAAGTAGATACTTCAAATAAAAGCTGTTGAACCAGATCACTTAAAAGTTATTGCTAGCAACAGCAACCACAACTGTTTTGGCAGAGTGTTGTGTGAGGAGAGGCAAATTTATGATTTAAAGGCACTTCAGTTTTATACTTAAAATGTGTAATTTTAATAATTTTCTTCTTTTTGATGCCTGAGGTGCTTAATATACATAACCTATTTTCTCAGGTCACATAGGCACTAAGAAAACATACTTCAATATTTTACAGAGTAATCAAGCTGGGATCTATGAGTTATCAACAAAATGTCAGGTGAAACAAATCCATCAGCTTTAAAGTATGCTTTGCATTTAGATGGGCAAACTAAGGAACTCTGGAGAAGAAAAGAAAACAATTCAGCTTCCAAATAGGGCTCTTCATGATAAAACTGAACTTCTTTTTCAATTCTCTTGGAAACTTTGAATTGCATTATTTTTTCCTTCACATGCACTGCAGCTAACACATCCCTGGTTTTGCACATGCTGTGATCAGTAAGTGGACAAGCAAATACTTCTTTGTTTGGTTTTGGTCACTCTCTGTCACCAGGACATGTTAATTTCTGTTACCTGCATTTAGAAACATTTAGGCAGCTAATGTCTTGGAAGACACACACATCTGTCCCTGTTAGGGAGAAACTGGCCATAGGCCAGTGATGAACATTCTGGAAGGTGGAAGCAGCATTTCTCTCAGACAAGAGGTGAATGGCAAAGGAGATATCATCAAATGCAAAAGCATCTGGAATTTGCCTTAGAGAAGGGGACATAGAGCTGAAACTCAAAGTAAACAAAATCACAGAATACCCTGAGTTAGAAGTAAGACACAAGGATCTTCAAGTCTAACTCTTCAGTGAATGGCCCATACAGGGATTGAACCCATAACATTGGTGTTAGCATCAGACTCTAATGAACTGAGCTAATCTCAGAGTCACACAACTGCCTTCTTTAGTCACAAAACTTTAGATCTGCGTGGCTCCTCTGAACCTGTCATAGGGCTGTACCATCATGTGCTTAGAAAACAGGCATTTGTCTAGAGACTTCACAAAAACATAACAGAAAGTTTGAACAGAGTTCAGTGGCTTCTGTTGCTGTCTTTATCCAACATTATTAATTTGTTTCATCCCACAAGGCTACCAAGCCTAACTTAAATTTCCCAGTGAGGCTTCAAAGATGGTTCAAACCACTTTTGTTGTCTTGTAATATGATGGGTGTCTGGTGTAATATTTTTGGTGTTGACTCCAGTTGGAGATGACTAGTCCCTCAGATCAGGTCTCCAAAGGGGTGCTGGAATAGAGGACAGACACAGCCCTTTACACAATCCTGTTCCCCCTCACATGCTCTCTTCTTTTTTGTTCTGTGGCCTAAACCTGCGGAAAGTGAAGAGCCACCTTGGAGCCCAACAAGCAGGGCAGGGGCCCAAACAGTGATATTGGAGTGGATGAAGTGGTGATAAACACCCTAAGGCTAAAGACCAGATCAGACCAACCTCTTCCCAAACCTTGCTCTATGCTCTGGGTACATCTACTTCTCCCCACACCATGTTTTAAATATTTCTCAACAGTGACTGCATTTTGTGGTGGGCAGTGTCAAGGCAAGCAAGATATGACTATGGAATGCCCACTCAGCCAAACTCTTCAGCATTCTCTGCCATCTTGTTCAGGTCTTCAGCATGGGAATGGTCAGCTTAACAAAGGAGGCATCACAGTTTGAGATGGGAAGATAGGTTAATTTTGATACTGTACTTCAGAACCTTATGTCTCTCTAAGCCCAGTTTAAGGCATGCAAGTAATTAATTATATCTGGTTTTACAGACTAGTCTTTCATATTTAACAGATGCATTTCCAAAAGTAATATGAGTCTTATTTGAAAAGGCTGTGATTTCAGATATACCACGGAGGGACTCGCCTTTTAAACATCTTAAGGGCAGTTGTGGAGTTCACACAGAGCCTGTGGCAGAAGTCTGATGCAGAGGTAATACTGCCCAATTCAGACTTTATTTCTTTATTGGAAAATGATGGAAATTCTGGCTTTTAACAGGATTCAGACATTGGCTCTTGGAAACAGGATTTGGTAACCAAAATAAAAAAGTACCTCAGGAACTTTAATGACCTACTTCACTAATGCCTGGCCAAGTACTTGAATTTAATAATTTAAGCTATCAGTTTACTTTAACTGTAAGTGGATCTAAACCTGCTCTCCAATACAGACTCAAAATCCCTGTGGCTGCACTGTTTGTAGCCAGAATTTTGGGCACTATATTTGTAAAAATAAGATATAGTGATTGTAACTAAAATAATTTTGTCATTATGATTAGAAGATGAGCTGATAATACTCACATCATGGTGCCAGTATGGTGTTTATAGATGTTTATAGGTGTCCTCATGACCTCAGGTAATTGATGGGGTCATCTGTGAAGCTGAGAGAGCTACATGGATAAACCCCACATCTATCTCCAGCTGTTCCCTTGAAATCCTCTTAGCTTCCTGAGAGATGAACCAGAACTTCACCATAGGACAAATATGTCCTACCAAATAAACCCTGCATTTGGCCCAGGAAATTTTGGATCTTAATCCCCAACATTTTAGGGAAGATCTCTATTATTGTGATATAGCATTAAAAATATTTGAATTTTCTAGCTGACGGCAAATATGTAAATTTTCATTAGAACAGCTGTTTCATATTATTTTTAGAGAGAAACTTTAAAACTCAGGCATGTATTACACTGACAGCAAACTGGCTTACTGGGCTGTATAAATGGAGCTTCAGCATCATGGCCTGATGAGAAGTACAGATGATGTCTCTCATCTGGGTCCCCACCTCCACAAAGTTCTATAATAGGTAAAATGGAGGTAGATGCTTTAAGTTCCAGAAGAAAAGAACCATTCTAGAGGAGTCAACTCTTACTAGATCATCTTTTTCCCACAAGAAGGACTTGGCATTTTCTGCCTCCAGAATGCAGCACCAGTTTTCTGCACAGTCTGGCCGTGCAATTTAGTTACTAGATTACCACAAAATCAAATGTTCCATTTTGTGCTAAGTGTGTGGTAAATAAATGCATGGATAAATGCATTGGAAGCCACAGCTGCTATTACACAGTAACTTGTGGTACTGGTACATTATGTAGAGGGCTAAGAGCTGCCTTTCAAGTAGAATCAGAGGAATATAGCAGCCTCACTAGTTGTTTCATGTTTTAGTCCATGCCATTATCACTCTGCTAATCCTATTGGCAGCTGGGTAATTGCATCACTTTATTTTCTAGTACTACAAAGATAAAATAAGGTTATGAAAGATTGTAAGGGGCAAAATTAACCCTTGCTCAAAAAGACATCATGAGCCAAGAAAAATGCTTATGTCCTAACTTAAATCAGAGTTCCCATGACATGTCTGAGAATTACCCAGGCTCTTGAAAAGTTTATGAGTGCAACAAGGAGGGAATATACTCTTTCTTCAGAATGAGTTCAGTTCATGTTCTGTCATCAAAGAATTTGGACAAGTGCAACCAGTTAATGATAAATTACAGGAAGACAAAGGAAAGTAAGCATGGAAAAGAAGAAAAAATGATTGGCAACCGCAATCAAGTATTTGTCTATTGTAAACTAACAATGACCTAAAGATTTGTGTGAAGCTACATTACATCACCTTCACCAATCCACTGTGTTTAACCACTTTAATTTGGGACTGGTTGCATTTATAGAAACCTGACTGATTAATCTGCTGTTTCTACAACCACTCTTAAAAGGTTTTCTTGGTTTTTTTTAATAACTGGGCTTTTAATAACAGAAATAATAGGGTCATATTTACCAAACCAAAAAAATGAAGTTATGCAATATTATGATTCCACTTTCAGCAAACAAGGACTTAGAAATAAGTACCCATCATTAAAGTTAGCCCCATATTTTCAGAGGAGCTGTCTTGTAAAAAGAAGTGGATTTCCATCCTGCAGAGTATTACATCATTTTGACAACTGTTACTGCAGTGGAACAGCACAAGCTCTTTTCCCATTCCTTTCTCTTTTTCTCTGCATGTAATGCAAAGAGAAAGGTTCTCAAATATTTCAACCATTAAAAAAAATCAGTGTTAATTCCATGAGTTCAATGCAGAACTGCATCTTCTTGAACTGCTATAGTGCCCTGTGGGACTTGTTGCTCCATTGCTTCACATTCCTGTTTTCATTCGTTATGGACAAGTGATGTTATACTGATCAAAGACATCCCATGGTCACTGGCCAAACTGAGCCACATAAAGAAATGCAGTTGTATTTCTTAGCAAAATGGTTAGTTCTGATACCTTTCTCACACAAAGCTTCAGCTTATCCTGTGGACAGATCTAGTGTGGCCGCTGAATCTAACTATGCAGAAAGAATAGGGGTCATCTAATTTTAGCTTTCCTGAAAGCTGATAGAATCATAGAATCACCAAATAGTTTGGCTTGAAAGGGACCTTAAAGGTCCTCTAGTTCCAACCCTCTGTCATGGGCAGGGACACCTTCCACTAGACCAGGTTGCTACAAGCCCTGTCCAACGTGGCCTTAAACACTTCAAGACTAGGGCAGCCACAGCTTCTCTGGTCAACCTGTGCTGGTGTCTTACCATCCTCACATTAAACAATTTCTTCCTAATATCTGATATGAACCTACTCTCTTTCAATTTCAAGCCGTTCCCCCTTGTTTTCTCACTATACACTCTTGCAAACAGCCTCTCTTCATCTTTCCTGTAGGATCCCTTCAGGTACTGGAAGTCTGCAATTAGGTCACCCTGAAGCTTTCTCTTTTCCAGGCTGAACACTTCCAGTTCTTTCAGCCTTTCGTCATAGGAGAGGTGCTCCATCTCTGGACCTACTCCAACAGGTTGATGTCCTAATCTTCTAGCCTCTCTCCATAATTAGCAAAAAGAGATGGATACCTTACAGACGAGACAGATTGAAGAGTCTGACGTGAGGTGCCTGGATCTAGTACAGAAACACACTTGTCTCCTTAGCACAAAGGGCAGTAACTTGTAGCAACAGCTCTGCTAAGTGCCATCAGACCACCTCAGGGTATACGTCAATATAAATGGGGGTGAGAGAAATCAGAGTAGAAATCTGTATGCTCCTGTGCTTAAATAAATACACTTGTCTCTTGATATATTTGGAGTTTCATAAAACCAGAAACTGATTCAACAAGGTCTAGGAAAAGCTGTTTCTCACAGTTCTGCAGAAGATACGTACACACAGAGTTTCAGAGAGACTGGAGGCTCCCAAATCTGCCAAGTACAATGCTTGGTCCTCCTCTGCAATCAATGGAGAAAATCAAGCTACTTCAGAGGATGGTTCAGAGAAACCAGTCATATAGCTGAAGTAGGTCTTTAGAGTTGACATAGAAGCTTTATGCAATATGTAAACACTAATGTGGTGGGTGTGTGGCAAATTACTGTAGAGCCATTTGAAAACTATTCAGAAAAATGATATTCCTAATAAAAACTGCATTGACGTAAAAGATGGACAGATAATTTATGTCAAAGAGAAAGGTCCTTCCTTCATGTAGGAAAGCGGATGGCTGTAGTGAATCCACATTTTCTTGCACCATAACTTTTGAGATCTACTAAAATGCCTCATGAGTGTCATAAAGTGAAAGAGGATTACAATAGCTAACATGGCTATCTCAATGAGACTTTTTAAAAAAAGTATAAACAGGTTGCATAGATTCAATACTAATAACAAAAGATACTAGTTTTTTCAGATTGTTAAGACTGAAATGCAATGCCAACAGCCTAGATTAGCATGCTTCTTATTACATAAACAGAGTTCTAATAAAAATCTAGAAATACATAGATGCATAAAATATATACATAAAAATAATTAGATACATAAAAATATGTAGATGTATAGAAATATTCTGCCTTAAGGTATTACTTGTTTTTATGATCCACCAAATCACTCTCACTACAAAGCAGTTATAAGTTTAAAATAGAGTTATAAGTTTAAAAAATCATAACTCTTAGAAACTGAAGGAGCTATCAAACTTTCACAAATTATTAACACCTGCTTCCTCTCTTTCATGCCTCTGCAGTACAATCACATATATTTTATGTAAACCTCAGTCCAGTCTCTTTGTTTTTCTAACCTTATAAATAGGAAAGTATCGCTGGATAAGGGGATTTTTTTCCCCTTCTGTCCCCTCAGAACACAATTAATTCCACTCTCTTTGTCATACTCTTTCTCTGAGTGACTTGTGGCTGATTACCAGAGAAAGAACTTTAAACCACTATAAAAATAATGATTAGAAAAACCCAGAATTTTTTCTCTTACTTTTTTTCTTTTATCCTTAGAGGTGGAAACACAGGTCCGGTATAACCTTAGAAGAGAACCTGAATGCACATGAACATCTACACTTGGTGACTGCCTGTTATCAAATACCTATCTGTTTTCATAGCAAAAAGAATATGATCCACAAAACCATACAGCTACTTCCTGTTGCCACATAGGCAAGGTAAATCATCATTTAAGATAAAATACCACTTATCTACACAGTCCAAATAGAAGAGTAAAATTGATTCCACATCATGATATATTCAGACACTAAGATGCAACATCACTTGAATAATTTAGCAGAACTAAGTTCAAAACAAATTGTATGCCATACTTTTCCCACACAGTCCAAAAATTAAAATCTCTTTTTTAAAAAAGGCTTCTTAAAGTCCAGCTCATATTTTCTTTATGGTCTCTTTTTATCTTCTCCCTGTTCAGGCTTGTGGTTAAAATGTCCTTTTCCCTCCTCTAAACTCTCACTTCTCCAATCTTCAAAAACATGCATTTTCCCTTAGAGCTGCCATAGCATATATTTGCATGATGAGGACAGAATAGACCCCCTTGCAGCACAAGTGGAGTCCAGACAAAAATCACAAGGGAGATCCTCTCCCCAGTGTGAATTTGTTCTCATTCTGCAGGCAGTACTCTCACAACAGCCCCCAAAGGTGCCTATGATAGAGACCCCCATAAAGGTCTCTGAATTGTATCGCACTGCAAAGCAAGCTAATCCCTAGAGCCCCCCCCTATTCATTATCCAGTTATCATTATCCACTTCACCATTCTCATGCCCAGTGCAGTATGAAGTAATTTTCCTTTAACATCAGTGATTGGAGTCTGCCATGAACGCATAGTTAAACGGCACCAATGCCACCCTGTCGTTGCTGAAATATTCTCTTCTTTTCTGATAATGTGGTTACGTTATTGAAATTTATTTTATTTTTGGGGATGTATCACATTATAAGTTCACAGCCATTCTACAGCTGGGTAAGAGGCAATTCAGGGATATTGCTAAGGACTGACTCATTTTCTCAGTAAAATGGGGCTGTACGACACGTGTCACAACCTCTATCAAGGCCAAAAAGGCAGCTCACCTTCATTTACAGAACAGAAACAAGGAGAGGACAATGAGAAAACACCACTGGTGAAGTTGTTTGGGCTGTCAGAGGACTAATATTCTGGCACACTTCAGAGGTATTAAGTGAGAAGCTAAAACCTGAACAAACCAAGCTAGTGGCACATAAAGACATAAGAACTGGCTCTGTCCACCTCAAACAGTCAAAACTGCACTTCAGTATATCTGTCCTAGTTCAGCAAGCCGGGACCAGTTTATCACTGTGTGGGTGTGACCAAACCTGTGTATTCTTGTTATGGGTTTAGCCAAGTAGGCCTAAAATTTAGGTTTTAAAGCTCAGACTAGGCCTGGAATTGTCAGCTGACTTGAGCTGGGCTGGGCTAGCTAACAGCTGACTTCTAGCCAGTAGTGTTGTATTCCATACCATATTACAACATCATCTCAGAAGAGGTAAGAGCCAGTGTGTGGGAAGGGTTAAGTCAGTTCCACCATGGCCGAGGTACAAGCTGGACGTGGTGCAGCTCCTGTCTTGTTGGAGTAGGCCCTGCTGCTCTTGCTGCAGCCACTTGCATTTTGTTTGAGTTCAGGGAAGTAGAAACATTTAGTTGTTATACTTTGCTTCTTGCTAGGTGTCTTTTGGAATGCTTATAGATCAAAAGTAATAGAATCTGGGTTTGGTGGAAGGTAAAAATTGTTGTTATACCTAACTTGTGTAAGTGTGTGTTATATTGTAATTTTCTCTTAATTTTCTCTTTTCTGTATAAATATATATTGTTAGTTTAAGCATAAACCTAGTTTGGAGGGTTTTTTTACTCTCCCTCTTCTTCCCTTTTTACTCTGTCTGGGACAGTTGGCATTTTGCCAGCTCAACCCAAGACAATTCTAAACCCTCTATGTCATTTCTCATGAACTATTAACAAGGGACCATTTGCAGCAGCTGCCCGAGGCACAGCCAACGCCTCAGGATATAAGATGGGTGTTAAAGAAGCCTGCAAGATAGGAGCTGTGATAACTCCCCTCCAGGGAATCGCTAGCAACTTCACACTCAGCCTGAGGGGGGGGTGTCTGCTAATGGGCCAGCAACAATTGCAAAAATACTCCATGACTCACAGAGTTAATCACCCGTTTTGGAAATCTGTGCCCTAGGGGAGGTACTGGGCAGTCCCAACAGAACCTGAGGGTATATAATCTTGGGATTTGGGACCTCTGGGACCCACTTGTTGGATCCAAAGGAGGACCAGATCCTCAACAGGACTGTGATGACCACTCTCAACCAGACTGCGAACGTCATCTGCACCAACAGTTTTTTCACTTCCTTTTACTTTAGACTTAGGGGAACCACTTCCTTTCTCTTTGGGCTCAGCACAGGGGCTAATGAACACCATTCTGTTTGTGTCCCAGAGAGCTGGATTATACTTCTAGGTTTTGTGGGTTAAAATCAATCTCTCTTTGTGCCGTTGAATTTATTGGAATATTTTTATTAAATTGTAACTCTGACTTATAGTATCTCTTGACTTGGGTTCATTTCTCCTGAGGGTTTACCTTTAAATCAGCACAGTATCCAAGTCCAACATCCCATCAGTGAACTTACAACGAGTTACTTATTCCCAGCATCCAAGTCTACCTGCATTTCAAAGAGAGATGTGGGAACTACTTCTGTACAGAAGGAGATGCTACCAGAACCACCAACAGTGGAGTGAGCCACGTGGTCCTGTGGATTCCAGAATTAATCTTGCTCTTTACCACAGATATCTTTTGAAAGCTTTAAAATATATTTCTTGAGATTGCATTCAGGCTTTAAAATACAGTCCTGACATTGCATTTGATCTTCAAGTTTGTGCAAACATTTGATGAGTTTAACTTTCTTTATTTCCTGTTTAACTTACAGAATAAGCAAATGTTAGTCATTGCTTAATGAATTTCAGCCTCTGTTGCACATGAAAATATTAATTGCTTGGTTAAATATAATTCATTAAGCTGTCAAGGATATTTCAGTGTATTTTTAATATTGTATTTTAGTGTAGAGAGTAACTTAAATGACTTATAGAAAGAAATGTAAGTTAGTATTACTTACAAAAATGAAACAAAATGTAATCATTTCTAAGCAAGCACCCACTGAATGAAAAGTGATCTAATGTACCTTTCAAAAAAAGTAGAGTTTTGTCTTGTTATAAGAGCTTAAATAGCTTTATTTTAATTTATATTGTTGTAAAAAAGAGCAATAAATAAACAACTTGCCAACTGAAGCAGATATTGACATTTCTTATGTATAGAAAGTAACACACTAAGCCAAAATAGCACCTTCCCTATTTCCAATGAAGAAAATGTTTAGCTCAAACATTTTTGCAACTACCAAAATTTTTGTGGTTCAGAGAGAAATACTGTACAGATGCCTTTCATATCATCAGCTTAGACTAAATATTTCAGAAATCCATGCTGCTATTTAAATTTAAGCAAATTCTTCTCTGATTCAACCTACTTAATGAAGTTCCTTTGTGAGATGTCCGTAATATACAAAGAAGGAAAGTCCTAAAGAGATGCTAAAATTGAAGCAAAACAAATGTTTTCTCAGAACAAATCTGTCACTAAGGTTATGCTATCCTCTTCATCTTTCACATCCATATCCCCATTGTCCAGGCTTTGCAAAATATAGCTACTAAACCCAACTGTCTTCTGTGTCTGTGACATATCTGTGCATCATGTTATCAGGTTGAATAACTCATACACCCATGGGAAGTACTCACAACTCTCCAGTGACTTCTGCATCAGATGAAAATGTACATGACAAAGATCTGCAGGGGTAAACGAACATGAGTCCTGGGTTTGTGTAGGAATAAAATCACAGATTATGCAGAGAAACTGTACACATTCTGCTTGCATAAATAGTGCTTTGGACCATTTGCTATTCAATATTCCAAGATCAGTATAGTTACTAATCTCCATGTAATGGGAGACCACATCAGAATTGCATGAGTGAAGCAAAGAGAAGCAATTAAAATGCTCACTTTAAAAAGGGTTTCCATGGAAAATGCAGGAAACAATTTCCTCATAAAGTGGCATGCAGGAAAGATGGAAACACTATATAATGAATATATAGAATAGTACCAATATCACTATAGCTTTAAAGAAAAAAAGTTCAAAAATTGGCAATTCCTGTTTTGGCAAAACCTGTAGAATTTAGATAATAGATTTTACCAAAGCAACAGAGAAGCTGGTGCATATCTAAGTCAAAGGTATTATTTTGCCATCGGAGATAAAAGCTCCTTCAATGAGGGCAATCTCTCTGCTCTTACCGAAATGGATGTGAATTGAGACATCTCATTTCTCAAACTGAAAGAGGGGGCATCTAAGTTAGAGATACACTGGAAATTAGTTACTGTGGGGATGGTGAGGTACTGGAACAGGTTGACCAGAGAAGCTGTGAATGTCCCACTCCTGAAAGTGTTCAAGGTCAGATTAGATGGGGCTTGGAGCAACCTGATCTAGCGGAAGGTGTCCCTGCCCATGGCAGGGGAGTGGGACAAGGCGGTCTTTAAGATCCCTTCTAACCCAAAACCATTCTACGATTTTATGATTCTAAATGGACTCTTGGCAAAGTGAACTGTGTCTGGAGGGGAAGCCATATGCTAAGGCCATATGGCTTATCCAGCCCAGAGAAAAGCAGACTGAGGGGAGATCTTATAGTAGACTACAGCTTCCTCAGGAAAGGCAGCAGAGGAGCAGGCAGTGATCTCTTGCTTTTGGTGACCAGAGACATAACATGAGGGAACAGCATGAAGCTGTGTCAGGGGCAGTTTAGGTTAGGTATTAGGAAAGGTTCTTCACCCAGGTTGCGCATTGGAACAGGCTCCCCAGGGAAGTGGCCACAGCATCAAGCTGGCCAGAGATCAAGAAACATTTGGACAGCACCATCTGGTACATGGTGGGATTCTTGGGGGTCCCTTCCAACTCAGCATCATTCTATGAGTCTACAAAAATGTTAAAAGCTCAGACCATATGGTCAGATGTGCACAAAAGTCTGTGCCCTTGCTGTCTTTGTTTTAGTAGGGTAGAAATAGCCTTTCTGACCTTCAATTGTACTTAAATTGTTTCAGTGCTCACACTTGTGCACATACTTAGGTGATACGAACAGTACATCAATATTTGAAGTGAACACTTAGAATACACTATGCCTTGTATCCCAACAGCAAACTGCTGCAGTTGACCTTGCTTTGCTTGAGGAGTTGTACTAGAAAACCTCCAAGATCCCTGATGTCCTGAATTATTTCATGTTTCCATGAATGCTCAAAAATATAAAAAATGTAGAGTTATATATATTTACTTGAGTGTGATAGTCTGGCCAAGGATGACATGTCATTATTTCATTATCGCATTTAAGGCTGTCTCCAGATTTTCTTGTTCCTGTTTGCTGACACATTTCCTTAGAATAATGGAGCACTGTGCATTAGCTACCTCAGGCAGGATGTAAGGGACAACGTTGCTATTTATATACAGACATCCAAATACACATGGATCATTTTCACAAAGGCTTTCAATCTGTGCTGGTTTGGAGAGTAAGATTACTTTGCATGGACATAAGAATTGTCATTTGGCACTGTTTTCCAGTGCTGATGTGTGGTAAGAATCTTACCATCACAGAATCATTTAGGATGGAAAAGATCTCCAAGATCATCAAGTCCAACATTTGAGCAATCACCACCTTACCAACTAAACCATGGCACTGAATGCCATATAAGGTCATTCCCTGAATGCCTCCAGGGATGGTAACTCCCTGAAACAGCCCTTTACAATGCTTGACAACCTTTTCCATGAAGAAGTTATTTCTGATGTATAATAAGCCATCATGAGAACAAGAAACAAGAAAAGTAGAAGGCTTGGGAAATGACAAGATAATCCTCTCTTGTTTTATCTAAAGCTTTGATTTATTGACCGAGAATGGAGTCAATTTCTCTTGAGCTGCAGTTTGTTATGCAGGGGTGTGAAAAGGGCACTTTGAAACTTCAAAGACTGTGTGATGGCGAGCTGTGCTTGTTGTGAATGTGTGACCTGCAGCTGTATCCTGCCTTGTTTGCTTAGCCACTCCCAGCTGAAGGATTTCTATATAACAGTGGACAACTAACATTAAAGCGATTTCTGTTAATCACAGCAGGAGTCCGTGTCATCATTCCACCACACTGATGTCCAGCCTGAACCTCTCCTGGCACAGCTTGAGGCCATTTCCTTTTGTCCTATCAGTTGTTGCCTGGGATAGAGGCTGACCCTCACCTTCCTGCAACCTCCTTTTGGGCAGCTGTAGAGTGAGATAAGGTCTCCTCTGAACCTTTTCACCAGGCTAAACACTCCCAGGTCTCTCAGCCTTGCAAGACCTTAGAAGAGGTACATACTTGGTGGAGTACAAAGATTAAACCAGCTTTTGAAACCTTTTAGCTAGATTTAGTTAGTGACTTACGGAGCCAGCTGGATCCTCACAAGTCTATGGGACCAGACAGGATCCATCCCAGGGTGATGAGAGAGCTGGCGGAAGAGCTTGACAAACCGCTCTCCATCATGTTCCAACAGTCCTGGCTCTCTGGGGAGGTCCCAGATGATTGGAAGTTGGCAAATGTCACCCCAATCCACAAAAAGGG
>JAWWLZ010000001.1:2053887-2064141 GCA_035041345.1 Poliocrania exsul
TCCAGAGAGAGTAATCAGGTATTGGAATGGCCTGCCCAGAGAGGTGGTGGATTCACCATCCCTGGAGATTTTTAAACGCAGATTGGCCGTGGCACTAAGTGCCATGATCTGGTAAATGAACTGGAGTTGGACCAAGGGTTGGACTTGATGATCTCAGAGGTCTTTTCCAACCCAATCGATTCTATGATTCTATGGTTTATTATCAAAAGACGGTTAAAAGGAATGACCAGTAGGAAGAAATCTGAATGAATAAGAAGTCTCCATTTGTCAAACAAATAACAAGGAATATTTTGGATTGAATATTCTGATGGTGCAGGAAAAAAAAAAGGAATAACATAGTACAAGGAATTACTTCGTTTCAGAGGAATGTAGCTGATTGGGAGACAGGGTAGGAAAATTGTGATTCAGGGGATATAGTGCGCATGAAAATTGTCTATATATGGTAATGGAAGCAGAGGTAAAAAGGAAGGAGAAAACAGCAAGCCAAGCATTTCATCATGGAAGCTTCAAGCATGACGCCACTGTGGTGAATCTATGTTGACTGCTGGAGACTTTCCTATCCTTCATGTGCCTGGAAATAATTTCCAGGATAAATAACTTCATCGCCCTTCCAGGACTGAGGTGACACTGACCAGTCTGTTGTTTCCTGCATTCTCCTTTTGCCCTTAATGAGGACAGGTGTGACATTGGCTTTCCTTCAGTTCTCAGACATTTGTCCAGTCACCATGATCATTCAAAGATTACTGAGAGCAGTCTTGTGATGACATCAGCCAGATGCCTTAGTACCTGTGGATATATCTCATCAGGGCCCATGGACTCACATATGTGAGTCTTTTTTCCCTTCTCCATTTCTAACTCCAAAAGAACTGGAGCTCAGCGCTCTGAAGGCTTGCTTAACTGAATGCTGAGCACCTATTTTTCCTGTCATCACTCCTACCAGCATTGCCAGAGGTGAGAATTTCTGTGTTTGATACTTACATTAGAAATATGCTATTTATTTTTCTCTCATGACTACATAGTTGTTTTCAGTGGAAAAAAAAAAGAAATCAAACAATAGACTACTTGAAGATAACTTTTTAAATATATATTTCACCATCAGACACTAGCATAAACATACTGATAATAAAAACATTTTCCTTTTCTTTCTTACACATCTCTGCTGGCCATACCTCGCTGTCTTGTGGCCTGCTCCTTAATTCCACATACCAGCAAGTGCTTCTACACTGCTCCTCTGTCAACACTGCATACTTCTCACACTGACCCCTTTCTGTGAAGAACATGAGAAATTAATTAATTAGAAAACAAAAATTAAATTTATAATCATTGCTCTTCTTCATGTTCTATCAATAAACCTAGCCAAATAGCTAAGCTTTGTCTCTTATTCCTTCTTTTCCCTCTTTTGATTTCCTTTGTAGACTTCTGTACTGGGCTGCTGGGATTAGGCTTATACAGGGAAAAAAGTTACATTTTCCTCATTTAACCATTTTATTTGTTGGTATTAGTGAAGGAGACATATGATGTAAGAAGGATTTAGTCATATTCTTTGGAGGAAAACTGCAGAGCCCTAGACGGCATAAGCAGAGCAGTAGCACACTCAGAGCTAGTGAGATGACTTGATGAATATTAACCTAACTCTCTTTCAAAAAAAAAGATCAATATTTTCATGACACTTCGAAAAAAAGTGTACAATCCATGCTGGGATTTAGTTAAAAATGAACAAACATATCAAATACTGAGAATTTTCAAATGCATGTATCATTAAAAGAAAGGAGGGAACAGAATGTACTGATGTGAGAAAGTAACTTCCTGCAGGAATTCTAATTGACTTTCAAGTCCTATTGCTTTTTGTACACAGCTTAACACAAACAAAAATAGGAGTTCACTTCTATATATCACATGAGGCAATGGAGTTACTGTCTCCAGCCATTTGAAAAACTGCTTATCTACTTTCTAAGGGAAAATCAAGTCTTAGTATTTAAAAACTGAGGAGTATCAGGAGGAACCATTAATATTTAGAAGATAATATACAACTACATTGTTATTCCCTGCACCAGCAGTTATTTCCAGATGATATATCCCTCGGTCATCCACAGTGCCTTTGTTATTGTGCAATATGAATCAGGAAATGTAAAATAATGCTGCAGGACGTTTGTCACTGACCATTGCTCATTTCCCATGCAAGTATTTTTTTCTTGCCATATTTAATGAGGCAAAAATGTACATAAAGAGGTTAAATCTATTTTTTAATTCCAGGGCTTTAATATAAATGAACTGAACTAGAAATATTAAATCAGAAGACTGACATAAATTACAATCCCTCGTAATAAGACAGTATGAGACAAGTCTACATATAACTGACATTAGGTGTTTTAAAAAAAAAAATGGGAAAAAAACTCTAACACTATGACTACATGAGTCTATATCTTAAATATGCCAGAGTTATAAAAAACTACAGAAAATTACTTCCCTGTGGTGCATTCATGGAAGACCTACACCGGGATGCAACTCATGGTACTGCCTGGAGCTTTTCTCTCTTCCACAAACTGACAATATATGGATGCAGCTGGCAAACACAGACTTTGCAGGTCCATGGGGGTTTTTTTTCTTTTTTTTTTTCTAGGGAAGAAGAGACAGAATTGCATTTATCACCATGCAAATTAAATAGACCACACCAGGCTTCTATTTGTTAGTTCTCACTTCCTCCGTCATCTCCTTCATCTAGAAACAATTTTATATAACATAGTTTTTGTTACCACACTGCTCTGAGTTTGTTCATATTGGCACCAGTTTTCATGAACTACCCATTACTGCCCATCGGGCACAGTTCATTTCATGAACTGCCCATCGGGGCACACTAATTTATTTTTGAAGTCCAACATGCCAGAAATGCCTAAGAGTTATTAACTACTATTTCCAGGGATGACGGAAAGTGTAATTTTGTCTGCAGGCACCTCTCAATTTAGTATTGTCAAAATTGCAACCAGCCTTTGATTTTAAATCCTGTATTTTAATAAAACTATTGTAGTCTCTATTTTCCTCTACACTAATTAAAAGCCCGTTTTCCATCATTCATTCTTCACTTGGCACTCTCTCTTCACAATGCTTGGCACAAAGAACTCCAGTCTTGTCAAAATAACTTCATTCCATGGGGGCACTCCCTGCTTTATATTTAATAGATTTATCTCTTCATTTTATTTGCTTTTAAGGTGTTTTAAGGAATAAGTATTTTTGAAAAGAGGCAATATACTAGAACAATTTCGCCATCCACTCAAGATCTTTATGTTGCTGAAATAGTAGCATGAATTCCTCTGGGTCAAATTTCAGTGGAATTAACAGCAAACTTGAAAATAAGGGCAGTGGTTCAAGAAACAGCTGAGCTGTACAGCAGAGTTGCTCTGCCATTTAGTTATCCAAGGCAGTAACTTTTATGACATAAAAGAAAAATATAGCTTTATTCTGCCATCTAAATCAGTCTGGTGGTGTAATGGAGTGCCCAGCCTTACTCACTTCAAACCACTAATTAGATGATATCTAGTGGTTACCTGCTTGTTCTTGATTGTTTTATATTTTGGCTAATATTCTTCTGGGATGCCTCAAATGCAACTACTTTTAATTACTTTCTTCCCTGGTACTTCATAGTTTTGAAGAGGGTATAACTCCATTTTGTCCCTTTGAGTGAAAAAGAAGAATTTAACTTAGAAAATGTCATTCACATGACACTGATTGATATAAGATATAAGAACTTGGTTTTTATTGACACCATTAGGCATCTTGCATCATAGACGTATGTGGCTTTTGTAATGCTAGAAAATAGCTAATGGTTGGCCCTCTAACCGTAGCCATAAATTTGTTCCAAATTTCCAGTATATGATACAATCTTCCTTTTTTGTAGCTGATAAGAATACACATGAGAATAAACTTTACCACAATGAAAAATGTATACAGAGAGCAGCAGATAAATGTAAGTTTGTTTATTTTGTGATGTCTGTTTTTGTTAAAATCACCATGTATGATTAAACTTCGAATTTATACAAGTAAATTTAAAAAATCTTTCAGAGTATGTGATATATGTTAGCAAAACACATGTGACAAAATTGTCTAGCAAGCAATGACCTAGGTATAAAAGGATGTAATCTCTCCAAGAGAAAATTGAGAGGAGTTGAATCAAAGTAGCAATTTGAAATACTGGCCACAGTTAAGTTTGACCATTTTCACCATTAGTTCCAGCAGATCTGCTGAATGGTGCAGCAGTTATAAAGGTTGTTTATATGACTATTGTACAGTGTCTAAGACTTATCAGAGAGACACAATTCATCTTCTGCACTCATGCTATCATCATTTCCTGCTCTCAGTCTTTTAACACAAGCAATTAATTCCAGTATGATTTTCTTCTACTCTGACTGTTAGTTGAATTTCATTTATTTCAACCATGAAGTCTACTGCCTGAAAGTATAGCACAGATGTATTAACTTTTATTACAGCATTTGATTCTTTGCAGGGAAACATTTGTTCTGAGATAGGCCACATTATTTTCCCTGTCTGTTTCAGAAAGCCACTGTGTGCTGTTCCTTTGAGTATCTTTGCTCTATTAGCATGATTCTCCTTCTCAAAATAAGTTCTACAGAATTTTTGCTAAAATCACAGCACCCTTCTCCTGAAAAAAACTTAAGCTGTCCATATGCACTGAAGTTGGGTTTATATCTCTTCAGAGAGGAACTCTCTGCTTCATCATTACTACCAAGTCCAAGGGAGCTCAAGAGTGTTTAATACTTTATAAAAGACTGTACAGAATTATTATTATATGTATTATTTCCCTGTAAATTGCAATTTGAGCATGCAATAGTAAAAAAACCACATCTCCAGAAATTCCCCTTATAGAGGTACATTTTCTACAGTCTCAGATAAACCAAAGAAAGAGATGACAAGACAGTGCATTAGTTAGAAAATAGAAACATTTGGCATGAGCATATGCACATCCCTTTGGAATTTCAAAGTATTTTATCCAGATACCTTGAAGCCAAAAATGCATACTGTCGTGACAGGTGAGGGGAACTTTGCCATTAGTTTTTTGAAGGTCTCACTGATTATGGGCCATGAGTTTCTCCCTGGCTCTGAACTTTTTATGAGTGTCTCAGCTCATAAAACATAAAACATCAGCAGCAATGTTGCAACACCATTGCAGCTTCCCCTTGCAACATTTTTAACTCAGAGTACCCAGAACAGAAAACGTTCAGGCATCTGAAAGTCTGCATTTCTCCTGCTCACACTTTCCACTGAGATAACGTAGCCCAGCGAAATCTGTCTTGAGGGTTGACTTGCAAAGAAAATAAACCTAAGGCTTTTCTCACTACTTGATGACACCTGAAACCTTCCTTATTTTACCATGGTCTCTTTGTGGACCCAGCCATGCCCCATGGTTCTTCTGTTCTTCTGGTCTTCTTGGTGGTAGGGATTTATATAGGTTCAGAAGATGCCAGGCACCTCCCCTAGTGGGGATGAGCTCTGCAGTCCCTTGCAGCAGACTTTGGATTTGTTGCATCACAGGCAGTCCTCCGGTGGTGGAAGGCCTCAGGAATGAGTTGGAAGGGGGGGAGTGGGCACTTTGGGGATCTTTGATGGTTTATGATCTCTTCTCAGCCGCCTCTTACATGAATGTCCTGGGTGTAGTTGTGTGGAGTGATTTTACCATCACGCACCCAAAACTACTGTTCCCCACCACCTGCTGAGCTCATCGAGGGCAGAGTCTTAACACAGATACATTCCTCTTTCCTGAGCCTTGTTCACTTGTGCTCAGACCTGACATGATTAAACAATAGTGAAGTTCCCCTTCACAGTCCAAATTCCAGTCAGGAAGTATATTGGGGAAGGGGGTAGCTTTGGTGCTTGCAGAAAGGCAGTTGCTTCATTGCAGTTTGACAAAAAGCCTTTCTATGATTTTGACAATGTTTAAGACATCAACAACATTTCAGTCCACCACAACACTTGAGGAGAAAATAATTCCTAGGAAATAATGTCTATGGGGTGGCCAGGTCAGGTACCTGTGCCATTTAGAAATTCAGTGCTTTTCCTCCAGTGGCATGTGTTCAAGGGGGTGAAGTACAGCTTCTGTCCTTGAGGCATGTTAAAACCACGCTGAAACCCCAATATCATAAACTGATGCAGCTTCTACTGCTAATATGTTTTGCTGAAATGGTTGAATTAGCTACATCATGAGGACAGACAATAGGCCATATATGTGTGGTATAACTTCACTTTGCCATACAAAGTGGTATTATGTCAATCCACAATGCTGAAGATGTGGCAGATAAAACATGTAGTATTATCTTAGCACGTTAAGGAAAAGCTGAGCCAGAAACACCACAAAAAACCTTAGGTAGCTAAAGACACTATTGTTGGGCATGGACGCTTACACAAACCTGTGCCTGCATCTAATCCAACCGTGACAAAATATTTAGCAATATTCCCAGGACACTTCTGCCTTGACAGCCTGGTAAATTCAAGCCAGAAATACAAAACATGTAACTGGGCAAGGGAATATAGCTGAAGCATAAAACCCAGCATCAGCCAAAGAAACAGATCTAGCAATAGATTGTAGCCAGAGCTTCTAAGAGAAAAAGTATTCCCTAGTGTGGCAATTTTAAGGGGAATTCCAGGAAAGGCAGAAAGGGGTCAAAAGAGAAGGTGGTGCAACGGGGAAAGAGCTGGCCCAGATGGGTAGCTGTGTGCACACAGAGGCTGCAGGTCAGTGTATTGGGGTTGAAATGCAGGAGGAAGTACTTCAGTGCTGATTGAGGCACTCCTGACCTTTGTCACCTCTTCTATGCAGGCATGGTCTTCATCTCTATTAAGGTACAGGATTATCTGGAGCAAATATACATTCTAATTGTCACTGACCTCTGAAGAAATATAAAACTCTCTCAATTGTACAAATGGGACTCAGGAAAACAACAGGTGCTAGAGTTTTCTCATAGCACAAGCCCCACACTGCTAAGTGACTCATAACTAATTCCTCTGGGTTTAGTGTAGGCATCGCCCAAAACATTAGGCAAGGAAATATTCATCTTGCATTTCTGGGGTATGAGTAGTGGAGAGGAAGGTGTGGGCAAGTTTACCTTAGATTAACCTGCCATTTGTTAACCACCATGGGCCATGCCCTGAGCCCATTTAGAAAAATCCTGGGCATCTGATGGCCATGCTTGCCATAACCATAGTACTACTGGCAATCCAACCAATTAATTTTTAAAAATGTCCCACATGTGTCTTTATTATTACAGTAATAATACCTCTTCCAACTTAGACTTTGCATTCTGCTAAAAGAATAAATAATACTACAGCTTCTATCTGGTTTTGCACAGAAACATCTGGCAAAGTGCTGTTATTTCACACACACTACCCCCCTTATTTTTATCTATGTCCATTTAATCTACTTCTTTTTTAATTCCATTTGCATTTCTAATAATTTCAATGTCAGTTTGACAGATGTGATATCTTAGTCATTAACCAAAAATGCAACACAACTTGTCCAAAACCCAGCAAATTCCTTTATTATTATGTGCAGAGCTATCAGTTTGTTTTGGTACAATTATCTCCCTTTCATTCTCTGGCATTGGTTGAAGTCAGGCACTGAAACTTAATTAACCAAAATGATTCTGGGAGTGCAGGTTTTTGTGATATATATGAGTCATGAAATGTAACAAGTTGGTTTCCATCCTCTAATAGCTGGCATGCATTTTGTGTGACTTTGAACTTTTAGAAATAGCAAGAAAATCATGTTTTAAAAGAGAGACAGAATGGTACTTGAGGTCAGTTGCTGAAGATGGGCAAGACATTTTTACTGAGGTTGTAACAGGCAAAAGCACTCAAGAAACAGTTCTGACCCAAGGAGGAAGAATTACTTCAAAGGCTTGTCCCTCCACAACTCAGCATGCCTTCAGCATTAAGAAAAAATGGATTCAGAGTATAATCTTAAACATTCAGAACACAAGTCTAGGAAAGTGCACAATCGTAGAAGCAAAGAATGGTTTGGGTTATAAGAGACCTTAAAGATCAAGTTCCAACCCCTCTGACATGGGCCACCTCCCACTAGATCAGGTTGCTCCAAGCCCCATCCAGCCTGTCCTTGAACACTTTCAGGGATGGGACATTCACAATATTAAGGTAGCTGTTGATGGCATAGACTTCCAGCATCATATAACTGGTGCAAGCATGGGTATCCTATCATCTTGGGTTCTGTCGGGCTGACAGAGAGAAGGAGCATATCTAAGTTATAACCCTGCTCAGACCCCAGGGCAAAGAAAGTCCTGTATGCTCCACCCAGCAAGGTTCAAGCAGGCTGCACATCAGAAGTCTATTCTCTCTCAACCAGACAGTGCAAACAGGCTGTCCTGTGCCTGACATGTCCAGCCAATGGAACAGCCATTTGTGCAACAGCCCTATTCTCAGAGGAAATCTGATTTCTTGCAGGATATCCAGACAGGAGCCAGGCAGGACCGGCTTCCTTTTGAAATGTATTTAGCCCAAAACTTAGCGAATGTTCAAACTGAAACTCTTTGTGTGAGTAGTGTAAATCAACAGGGAAAGGTCTAAAATGATCTGTAACGTACAATTTATGCTTTGATGGTCTTTTATAGTCTTAGTTCCCTAAAGTAATGGAATAATTGCAGACAATTATTGCAGAGATTATTATCTGATTCATATTGTGAATCTACGTGATAGATAATATTCATTTAGCCAAGAAGCACAACTACTTAGTCAACAAGCAAAACTATTTTTAAGTCCTACCTAGTCCCAGTCCAATCTTTCAGAATAAAATAGCTTACTAAAGATTCCACAATTTTTTGTGCAACTGGTACGGTAATGAAAAAATTGATGTGGATAAAATGCCTGTGTTTAGCAAAATGATGAATCTGCTTGTTAATTTGATCTCCAGTTTAACATTAAAAGTTAATGAACATATTCATATTGAGATTATAGAATTAAGAACACAACAATGAAAGTATATTTAATTTCTGACTCCTGAAAGCAGAAATAATATTATATTCATGTATGTTTGTTCTATTTCTGTCCCAGGCATTCAGATCATATAGGACACTTTCTTCACAATCTGTCTTTTTCCTTTTTTCTTCAGAAAATATTTATTTTGTGAAAAGCATTTACATCTAGAATCAAAATTGCTTCAAAGATCATATCACAACAGCCATTATGACTCTATTTCTAAGATGATTGATTGGTTTGGCAGGCAGGAAGCTTTTGAACTGATGAATTTACTAAATATAAAGAATAATTGAATCTATTTTACCAGTTTTCTAATTATTTATGTGACAACTATTTTGGATGACTCAGAAATGTTTACTTAGAATGCTTAAGATGTGCTTAGCTTTTCTCTTTCTGATTAAAATTGTTTCATTGCCAAATTATTCATTCCTTTCTTGAGTATAAAGGCTCAAGTTTCCTTTTGTATCTCAACTCTGAAAATATGTCAGATTTAAAAGAGTTTACATTAAGGAAAGTATTTCTTTATAAGTTTATGATTTTTAATTTATCATCTATATTAGTGATTTCCAGACATTTAAACAATAAATCAATGCAATGCAATTATTCATTTACTCTCCCATAGCTTTCAAGCTGATTTATGATTGACAGTGAATGTTCTTTCCCAAACTAAAAGTTCTGCCAGAATCCTAACAGAAAAATAATAAAAAATAATAAACTATTTTTTATTTATTACTTAAAACTAAGATGTAGTATTGAACATGAAAGTACATTTCCTCCAGAATTCAACTCTTGCTAATTCTTGTACTGAATGTATCTTTACAGAAAGGGGAAAAAGGAGGCTCAAGGAAGATCTCATCGCTTTCTACAACTGCCTGAGAAGAGGTTGTAGTGAAGTTGGGGTAGGTCTCTTCTGCCATGTCACAAGAAAAAGGATGAGAGGAAATGGCCTCAAGTTGCAACAGAGGAAGTTCAGATTAGATATCAGGGTGTTTTTTTCACATAAAGAGTGGTCAAGCATTGCAATAAGTTGCACAGGGAGATAGTGAAGCCACCACCTCTGGAAGTGTTTAAGAGATGCCTGGATGTGGCATTTGGGGATATGGTTTAGGGCTGTTTATGGCACAGGTGCTCCAGAACCCTGGACATCCCATCAGCTGGTTCAATGCTAGAGAGAGGAATGGTGACTTCCTTCCTTCCTTCCTTCCTTCCTTCCTTCCTTCCTTCCTTCCTTCCTTCCTTCCTTCCTTCCTTCCTTCCTTC
>JAWWLZ010000001.1:2064241-2091653 GCA_035041345.1 Poliocrania exsul
TCCTTCCTTCCTTCCTGCCTTCCTTCCTTCCTTCCTTCCTTCCTTCCTTCCTTCCTTCCTTCCTTCCTTCCTTCCAAATTCCTTCCTTCCTGTTTGGGGGGTTTTTTAATTTGAATTCTATCCTGAATAAAATTATAATTTTGATTTTAATGAAGGAGACTCCTGAAGCAACTGGAAGGCAATTCACAATAACAACTTTTGCAGCATTGAGATGCATTTGAGAATACTATTGGAAACACATGGCTATTTGTCCATTTTATCAATTAATAAATTAAGTATTTAGTAAGTAGGTACATAGGATATGAACTGGAAAAGCCACTTTAGATTCTCTTTTCTTTATAACACAAGTAGCACAACAGTGCAGTGAACTGGACACCACTTGCCAGGCTCTACTGAATAGAATGCAGTGCTTTGCTGTCATAGTTTACCAAATACCAAATAAAAGTTCAGTCTGAGTGGACTAAAACATCAGTACACTCTGATCAGATATAGTCATTCACTAAAATCAAGTTTCATGGCTCCTCACTCTACTGAACTTGTGTTTCTGACAGATATGTGTGAGCCCACTCTTCTTTCCTATCTCATCTCTTTACCACAGCAAAATCCCACCCAAATCAGTGGCTTGTTAGCATCTTGCCAATTCTTTGAGGAATGTGTGCTCCTTCTGCAAACAAAAGCCCTGTCATCTGAAGCAGGGAGCTCCAGCTCAGGAGTCTGCAAGTTTCAGCACGCAAGGCAAGGCTCCATTTTGGACTCTCCATGGTAGATATTTTACTGTAGCTGTTCCTCTCATTATGGTAATAGCCACAGATTCTGCAGGAATACAATTCTTGTTCTTCTATTGATTTATTTTTCTCTTATGTGGAGCTGTTTCTTAGTCAGTGTAAGTGCCTACTGACACAGTAGTTTTAATTAGTGGGGATCTTTTGCTACAGTTTTTTCTAATTTCACATCCAATGCTTAGTGAGCAACAGTAAGGGCACCAACAGCTTCACATGAAAGCTATATTCTTCCAATCCTGCCATCAGATAAAATGGGCATTCTCACCAAGGACTTCCCAGAGCCTGTGTTAGCTTTCTCAGCACTAAGCAGCCCCTTCAAGATAATGTGCTCTCATCTACCCTCCATCCATGTGAATGATGGCATCAGGCTGAGGAGGGGATGTCAATGCTGCAGGGAAGATAGAGAAGAGGAAAGAGGGCTTTTCTCACTCTCCATCAATAAGGGGGCATGATGTCTGACTTCCACATACTTGAGACTGGGCAACAGAAGACTCCTGGTTCTTCTGCTACCTCCCAGGAATCACAAACTTGCACTACACATGCAATAGTTGAATCCCTGTTGTCAGTGGTCAGGGTGACATGCACTGCTGTCTGCTGCTGATCAAACATACTAAGCCGCTTCAGCAAGAAACCTGCTAAAGAAACAGATAAAGCCTTTGCATGAGGGAAGAGGGGAGAAGGGTCACACAGGAGCTTAGAAGCAGGACACTATAAGGGTTGCTACCACAGAGATTCCCTGAGCAGTTCACACAACTCAGGCAACAGAGTTTTGTCCGAAGAAGGGAAAACAAAGGGGAAAATTACTAGGAGGCAGTTGCAGGAATGCAACTCAGGAACTGACACTTCCAGGGTGTTAACTGGGGTGTTGCAATGACTGGCACAAAAATATCCTGGATCTGAATTGCACCACTGCAACAAATGCTATTAATTAGAAAAGGTGTGACACTTGCTTTTAATGAGAGTCTTTTAGACTAGTCCCCAGGGTAGGAAGATTCCCTTGAAACCTCCTCTTACGTACTTGAACACAATATGGTTCTAGTCATGATAAGAGCGAATCTGTGCTAGAGGAGCCAGGGTTCCCAGCAGCTCAGGAGTGCTATCTCTCTGCTCTGCTCCAGTGGCAGATATATGGTCTTTGGAGCTCTGATTCCAGTGTCAACCCATTCCAGGCTTTTCCTGCTTGTGCTAGTACATCAGTACAGAAGATACATGCAAACATACCATTGGAGAAAGACAGATACTTCTGGAACACACTGTTCTTTCTCAGTTTCCCTTTTATCTTTGACTGAAACACACTCTGTGCTAGAGAACTAAAAGAAAAACCAAAACAAGATCCCAACAACTAACCCCCCCCCCCAAAAAAAACCCCCACCAACTATAACCAAGAAAAACCCAACAAAAAACAAAAAAAACTCCCACAAAACCCAAAACAAACAAACAAAACACCAATAAACCCACCCCAAAACCCCCAAGAAAGTCTCAGCTCAAAGCTGACATTATAGTAAGGTGGGAAAAGGGCACATAGCTCTTCAACATCCTACACAGCACTTGAGGGAGGAGCAGTGTCTGGGTGGAAGGCACCGGGAACCCCGTTTTTCACATGCCTTTAAGTTATTTGCGATTGTCATTTACCAAATGTATAAAGAACTCTTTCAATTAAGCATTGATTTAGATTAAGGAAACATGACTCCTCTCTTGTTTCTATAGCCTTACAATACCCAAAAGGGGGAGTTTGCCACTGCTCCACATATCTGTAGGAATTCTTTCTTTGCTCATAAAACTATAGGATAACTCTGTCAATGTCCACTAGGTAAGTAAAGTGAATTTATTTTGTGAGCGTGAGTGTGTGTTCAGTTTATAGCTGATCATGATAGGTCCTGAGGACAGAATTTGATTTTAAGTTTATTTTCAAATATACAATCTAGTCAGCACCAATAATTTCTTGCAAATCACATATCTGGGTAAATAATATTTTATGACAAATTAGGTGGTTACCTTGCCCTGGAACTTCAAATTTCTCTACAGGGTTTAATACTTCTAAGTTCACCTGAGTAAATCTTAGCCTTGGTGATTTAATCCTTCAGTGCACATCTGACCAAGGCCCTTGACAATAAAAAGTATTCCAAAATACTTTTAGTAGATGGGTGCCATCACTTTAGAGTGTAGTGTGCCAAACAATATATTTTAAAAGGCATTGTATGCAACTAATTATCAGTCAGGAACATGAGATTAGGTGAAACAGTGTTGAAATGCAATAATAAATACAGAAAAGGCAGCATTTAGTTCAATAGAAAAATTAATGCACTAAAAAGTCAATTCTACAAGAGTAGGTGTTCTGCAATTTAGATTTCTTAAACTCATTACTAATTTTAAGAACAATGTTGCATATAATTCCGTTTGGAAATTCTATTATTATAAACATGAAAAGAATTGATTTATGTAATATGATCTACACAAAAAAAATAAGACTAAAACTTTGGACCATCACAGCAATATATGTTTGTAAAAAGGATATTTTTATGACTAGTATCTTCCTTCATACATTTCCTATCTGCTACCAGTTTTACGTGTGCATTTGCAGAAAGCTTATTTGATGAAAAAAAAAGTGGGAAGGAATCTATCTTTATAACAATACTCAATAATTTTATTCAAAACTTTATTTAAAATTTGAAATTAAAGGCATAATTTTTTCAAAAAATATGAGAATTGCAGTAAAGAAAATGAAGATTTATATCTCTGTGGAATTCCTTTTAGGTTCACTTTATCTAATCAAGTAAAAAGCATACAGAACAAAATGTTACATTTGACTCAAAGAGATGCTTGCATTCTAAATATTGTGATTCATAGTTGTTGAAGTATTTCAAAAAATTGCTATAAAAATCATAATAATCTCACCACCATTAAAAAATCTAAAAAGCTTTTCAAGTCATATTCACTTTCTGTGATGTCTTGCAAACTTTCAATGTTATACAGTTATATTGTGAATTTTACAATACAACAGCAGTAAAAAGAAAAATAACAACAAAGCCAAATTCTTGAAGCCTTCTGTTTTCACTCTTTTCTCCAACTTTCAATTATTGGTTTTCTTCCTTTCCTGAACTATAATCATACTATTCCAAAGGAAAAATTTTATACAGGTTTGCTGTGAGCAATATTCAAACATATAGTTTCTACTTTACATATTAGATTTTTCAAGTCTGCACTGCCAAGAAACTTCACATTTGCAAAAAACATTTACCATACAATTTGATTACTCCTTTACAATGGCTGAAATGAAACATTAAAGTTTGTATGAATTGCCATTTACACAGAGTACAAACTAACATATTAAGGCCTTAATACTGCCAGTCAATGCACAGAGACAGCATTGCTATATTGCTATTGAATTTCAGTGAATCTCATTGCATGATTCTGCATGCTCAGCTATCTGTAGGATGAGGGTTGGACTTGGCTACTTAGGAGTCACTGATAAGCTTCAGGCCTTCCACTTTGCAACCAAGTCAAAGGCCTACCACCTTGCAAAAAAGGTCACCAATTGCAAAGACTGCATCTATGTTGTATTCACTGCAGGATCTTAGATTCAGGCTGGATATTAACAGACAATATCAAAATGCCTGTGACTTGATCTAGCAGCTCCTGTCATCCAGGAGTTCCAGGAGAGGAGCACAGAGAATGGTTCCTCATGTAATGCTTTTAATCCTTATGAAGGTAACACCTAAAAGCACACAAGACACATATTAAACAATGGACGCTTTAGTACCCAGTTGATTACTCACCATTTTTTTATCAGATTTTTTTATTAACATTAAAAGAGGTAATTTATCTAGAATGTAACCCAAAAGAAGGCATCATCCATTTTCATTGGGCCAAGACACGATCATGATCAGAAGCTTGTCGGGGTAGAAAAAAAGCCAATCTTAATATAAATGAGCTACAAAAAACTTTCTAAACCACAAAATCAACATTATTAAATCCTGAGGAACTATCAAGCAGGACTACTAAAAATCACATTTAAATTAATTAAATCAATCTTGTTCAAGTTTCTCTTATGTTCATCCTTTAAAGCTTAGGTTAGCTAGCAACGTAAGGAATGAGGGGGATATCTGTTTTTCAGTAACTTTCTCATGAACCTAAATTGCCAAAATAACTATGCTCAAAATAACAAACAAAAATAGTTTCTGTGTTCATTTCAATATCATCTGCAGCATTTTAATATGGCGAAATCAGTATACTTTTGCTGCTTATTTCTAATTATGGCACATTGTTTTGCTGTTAAAAATAGGCTTCTTTATTAAACCCATACTCAGTACAGTGGCAACAGACTGATGGTTCTTGTAAGCATAAAGTGTTGTATCCTTCAGCAACTAAAAGACTTGGGAAGAAAATAAACCTGAGGTAACTACAGTGATTGATGGTAAGTACTTCTTGGTTCTTGTTTATTTCTACTTCGGGAACACTATTCCATCTGCTTTGGGTACAAGATAGCACTGAAATAATATGTCCCTTGTAATAAAAACTACCATTTGAAAACACTGCCAAAACCTCAGCTGCTGTAACTCTCTATAGTCACGAGGAATGATGACAACTTGCAATTGTTAGGGATATGGTCTCAGAGTGTAAAATGCTACATGATAAAATAAGATGCAATATTGTTGATTGACTCCTTTTCTTTTTTTTCTATATGTATAATAAACAGTAACTTTTCCCGAAGCTCTTACCCACTTTTCCTTAGATATATGGCAATAGCGTATTGCTCAAAGCACTACTTTTGAGGTTGGCCTTTAGTTTAGCTAGAAACACTTTTGAACTGGAAGCAGATACACATGCTAGAGTTCACAGAAATTAAACACGCAGAGCCATGATCCAAACCAGTATCTTTACATAAGGTTTGATTTCCTACTTTTGTAAAATAATGTCATAAATACACTGTGATCCTAAAGCAAACATTAAAAAGGGCAATGAATATTCTTAGCAAGGAAAAAGATTCTGCCTTCATCTTTTATTTCACAGAAGTGAAAAGCATTTACATTAGAATTAGTGTGGAAACATAGCTGGTTGAGTCCATCATTAGCAAATATCCAGATGACACCAAGTTGGGAGGGAGTGTTGATCTCCTGGAAGGAAGGAGGGGTCTGCAGAGGGACCTGGACAGGATGAAGATATGAGCTGATTCCAGTGGGATGAAGTTCAACAAGGCCAAGTGCCAAGTCCTGCACTTTGGCCACAACAACCCCTTGCAGCGCTGTAGCAAGGGGACAGAGTGACTGGAAAGCAGCCAGACAGAAAGGGACTGGGGGTTTGGATTTACAGGAGACTGAACATGAGCCAGCAGTGTGCCCAGGTGGCCAAGAAAGCCAACGGCATCTTGGCCTGTATCAAGAATACTGTGGCCAGAAGGATGAGGGAAGTGATCCTTCCCCTGTACTCAGCACTGGTGAGACCACACCTTGAGTATTGTGTTCTGTTCTGGGCCCCTCAATTCAGGAAAGATACTGAGGTACTGGAGTGGGTCCAGAGAACAGCAACAAGGCTGGTGAAGGAACTTGAGCACAAGTGCTATGAGGAAAGGCTGAGGAAGCTGGGATTGTTTAGCCTGGAGAAGAGGAGGCTCAGAGGTGACTTCATCACTCTCTACAACTACCTGAAAGGAGGTTGTAGCCAGGTGGGAGTTGGTCTCTTCTCCCAGGCAACCAGCAACAGGACAAGAGGCACAGGCTTATGCTCTGCCAGGAGAGGCTTAGGTTGGATATTAGAAAGAAATTCTTTAGAGAGAGTAATCAGGCATTGGAATGGGCTGCCCAGAGAGGTGGTGGATTCACCATCCCTGGAGGTATTTAAGATGAGATTGGATGTGGCACTCAGTGCTATGATCTAGTAATTACAGTGGTGTTGGACTTGATGATCTCAGAGGTCTCTTCCAGCTCAGCTGATTCTATGATTCTTTTGGTAGCAAAATTAGACAGTAAACCAGAGACTTAATGCAATAATAATGAAAGATGTCCTTTGTTTTTCACAGACAGCACTACACACACTGCAGCATGTGCTACTTACTATAAAAAACAGACAGTAAGTATTTGAGGGAAGAAAACAGATGGTCCAAGCCCACTGGTCCAACACGCAATAACACTCATCTGAAAATCAGGAACACTTAGCTGCAACTGATGTGCTGACAGAAAGGAAACACAGAACACTTCTTGAGATTTCCTCCAAAGACCATTCAGATTTGATGTCATCTCAAGACAAGTTTGTCTGACAGAACAAGCATTTTGCTCTAAACTACAGAGACACTATTAATTAAAACACAGTGTCACTAGCAGATATTAAAATATTGAATCTGCCTCTACTTAGAATATGCAAAAGAAAAATTATGTGGAAAACATCCAGGAGTCGTAAATTTCTAAATTTTTTTCCTTCTATTATCAATCACTAATCTGAGACCTGTCACCCAACAAGTTGTTTATTTAGCTCTTGATCTTTATTTAAATGTCATAATTTTATAGATGATTTTTAATTTCTCTTTGGAAGTTGTTTATACTTAGTGAACTAAATGCTTTTATGGCTCTTAGGCCTAACAAATATTTGCCTTGCAAAGAATTATATCTTTGTTAAAACACCTGCAGGACTGGAGACTGGGTTTGGCCCATATTCTTTCCCGAGAAAGTGAGCCCCAAACCAAATGAATTTGTCTCCAGAGAAATGTGTGATTACACTCAATCAGGTTTTTTTGTCTAATGTTAACTGATACTCAAATAATTGAGTTTACCCTCTAAAGCTTGGCACGGAAAAAGATTTACATTAAATGCAACAAAACCTGTGTTATATATAGCTATGCACTAAGAAAATGCTTTGCTAATAGAGTCCTTTATGAAAAATTTAACCTAGTATTGCTGTATTATATAAGCTGAAAAGCAAGTATCATTGATCCCTTAGAGGACCTTCTTTAGAAATGTAATAGAGCTGGAAATGAAACCTGCAAATTTTGGTTTTACCGTTCCATGATTCTTTTGTCAAGTCTCAAAAATAAGATTTCTGTCATACATGATGATGATATTTTAATATCAAAAACTTTTATATTCAGTTGGTATAAAGTATTGCAGTTTATCAGCAAAGATCACCTCATAGGCTCCACACAGCGAACCAATATTGCATCACTGTCCTAAAACATTTGCAACTTTATGAAGGGAAAAAAATTCAATATATCTTCATTTTTTTTCACAAGAAGAATCTCTGACAATCATACAGACCAAGCAATTTCTAGTCAAGCAAATGCTTTGGATACAGGCAGACCTATAGACAGCATCTTGCAAACCTTGGTGCTGTCTCTGTTAATTCTTCCCACTGTTCCCCTGTAAAGGCTGTCTTGCCTTTTTGCCACCACAAATTGCTTTGTTTTTCTGTGGTCACATCAGTGAAAGAACAACAGGTGGGAGCACTGGGTGCTGTTAGGATAAGGAAGGGACAAATAATTTCTTTTCTCAGAATGTACAAACCTTACTCTTTTAATAATTTCCCCAGAAATCCAGAGTATATTCAAAATGCACAAACTGACCAGCAGCAACAACCCTAAGCAGACTTGGTTGCTGTTGTTCAGTGGGAATGTTGCCTGCTCCTCAGTTTAGTTCAAAACACGTCCCTCTGCCCCTGACATGGGCAGCATGTACCAGGTTATCTGAAAAAAAAAAAAAAAAAGCTGAATAAACAAAAAATCAAACTAAGAAACCAGCATGAACTCTGGTGTAAAAATCTACTTGGTCACTCTTTTAATGCTTTAGCCTTTCTCTAAGTGTTTAAAAAGTAGTACCTGTTCTACAAGTTTCAACACAGAGTCTGAATATCCAACTATATTTGCATTTCTTTGCAAAACACAAGTGCAAAAATTTGGCATTAAAAAACCCTCACAGTAAAGCCTACATAAAGCTAAAAAGCTCTCTAGGCTCATTATGTTTCAGAGTTATCAATTAATTTTGCCTGTGGAATATTTTTATAGTTGATAATCACAGAACCAGAGCATATATTGAGTTAGAGGGGACCTACAAGGATCCAGCACCCAATCACTTTCTGGGTGAAGAATTATTTTTCTAATATCCAACCTAAACCTCCCCTGACAGAATTTCAGGCCATTCCTTTGGGTCCTATCACTGGACACCACAGACATGAGATCAGTGCCTGCCCCTCCACTTCCCCTCACAAGGAAGCTGTAGACTGCAATGAGGTCTCCCCTCAGTCTCCTCTTCTCCAGGCTGAACAGACCAAGTGACCTCAGCTGCATCTCATACAGCTTCCCCTCAAGGCCCTTCACCATCTTCATTGCCCTCCTTTGGACACTCTCTACTAACTTAACGTGTTTCTCATATTACAGTGCCCAAAACTGTGCAAAATATTCAAGGTGAAGCTGGATCAGTGCAGATCAGAGCGGAACAATCACCTCCCTCGACCGGCCCCCTGATGCCTGACACAGTTGATCCTCCTGGCTGCCAGGGCACTGCTGACTCATATTCAACTTGCTGTTGACCAGTACCCCCAGGTCCTTTTCCTGGCACTGCTTTCCAGCATCTCATTCCCCAGTTTGTACAAACAGCCTGAGCTGCCCCATCCCAGATGCAGAATCTGGCACTTGCCCTTGTTGAACTTCATATGGGCGGTGATTGCCTAGACCTTTGTTTTGTCGACGTCTCTCTGAAGGGTCTTCCTGCCTCCAAGGAAATGAACAGCTCCTCTGAATTTCACGCTATCTGCAAACTTGCTTAGTAACCCTTCCAGTCCTGTGTCCCAGTCATTTATGAAGATGTTGAAAAGCACAAGACCCAAGATGGAACCCTGTACCTCACTAGTACTAGTGACAGGTCACCAGTCTGATGTTTCTCCATTTACTGTTACTCTCTGTGCTCAACCCAAGTGCCAATTGCTCATCCAACACATGATATGTTTATCCAGCTCTGTGATGGACATTTTGTCCTGAAGGATTCTGGGAGAGACAGTATCAAAAGCTTTACTGAAATCCAAAAGGTTACTTCAGCTGGCTTCCCTTGAACAGTTAGGTGGGTTACCTTGTCATAAAAGGAAATCAGATTTTTATCAAAAAATCCTTTCCTTTCATGAAGCTGTGCTGCCTATGCCCAATATGAAGAACCTCAGGTGAACTTCTCAGTTTCAGGAGGAAGATACAAGGCTGTTCTTGTAAATTAAGTTGTGCTTACAAAATAGTCAAATTGGACACAACCTTAGGTTGCAGGGGCTGAGGGAACTTTAGAAGGGAAAAAAAATCCACAATGTCTCCTCTTTTTTGATGATGGGAAAAAAGGTATCTTTTCCAAATAGAAATATTTCATCTCAAAGTAATTCATCAAGTAGTGTATGTTTTCAGACATTGTCTCAACCAGTTTTCTCATTCTCTGTGTTGCCATACTTTAGCCAGGAAAAGTCAAAATCTCCATTGCAAGTCTTCAGCTTTAAAAATCAGCTGCTCTGCTGATACACACAGCATGGTTGGATTTGATACTTTTCTTAAAATGGTCTAGAGCAGGATAATTTTTCACCATCTTGTAGAGTTCTGCCATATATTTCTGAGACCTACTTTGTTTCTCCAGTATACCAGCTGAATTGTAGGCTATCTTAAGACTCAAAAAACACTGGCAAGTGGAGAATTTGTTTAGCAAAATATTTCCTCACTGATGAAAAGAAAAAAATCATTGCTAGTGTACTTATTCACAGAAATAGCATCCTTCCTATATTTGTTCTATGTGCAGAATACACTTTGGCATTTAGCAAGTAATTTACATAAAAATCACACTTTTAAAAAATTCATCATCATCTTCCTCCCAAGAAAGGTTTCCTAAAATATAAATTTGACATCATATATATTTTTCAATTGAAATTTCAATTAGGCTTTCTTTGCGTCTGCCTTCAGCACCAGTGATGGACTAAGGAGGTCCCACTGTCCAGAGCTGGGAAACCATGGCTGTGAGAATGATAAATTCCCAGATGATCCTGAACTTGTGCTACAGCTGGATCACTCTACATCTAGGGCGCCTGATGGTATTCATTCAAGAATACTCAAATAGTTGGCTGATATCATTGCAAGGCCTCAATGATTTTGAATGGTCTTGGGAATCTGGAGAGGTCCCAGTTGAACTCTCTTAGCTTTTCTTCTGAGGAAAAGTATTCTAGCTCTAACAGGTCCATATCTTTCTTGTGCTGGGTGCACTAGAGTTGAATGCAGTTCTCCAGGTAGGATCTCATGAGAGTAGAGTAGAGGGGCAGAATCACCTCCTTTGGTTTTATGGGCACACTTTTTATGTGGGCCAAGATATGTCTTGCTTTCTGGGCTACAAGAGAACATTGCCAGCTCATATCCAATTTTTCATCCACTGGTATCCCCAAGTCCTTTTTCAGAGGGGTCCTCTCAACACCTTCATTTCCCAGTGTGTGTAAATATTGTTCTCTTTTTTCATAGAATCACAGAATCATAGAGTATGCTGAGTTGGAAGGAACATATTAGAATCAAGTCCAACTCCTGGCCCTGCACTGGATACCCCCAGAATCACATGTGTCTGAAAGCATTTTCCAAACTCTTCTTGAATTCAGACAGTTTTCCTGATATCCAACCTAAACTTCCCTGATTCAGCTTCATGTTATTTCCTAGAGTCTTGTCACTGGTCACAAGCATGAAGAGATCAGCACTTGCCCCTCCACTTCTCCTTGTGGGGATGTTGAAGACCACCATGTGGTGTCCCCTCAGTCTCCTCCTCTCCAGGCTGAACAAAGTGACCTCAGCTGCTCCTCATAACACTTCCCCTCCAGACCCTTCACATGTTTCCCCTCCAGACTCTGCACATAGTTTGTTTACCTACTTCTAAAACATCCATCTAATGTTAGATTGGTAGTCACAATTTATTTTGGAGGACTCCATGTTCTCTTACTGACCTTGCTACACTAGTCTGACAGGCTTGTAGCCATAATTAAGTTGCAGCAATCCTCAACATAAGTCATATAATCATAGAATGGCTAGGTTTGGGAGGGATCTTTAGGATCATCTGGTTCCAACCCCACTGCTGTAGACAGAAACACCTTCCACTAGACCAGGTTGCTCCAAGCTCCATCCCACCTGGCCTTGAACACTTCCAGGGATGGGGCACCCACAGCTTCTCTGGGAAACCTGTTTCAATGCCTCACCACTCTCATACAAAAGAATTTCTTTTGATATATAATCTAAACCTGCTCTCTGTCAGTGTGAAGTCATTTCTTCTTGTCCTGTCACTACACAGCCTTATAAATAGTCTTTCCCTATCTTTCTTATAAGCTTCCTCCAGGTAATGGAGGGCTGCAATTAGGTCACTCTAAACTTTCTCTTCTCCAGGCTGAACAATCCCACTTCCCTCAGCTTTTTCCCATTGGAGAAGTGCTCCATCCCTGTATTCCTCTGACATTTTCATGTCCCTCCTCTGGACTTGCTGCAACAGCTTCATGTCCTTCCTGCACTGGGGACCTCAGAGCTGGAGGCAGCACTGCAGGTGGGTCTTATCAGAGCAGAGTAGAGGGGCAGAATCCCGTTCCTTGACCTGCTGGCCACACTTCTGTCAAGCTTGAAGTCTTCACTAAGTGACTATACTTGAAAATCATAATCGACTAAACTGTTTCTTCTGTCTCTTTGCTTCCACTCATATTGGCTTTATTTTCAACACATCTGGCTCTGGCAAGGTATCATCCTGTTACTGGTCATGACCTGGTACAGAGTTGACAGAGTACATGCAGCTAAATATCTGCCTAGAAATTTGAACAAGGTGATAATCCAGTACACCATACACTGTGTTATGTGTTCTCTCCCAGTTTGTACAGTATGTACATAAACCAGAGTTAGCATCAGGTAGGGCTTGTGCTCCACACGCCAAAGTGCTGCACAGCTGTATTTTTCCACAGCTTAATATTTTTTCCAGAACATGTTCCATACGGTTTAGCAATGAGTTTGTTCTAACTGCCCTTTTCTCTTACATCAGGGTCAGGCAGTACAGTCTCATACGGCCAGGAACATTCCCAGTGTGGAAAAGGTTCCTTGAAAAATAGCCAACCCTGCTGCCTGATTCCATTTGAGTTTTCAGATCACCTGACACTGTTCTGCACTTGTACTGCCTATATAGGTCTATATATACTATAGGGCGTAAGTTGTATCAGAGCCTCAGGGGGGACAGAGACTGGAAGAAGGAAGGAGGGGGAGGAAAAGGGAATTAAAAACAAATTAAAAAAAGAGTGGAAAGATGAAGAAGATGAAGGAAATGTCCAAAAGCTGATAAACAAGGATAAATGCAACCAGGGGGAGAGGGTGAAATTAAGTAAGGGAAGACCAAGAGAGGACAAAAAAAGGAAGAAAAAAAAATCAAAACATCTGCAATGAACCAGATATGAACTAGAACTGAAATTTTAATTCAGAACATCCTTTTAGTCAGGGAAAAAATGTTGAATAAATAAGTTAAAAATAAAGTACAAAGCTCAGTATTTAAGTACCTCCCACTTCTAAAACAAAAAAAGAAAAAAAGTTTGGAAGCCAGAAGAAACTAGTATGTTTTATTAAACATTTGCAGTGTCACAGGGTATTGGCACAAGATCCAGTAGAAATAGGATTTTGTGGTTGCCTTTACTGAAATTGCAGTCTCAATAGATTTAAAAGAAAGGAAATAGGCAACGGGGCATTCTAGCAGTTCAACTAAAATAGGCAGGGGTCATTACCATACAACACCATGGCATCGTTTCAATACAAGAGTCACACTGAAGTCACACATGAAGTCTTATTTGCCAGGAAACATGCTGTGGGGGCAGGGGAGATATAATTATCCAATCTCATTTAATTTTGTCTTGTAATGTCTGATCAAAAAGATACTGTGAAATGATTTTTTTGTAGAATAAAAATAATGCTTTTCCTAAAAACACAGGGTTCCACAGGAGAACAGGGGAGCTTCACTCTTGATTTTCTGAAGACCAAACAAAATTTTTGTCAAAAATTGAACATGGGAAATGAAAACAGGAGAAGGAAGAAGGTCCACTTTCATTCCCCCCAGAAACTTAGCTCAAGGTTGCGAATTCCTCATTCTTGAAAGACCACTAATATTGTTCTATACAACAGTCAAGATTCTCTGTTTGAAAAATATCCAAAAGGCATACTCCCCAAAGTAAAAAAAAAAAAAAAAAACAAACAACAAGGTAAGATGCTGACTATTGGCAAATTGGCAATGGTAATGCCTTAGCTTAATTCTGCAATGTGTTACAGCTGTATCTGTTGATATCATGCTATCAGAGAAGAAAGGCAAATGGACTTTTCTGACCTAAGCATTAGAATAAGAATAGAGGAATTGTCTCTGTGGTCACTCCAGAAATAAGGTCTTTGAACTATTGTGAGAAGAACAGAATGAACATGCAAGGATCCATCTGTGACAAATTCCCAACCCATGCTCATGTTCTGACCTCATTCCTGTTCCCTATCACAGTGAGAAATAATTTTTCACCATGTCCATCACCTGTGAGTAGGAAACCTGGGCATGCAAGCTGGAAGAAAGCTGTAGGACACAGTGGCCAGGCTTCTGAAGCTTCAACACAGCCCAAGAGAAGTAGTCATAGAGTGGGAAATGAGTCACTCTATTCATTAGGAAAAGAAAGGAAAAAGAAGAACCATAGCACAAGGGAGAGAAAACATTTAGACAACTTTTCCTCCTTCCCTTCTCCCCTTTCAACACCATCAAAAATAAAATTCCAGATGGAAAATAGTGTTTATAGGGAAACAAGGGAGTAATTGGATTTTGGTAAGACTTTAAAATATTGGAGAAACTTTCTTATTGTTGGAAAGTCCACTGATAGCAATTCTCCTACAGAAGCCCCAAGACAGTTCATGTTCAATTTGTCCAATAGAGAAAATTGTCTTCTACTACTGTTAGCCAACACCCAGGAGTCCTGTACTTCATGTCATTAAGGTTTATTGTACTACTTGCAAGCTAGTTTTTACTATCAGAATATTCAAAAAGGGTAATGAAATTAAAAAATATTTCCCATTATCCCTTTGTGCTGGTTTTGGTTGAGGTGGAGTCAGTTTTCTTCACAATAGCTAGTATGGGGCTGAGTTTTGGATTTGTGCTGAAAACAGTCTTGATAATTCAGGGATGTTTTCATTAGTGCTGAGCAGGGTGTCAAGACCTTTTCTGCCTCTCACATCACCTCATCAGTAAGGAGGCTGGTGGCGTACTAGAAGTTGCGACAGGACATCTGACCCCAGCTGACCACAGGGACATTCCATACTATATGACATGAAGCTCAGCATATAAACCTGGGGGAAGAAGAAGGAAGGAGGGAATGTTCAGGATGATGTCATTTGTTTTCTGAGGTTACTTGGTCTGTTCAACCTAAAGAAGAGCAGACTAAGGGGACACGTCATTACAGTCTACAACTTCCTTTTGAGGGGAACAGGAGGGACAGGCACTGGTCTCTTCTCTGTGGTGACCAGTGACAGGACCCAAAGGAATTGCCTGAAATTCCATTGGAGAAAGTTTAGGTTGGATATTAGAAAAAGGTTGGGTACTGAAACAAGCTCCCCAGGAAAGTGGTCACTGTACCAAGCTTGACAGAGTTCAGGAAGGGTTTGGATACTCTCAGGCACATGATGTGACTCTTGGGGATGGTCCTGTGCAGAGTTAAGAGCAGTACTTGATGATCTTTGTGAGTTCCTTCCAACTCAACATATTCTGTGATTTTGTGATTCTATGATTCCCAAGACAACGTGATGGGGCCCTGCTCTCCTGGGGATGGAGAGCCTGCCCATGGGAATGAATTTGTTGTTTTGCTTTTCTTGAGTGCCCTACTTTTGTTTTGCTTATCAAACTGTCTTCTCTTCCCTCCCTGCATTATTCTTGCATAGGCATAACAGAATCACAGACTGATTGAGGTTTGAAGGCATCCCTGGAGGTCATCTCTTCTGACTCTTCTACTCAACAGAGCCATCTAGAGCAGATCAGCCATGACCATGTCCAGACAGCTTTTTAATATCTCCCTAACTCTATAACCTTCTTGGACAAACAGTGCCAATGCTTGATCACCTTCACAATAAAAAAGTGTTTTCCAACGTTCTCTCTGCATAGAACCCAAGAGATAATAACTTTTTACTTGGGCTATATTAGAAATACATGATCCACATTGGAGGCATATCTATTTCAGGACCTGTGGTGAAGAATTAATCAGTCTTAATCATGCAACACATTCAGGTCTGATTTAAAGATGTGGGGGTTTTAATTGAATTCTTCAGTCATCATAGCTGCCCCTTAGTGCCCTGAAACAAAACACACTGTATTTGTTTAGGAAGACATTTTTTACTGTGAGGGTGGTGAAGCACTGGCACAGGTTGCCACAGAAGTTGTGGATGCCCTTTTCCCGGTAGTAGTCAAGGCCAGGTTAGATGGGTCTTGGAGCAACCTGATCCAGTGAAAGAAGAAATAAGACATCATTGCAAAACTTGCCATTGGAAGACTGACTAAAACGATGCTGGTTGTACAACAAAAAGCAATGAACTGTGCATTTCTATTCTTTAATGGAGTTCAATAACTTATTGGGCTTTAAAGAGACTATTTCATCAGGTCAATTGTCTTCTAACAAAGTAGTTTCATGATTTCAGCTTCAGGAAGTTGTGCAGAAACTGTCTGCTTTCTTCTGAAAGTTTCTTTCTTTTAAAAAAAAATGAAAAGTAGCACTATCAAAGAACAAAACTGAATAGTTTTTAGCAACTAAAAGGTGTTATAAGATAAAACCATATAAGTGAATGAGGCAATATAATTGATAAGGGGACTAGAACATCTCTCCTATGAAGACAGGCTGATAAAGCTGGAGCTGTTCAGTCCGGAAAAGATAAAGTTGTGTGAAGACCTCAGAGCTCCTTCCAGTACCTGAAGGGAGCATACAAGGAAACCAGAGTGGGACTCTTCATCAGGAACTGTAGTGATAGGACAAGGCATAATGGTTTCAAACTAAAATACGTTAGATTTAGATTAAATATTAGAAAGTAATTCTTTTCTGTGAGAGTGGTAAGGCCCTGGAACAGGTAGTCCAGAGAAGCTGTGGCTGCCCCATCCTTGGAAGCATTTAAACCCAGGCTGGACAGGGCTTGGAGCACCTGGCCTAGTGGAAGGTGTCCCTGTCCATGAGAGGGAGTTGGAATGAGGTGATCTTTAAGGTCTCTTCCGGCCCAAACCATTCTGGGATTCTATGATTCTATAATTCCTACAAAAGGAAGGACATGAAGCTCAAACACTACATAGACCTCAGCACAGCTTTGCGCAAATGGAAAAATGGGAGAAGGGGTTATTAGAAGGATGAGTCCCAGGAGGCATCAGAACTGCCCTGGAACATACAGTCTGACATACTTGAATTCATTGTCTACTGAAAATAAACTACATTGGTTCAATCAATTTTCAAATGGGAAGTTGGAAGTTCGGGAGTTTCAGCAAACATTAGAATATTCCATGGTAAGAGAAAAAGACTAAAATAAAGCCAGAACAAACAACATGTGACCAATTTGAGTAGTGATCACTCAATGCTATCAGAAATTAAACCATTCCAAAAGTGATATCTGCACAAGCATTACATAGAGTTTTACTTTATAAATCTATTGCAGCGACTACAAATGAAGATGATCAAGTCTTACTTGACACTAAACCTGATGACAATCAGAATATCAATTTTTCAGCTATGCTAAGGCTTTAACGCTCTTTTCATTTACACCAGATTCAGTTACAAAAACACTGTTCCAGTCACAGGATTAGAGTGTAATTTCAATAACATGAAGTAACTTTCTCTGTACTAGTCACATAGTGGATGACTGAGCTCCAGAATACAATTCATATTTAGGCAAAATTTTACAGTGTTTTTCTTACAAAAATAACTTGTATTCATGTAGGTCTTCCTTTTTATGTATGTTTAGACTGTTGCCTACAGTGGAAGTCTACAGTTACCTACGTGTGCTTCAACAAGAGACCATAAAACACTGAAAAAACCAACAGCTGAAATCGATTATTGACACACTCAAAATAAAAGGTCACAAGATTGTGTAGCATCAGTTCATCTCATATTTTAACTGAAAGAAGTTGTGTCTCCTCACATTTTTAATTGAAGATTCAGAGGAATCACACTTCCTGTGAAAATCAGACTCATAAGCCTGATTGCTGCATCTGTTTCCACATTTTTCTAACATCACCATACCAGGCACACATCCTTCTATTACAGCAAGAAGAACTTGTGTTCTCTGTAGGACAGGCATGATTCACCATTCAATCTCCAGAATACTGCAAAAAAATCTAGTAGATACATACAGAAACTTGCCCACTACCTTCTCTCAAAGCAAACACTCCCATGAAAATTCAGCCTTCATCCATCTTTGATTTCCTATCTTGTTTTCATCTCTCAGCTCCTTTTGAACTCTCTCTTTTGTTAGTTTAGGTAGATATGCAGCTTTCCGGTGCCTAGGGCTGTGATCAGCATCCAAAACTATGACTTAGCAACAGCCTCCAGCTAGAGAATCCCTTCAGACTGAGTTGCCTACCCTCAAACAAACCACCAGTTTCTTGCTTTATTCCCAGATCTGCCAAAATCTGTTTCTTTTGCACAAGTTCCTCTTTTCCAACACTATTTTCCTTTGAGATTTGGAAACCAGTGGTAGTGGGTCCCATGACTGCCAGCCTCTGCCTGAGCCCCACCACATGGGGATTAGACTAATGAGAGCCACTGGAGAACTAAGGTGTTTTTTCTGGGTCAACTTGCTCAGTGAAGCCACTGTATTTACAGCTTTAAAGGCTTAGTTCAGAGAACAAAACTGAGAGTCTAGTTTCATTGGCAAGTGTGGGGTGATGGACCCCCTGATAAGGCCTGATGGGTTGAAGAAGATGCCTCAGACCCTGAAGGGATGCTCCAGCTGAGGACAAAGGCTTTCAAACTGATAAGATTAACATAGGGTGGAGTGTTAAGCAATAGCACGGCCTCCCTTTGTGATATCTTCTAGGAGCCACCTCCCCTCAGGCATCTGCATCACCATCACCTCCCCAGTAGATTGACTTTTAGCCACACAAACCACATGGAAGAAAAAAAAAAGGTATAAAAAGTGTTTGGAGGTTAAACTCCAGTGGGAGAGATGCCAGTGTGTCTGTGAGGGTAACTGCTGCAGCTTGTCCTGGAACAATATAGGGGTGAGGAGACCATGTGCTTTCTATTTTTTCTAACTTTACTTTTTTAACTTTACTTTCGTCCCTTATGCATTCTATCTTACATCTTCTGACCTTAATACTAATAACAGTAACTTGCTTCACACTTTGTTACTTTATATTGGTTATTGCTTTTTGCTATTCTTACTTTGCAACTACAGTAAGTTGCTTTACTTTCAAGGTGCAGTTTCTTTTTTCAACATGTATGTTGATAAGAAGCAGCTCTGCTGTTCCCTTTTGTTTTGTGTTACAGAAAGAGTGGTGTGCAAGATATTTTATTGTCTTATGTTATTGAGAGAGTGTCTAGATAAGTGTTTTAGGTGGCTAATGTTTTAGGTGGCTGTGTTTTTAGTTAGTAGCTCTTTGTTGCTAGTTTCTGTCTGTTGTGAAAATGGGATACACTGCTGTATTGTAACTTGAGTTTAGTGTGTTTGTCTCTGTAGAATGTGTTTTGTGCTGGTTTCTTTTGGGGTCTTTTATTATCAATTAAATACAATCTCGCAGCTGAACCTTATCACCAGCAAAGCAGAACCCACAATAACTGTCACATATTTGTATTAATAAATGTTATTTTGGGAGCTGGTATGAGAAAAGTTCTTTTTTGTCTTAAGTGTGGCTTCACGTTAGAAGTCAGAAAACCTTCCAACCTGTGTGCTATCAGTTAAAAGACAGACAGTGTTGGGAACATAAGGCTTTCATTCTATAGAAGTGCTTATTGCTAATAATTTTCTCCCTGGCTAAAGCGTGGTCCTCATATCAGAGGGTTAGAATACCTTCCAGCCTGTGTTCTGTCCTAGTTCAGCAAGCAGTGCTGGGTTCATAAGGCTCTAATTTTTCTGGAGGCGCTTATTGCTATAATTACTCCCTGGCTGAAGTGTGGCTTCATATCGGAGGTCAGAACCCCTTCCAACCTGTGGGCTGTCCGGTAGCTGGCAAACAGTGTTAGGGTACATAAGGATCTGATTTGTCTGGGAGCGCTTACAGCTAATAACTTTTCATTAATACAGTTAAGACTAGAAATCTTTGTATTTCTGTCTCCCTTCTCCCTTCCATGTGACACCAAGTTATCATGCAGTATCAGTCCTAACCTGAAGCCACCAAAGACACCTAGGAAAATAGGACAACTTCTCCAACAAAGCTGCTGGAGAAATACACACAGAGGCTGGAGGAATTACACTGGCAAGATGAGTCACCCTTATGGCTTTTGTGTTTTCTCCAAAGGGGTCCTGGAGACATGGTGCAGTTTCAGAATGTCATAATACAGGCAGAACAAACTACCCAGCACCTCAAATCCCTGTTCTGAGCAACAAAGTTGGAGAAGTTGGCCTTTGGCCTCTCTTACAAAGACAGTCAAGTTGCAATAGTTGCTTGAGGCCCTGACCTGGAAAGGCCTTTAAGTGTCTGTCAAACTTTAACCATATGAATAATCTTATTAAAACTCTGAACTACTCATACTTTGAGCTAAATACTTGCTGAAATGTTTTTCTGGATCAAGAACTCAGTGATGTGGATGCTTATCTATTCATACACAAACTGAGACAACCAGCTCTGCCTCATTTAAATCCCTGTGTCAGTGGGGTCAGGTTCATGCACTTTTTTCACAAAAGCACTGCTCCTCATAACGGCTATAAATCAAAAGAGAGTTATATAATGAAGATTAATAATATATATATAACATAAGCAGTGCTGTTCTCAACTGTTAATTCATGTAAGCAATAAAGATGTACATGACCAAGAATTATAATGAGCCTTCTGTTCCAGGCAACTCCTTCGTAAACATATTTTAATTATATGACTATTTAGGCTATCTTAATTTCATTACTTACAGCATTCTGCTCTTCAGAGCTTCAGAGTGCTGTTAATCTCCCTATTTTTCACTAACTAAGCTGTTTAGAAAAAGTAATACTGCCATCTAGTATCTATAAAACATGATGAAACCTTCCTTCCTTTCACCCAAGGGCCTCACCTTGGCACTGGCACAGGTTAGTTTTACATGAGCTTTGATGACTGCGAGTTATCACTGGAATTCCAAAATGACTTGTCTGTCAGAAACCTGCCTGCTTTCCCTGAAAGCTGCAGGAGAAACACACACAGAGGCTGGAGGAATTATACTGGCAAGATGAGTTACCCTTATGACTTTTGTGCTGGCTCCAAATGGGTCCTGAAGACATGGTGCAGTTTCAGAATGTCATAATGCAGGCAGAACAAACTACACAATACCCCAAACTCCTGTTCTAAGCAACATTTCAGAAGAAAAGATGAAAATATTCCCTGCCAATGGCCACCTCCAGAACCTTTGCCCTTCTTCACCCTCCCTATGGCATGGCCAAGATCAAGCCTGGGCTAGAACAGACACATTAAGGTCACTACCAGACTGCCCAAATGCCCAAGCGCTGGCAGCAGTTTTGCTTTCTAGCTTTCCATGCTGCCCTGCATGTGAACACTGTGGCAGGACGGCCTACCCCAGGAAGACCTAAAATCCAATCAGAGAATGCATACAATGCAAACCATCATGCAAGTTCAACTGCTGGCACCAGGGTTCTGTGCTGGTGTTGAATGACGTTAAAACCAGCCTGATTCACCAGACTTCAAATACACACTCTGCACTTTAAAGCAGGATTTGAGAGATAAACTAGTCTGCTGGCCTGTAAATCTCTGACTCCAAGTCCATCTCTTTATACTATAGAATAAGTACCCTATACTATAGAAGTCTAGTACCCTTTCATACAGTCAGATCCTTCTAACATAACCCTTCTTGGGATGTACGTGTGGAGTTTCCTCCCTTGAGTGGGGATGCCCTCCAAGGATACTCCTTGAGGTTGAGTGAAATTGATTTCCCCATGAGCATTGGTATTAGGTGAGTTACATCAAATTTCTACTTAATAACTATTTCTTTTTGCTAGCTTTAATATAATTGTTTCAATAATTGTTTCAATATAATGCACTATACTTATGCTATACTATCAATAGTTTTAGCTTTTACTTTGTGTAGCAAATAATTGATTAAGACTTTTTGTCTGATCATTTGCAATAATAAATTATTTATTTCATATAAATATTCTCATTTTGCCAATCATTAAAATCTACAGGACAAAAGTATTTCGATCACACCTCTGTAATTCCTTAAATTTAAAATGTTGACATAATCTGAGGCTAAGATTGGATTCAGCTGCTTCTAGGCTCCTCTATGAGAAGGAGTTTAGAAAGCAAGGGAATCCTTTCTGAACCTCATGGCTCAAAGGCAAGGCTTTTTAAAAAATTTTGTCTAAGCCTTCCACTCCCACACACAACAAATGCTGAGTGCCTAAATACTTCCAAAGGCTGTTTCCAGGTGAGATTCCTAGCAGTCTCCACTGACACTGCTACAAAAAAACATATCCAAAAAAAATAAGCACCTTTAACAGGTCCATGCCACCACACTGGCCATACACCCCCGAGGATCCCAGGGCCACACACCATTCCCAAACAGGCACCAGGCCCAGAGAAAGTGCTATCTGTATGGCCCACTGCTATATAGTATATATTTGGTATAGTCAAAACTTCTGGCTTTATGGTTTCATTTCACTTTGCCTCAGTTTAGTTGTATATAATGTAACATTTATGTCTGAACCACCTGTTTAGGCTCCTTTCATGCTCAGTGGAAAAAAACAAGCATCATTTCAGATGTATACATTAAAGTGAGATGAATCAAGACCTAGAGGTGCTTATTCATTTCCTGGCAATTATTAAGGGATCCTAGACAACTGTCTCCGTATGGATTTCTGCAGTGTTGATGTCTAGGTGGGAGTAAGATTAATCCTAGAGTTTAGATTTTTTAAATGCAGCAACACTGTGAGCTCAGTTAGTCCAATTCTGGTTTAAGATAATTCAGAAACATTCATCAAGCAATACCTGTTTTAAGATTGATATCTCTTTTTTGCATAACAGGTTTTTCCCAAAATGGCATCTGGCCTGGGTTCAAAGACTTCAATCAATGGACAAGTCAATTTTTCTGAAAAATTTGTTCCAGAGATTTATCACCATCACCAAGATGATATAAAAAGGTAAATAGGCATGTTATGGGTTTAGGTTTTGCTTTTGCTTTTGTCTTTGATTTCAGCCACTATGTGGGATAGTGAAAAAGCCTGTAAAAATTTACAGAGGTCAGTGTTTAACATTTCATTAAATACGTTCCTACAGAGTTATTCTCTGGATCTTTTAAGACCCTTTCATTCACCAACAGCAGGCTCAGAGAGAAGAAACAGCTCAATTACTTTTAGCCCAGTTATTGTTGGTACAAAAAAATGAAAGGTGAGCAATTCAGGTCTATGGGCCTTGTAAGACTGAAGCAGCTACCAGCTAAGAATAAACAAGGCCGCAGCTGCTGTTGACTGGTAAAGAAGAAATCACTCCCTAGGAGTTCTCAGCTACTCCCCAGAAGTTTCTCATGAGAATTCTTCAAGCTTCCCACAGGACCCTGGAGATGTACCTGAAAACAGCCAGGATGAGTTCATCAAAACACTGGACTTGTGAGATTTGGATTATAACCAATTAAAGTTTGTAGTTTGATGGTGTGAGGTTCAATTTAGCCAATATAATGTAGCTTTAACCCTATATAAACCATGTGCAGTGTGTAATAAAGGGTCTTTCACTTTAAACCACAATGGCTTGTAGGGTGAAGTCCTTTTCCTCCATGGAAAATTATTTACTTTAACTGGCACCATCGAACACAGGGACAGAAACCCTCAGAACAGAGGAAGATTCTCCCATGAATTACTGTATAACCTGAACCCTGCTCCCTGAAGAAGAATCAGTATTATAAGGGAAAGATAGCAGAGAAGTTCCAACCAAAAGTGACCACTGCCCCAGTGGTCGGCAGGACCTCAGTGCCCTGACAGAACCTGGAGGGACAGATGCATCTCGGAGTGACGAACAAGTCATCTGGAATCTCACTTAAATAATGGGTAAGCGAGCGGTTGGAGGAAGAGATGGGGGTTAAACTCTTCCAATATATCCTTTCTAAGAAAGGGATCAGTTATAATTCTCGAACTTCGAAGTATTTAATGTGGGCACAAGATAGAAACTTTATCCCCCATGTTAATACAGCGTTCAAGTTGTTTACACAGGAAGCCGTGTGGAATGAACTCAGTGATAGGAAGAAACTTATGAGAAAAATGTTGCAGGAAATGAAAAGTGAAAGGGCTGCCGTTGCTTTCATGCTGGCTGTGCACAGAACCTGCTCCCGCCACTGTCCTCCTTGCCACTCACTACCTCGGGGGCCACCTTGGAGGTCGCACACAGATTCCAGGCCGATGCCTTGCCCTCCTTCCTGCTCCTGCTGGCTCCCGCTGCCTCAGGGGCCAGTGCTGCCACAGCTCTGGCTTCAGTCTCTGCAGAGAGCTTATTTCAAAGATATATGACTGACATGATCTAAACTTACTAAGCATTCCACATTTTAGGAAGAAATCCTTTGGTTTTTGTTCATTATTGAAGTACTTATTTTGTGTGACCTCAGATCTTTCACATCCTTTAAGTTCATTCCACATCTCTCTCTGTGACTGACTTGAAAATATTTACTGAGATGTAGTAGCAGAGAAGGTAAATTTCAAATTCTTTCAAAATGTTTAAAATCAAGTGTTCACCAACCTCATCTTCCTCCAGCATTAAGAAGAACTGTCTATTCTAATTTACCATTACTGTCAAAGTCGTCTTTCAAGTGATGAATTCAAGTCATTAACATTTCTGAAGGAGAGCAGGAACAAATTCTCCATTTGGTATTTTTCTCAAAGGAAGCAAAATAAGAAGAAATTATCCTTCTATCCCTCCTGCCCCTGAAAACCAATATTTTTGTAATTTTGATGAAACAGCAGCTGTGGTAAAGTGATTCATCCTACCTATAAATCCATAAAGCAGTTTGGAATATTCCAGGCATGTGGTTCAGGATAAGTTACTGACATGAATACAAGCCTTGGAGTATTTTATTAAGTCTCCAAATTTAAATATGAACCTATAGACTATTGTTTCATTCTGTGGTTTGCTGCAAACAAGGATACTAATCCGGGAGAACTTCCACATGCAAACACGTAGCAAACATGTAACTCTAGGTGACACTGTGTGGACTGGCAGCCCAGCAAGGAGCACTAGAAGATAGGCATAGATAAACACAAAGGAGAAAACACCAGGGCCCTTATTTTGATATCTGTACAAATTTATTGTGGTTAATACACATGCGCACAGCTACCAGAGGAAGTTTTCTGACCAGATGCATGAAGCAAGGCTGAACTGCCACAGAAGTCACCTCCACCCCTAGAATGTAACACATACATGTTGCTTTTCTTGTGGGAGATGCCAAAAAATTAAACACGGAGAGAATGAATGTGAAGCAGAAGAAAGTGAAAGCATTTAATTAAAAACTTAAAATGCAAAACTGAGACAAATATTCCCAGTTAACAGGCTGCTAATTTCATCACTGCCACTTCAGCCTTCATATGTTTCTGGATGCTTTTCAGCAGGTCTGTAGGAGTTTCCTTGCTTTTCTTTTTGGCAGTGACCTTTTGATAGGAAGGAGTGGGCTGGCTCCCTGAAAGAAAGGCAAAAACATAAACAAGACTTTATCCATATGGCACTCCAAAAACCTCATGCCTTCTGGGAATGTGCAACCACGCACTCTTCTTGTAGGTAAGGAGTATTAATCTTTTAACATTGAAAATTAATTTATTTTTCAGATGCAGTTAAAAATAACTCCCAACTTCAGTAATAAGAAGAGATTTCCCTTTGCTTGCTGTTAATGCATGCTTATATTAACATGTCACTTAAGGTGAAATAATAACCAGCCTCAAGTTGTGTGAGCAATTGGGAAAGTCACAAAAATTTTTTTAATCTAGTTCTAGTTTCACCTTAACAGAAACCGTGATGCCTGCAGGGGTGCCTTTAATCTGCTTTTAAAACATCCTAGTTAATATTCCCCAGCATAATGTAGAGTAGCCCTACGCCCACCAAAATTTATTCTTACTTTCTAGCAAAACCCGACCACGTTCACAGCACAACAAAGTGACTCTAAAAATCTTCAGAAACACTGAAATAACTGAATGCAGCATAGCTTTCTATTTAAAATGTTGCCTTTTAAAACACTGGGAGCAAAAATGTGGAGAAATTGGGAATAATGTTTCCAGCTAGATCTGCTTATAGAGTCAAAAAAGCTGTTATCACACCCAGCTGTAGAACATATAAATAGAGACAATTTTGGTTGAAGCTTTTATTTCACAGGACCAAATGGACCAATACTATACACTGGTTTTCTTCATCAATTGTTTGGCAGACATTTAAAAAGGTTTTAGAAACCCAAAACAACTCTTCTGTGTGACCTCTAAAGGATGTTGCTCTGTCAAGGCATGCAGAAAGGAAAGCTGCAAAGTGGCTAGACAACAACAACCACTGCACTTCAGAGTCTATGACTCAGCAAGATCTGACAACACTTTATAAAAACTGACTAAATTTCCCTTTTCCTTTCAACTACATATGTACACATGGTTAAAATTTTCCTGAGCAGCAATTTTAATAACTTTCCTGATGTGGGCCCGTGTGAATACTGCACTGTTCAAACAATGCTCTTAATCCTTCCCTGATGCCATATGACCTCTTAAACCTTTATGAGAAAGGGTTGTAACTCCATGTTCTGATCTAAGAGATAAATATCATTTGCAGAGGAGAGATTATTTTCCTGCATGCCTTTTCTATATTATGACTTGTTTTGCAGATATTAGTGATGTACATTTCTGGATGCTCAGGACTCTGAGCATCTGTCTCAGTATAGTTCTACTAACATTGTATTTTTCACAAAAAGCATGAGGAATAGTTTCTGCTTATAATATACCTTCTTTCATAAGGATTGACAACAATCTCTACTGACTTCTCAAAAAAAAAAAAAAAAAAGGTTGGATAAAAGTACCCACATTTTTATTCTTAGTCATGATATACAATCTCAAATCAATTAACCTAAAAATTAATTATTTTGTATGTTATCCAACAAGTAGAAACATATTTTAAACCTTACTAGTTTAAACTATTCTCCATTGTTTTACTAAGGATTTTATTTCCCACAAAATATTTTAAAAATTATTGAAATCAGAACTTTGCGTGAAAGTACTTCCTCCACCTCAACCTGAAGGTTAATCAGCTGGTATAAAGTATTGTCCTAGTTCAGCAATGGACCAGTTTATTGCTGTGTGGGTGTGACCAAAGCTGTGTATTCTACACCCTCTATTCATTTCTCATGAACTGTTAACAATGGACCTTTTGCAGTTGCTGCCCAGGGCACACCTGACCCCTCAGCATGTGAGCTGGGTGTGAGAGACATCTGTGAGATAAGAGCTGTAATAAGTCCCTTCCAGCAAGTCGTTAGCACCTCCACACCCAGCCTGAGGTGTCATGTCT
>JAWWLZ010000001.1:2097356-2128849 GCA_035041345.1 Poliocrania exsul
ACCCATTGTGTAATTCCCCGCCCTGAGGGAGGTACTGGGCAGTCCCACCTGGACCTGAGGGGATATAATCTTGGGGGGGTTGGGACTTAAATAACCTCCAAGAGTTTTTTTCACTTCCTTTTACTTGGGGGAACCACGTGGGGTTCAGCACAGGGGCTAACCCCTTTGTGTTTGTGCCCCAGGGTGCTGGGCCATACTTCTGGGGTTTTGTGGGTTAAAACCAATTTCTCTTTGTGCCATTGCATTTATTGTAAGATTGTTATTAAATTGTAACTCTGATTTATAATCTCTTTTGTGCTGGGTTTGTTTCTCCTGTCAGTTTACCTTTAAACCAGCACAAGTACGCTTATGTTGGCTGAAATTATTGTGTATTGAGGAGGCACAAATGTGCATACAAAAGTAGGAAGAGGTGGAAATACCACAGAGTACCAGTGCCTTTTTGGGAAAACAAGAAGCTGTGAAGTAATATACAAGTTCAAAGCCTAATTTTATGTAATTGCTAACTGAAAGGTCAAAGTCAGCAAAGTATGGAGATAAGCTTCAAAATACTTACTAATATAAAAAAGGACACAAATTTCAGGAACAAAGCATTCAGATACATTCTGCCTCTTAAAGGCAAGAGCTTTCTGAAAATACATGTCATGATTGCTCAGGCCTGGATCCAACCAATGAAGAGGAGAGATCTCCTCCAACCTGCCTGCAGGCTTTGTTTCCCCACATGGTGCATTCACAGAACCACAGAATCACAGAATTGGTCACATTGGATCATCTGGTGGTTATTAGGCCCAACCTCCCTGCTCAAGCAATCCTAGCACACATGGCACAGGATTGTGTCCAAACTGTTCTGCAATAACTCCAGTGAGGGGAGAATCCACACCTAATCTGGGTGATCTGTTCCATTGCATGATCACACATACAGAAAAAGAAGTTCTTCCTCATGTTCAAGTGTAACTTCCTATGCATCAGTTTCTGTCCACTGCCTCTTGTCCTGTTGCTGGGTATTACTGAGCAGAGCCTGGCCCATCCTCTGACACCTCACTGCAGATATTGACAGACATTGATAAGGTCCCCTCTCAGCCATCTCTTCTCAAGGTTAAACAGGTCCGGCTCCCTCAGCCTTTCCTTGTAAGAGAAGTGCTTCACTCCTGTCACCAACTTTGTGGCCCTCCCTGGACCAACTCCAAGAGCTCCATGCCTCTCTCGTGCTGAGAAGCCCAGAACTGGACACAGCACTCCAGATGCAGCTTGACTAGGGCTGAGTAGAGGGCAGGATTATCTCCCTTGACCTGTTGGCAATGCTGTTCTTAATGCAGCCCAGAATTCCACTGGCCTTCTTGGCAACAAGGACACACTGCTGGCTCATGGACAATTTGTGGTTCATCAGCACCCCCAGGTCCTTCTCCACAGAGCTGCTTTCCAGCAGGTCAGCCCCCAGCCTGTACCAGTGCTCGGGGTTATTCTTCCCCAGGTTCAGGACTTTGTACTTGCCTTTGTTGAACTTCAATTTCTGTTTCACGCTCTCTCCAGCATCTCAGAGTCCTTCTGGAGGGCTTCACAGCACTCTGGAGTCAACCCAGTCAACCCAGCTTTGTGTTGTCAGTGGACTTGCTGAGGAAGAGTCCATCCTTGCATCCAAGTCATTGATGAATAAGTTAAACTGAGCCTAGCATTGAACCCTGTGGGACACCACTAGTAAACAGGCCTCCAGCTAGACCCTGTCCTCGGTGTTTAGAGCTGATTTTATTACACTTAAGTTGCATGTGGATTGCTTGATCTGGAACTGTGTGTATGCTGCCTCTCAGCTTTGGTGAAGATGTCATGCCTGGTTAATATCCACTGAATAGGTGTCCATAGTTTGAAATTATGTGAACATGTCATCTCTCCTGTCATATGCATTGAGATAAAACAACAGAGAGGAACAGTCATGTTGCTATTGTGTCTAAGATACAGATTTCATTGTTGGCTTTCACCTCACTGAATGTGACCTTGCTTAGTACATTCAGGATATAAGCAGAAACAGACATCCACAGACAATGCAAATTCTAGAATGAGTATCAGGACTGTGTGAGGATGAGAAAATCCTTGGTCTATTTTCATATATGACATTTTTGGAAACTGTAAGGAGGAATATTTGACCTTCCTGAGGAATAGTAGCCTCTTCTTCCCTTGTCCTCCTGACTGATGCATGGAAAAGGAACCGAGGAGACAAATATTTTCTGCCTTTAATATTGGCATGAACACTGTTATACTGTGGAAATGACTGAATTATTTGATCTTCATTCAGTGCAAGGACCAGTGAATTTCAGTGCCTGAACAACATGAGATAGGGACATGGCTAGCACAGGCACAAGCCAGCAATCTTAATTCTGGAAACCCGTTGCTGACAACTCTTGACAGTCTAGTCCCAGAGTTCAGCTTTACATTTTGCGTAGATTACTATATTATTGCTCACACTGTTTTCCAGACCATTGCATATGCTAGCCAGCTTAAAACTGAAATACAGCCCCTGCCTTGGCAAGGGCAATGTTTTCTGTGAAAGTCACCCTGATACTTACTTCTCAAGTCTTGTGGGTGTTAGATTTGGGGTTCAATTGCTTCATTCCGTTAGTTTTCCATGACTGAATCTGCAGAAAAGGTTACAGCTTAGACAGTGCCCCACGTGTATTTGCTAATTCCACAAAGCACAAGGTTGTGGGAGAGATTTGGTAAACCCTGCATGCACAACCCACATTTCAGGGGCTGACAGGCTGGCTAGGTCAGTGTAACCTTGAGGCAGCCTGAAGAAGAAGTAAACAACCTCAGACCCCAGGTAAACACAGCCTTGCTGGTACCAAGGGGGTCGTGGCTGCCGCGTGAACACCAGCCCTCTGACCAATCAGAGCAGCCCACCGCCGTGTGAACAAAGCCTTTCAGCCTATGAGAAGTTGTTATTGTCCTCATGTTCTGCCCGAAAACATATATAACCTGTTTACCCCCCCAATAAAGTTCTGAACGTTTATGCGTTTAACCTTTTGGAGTTGAGGCTATATCTCTATGAGAACACACCTCGATGTCTGGTCGCTGAACCCGGGGCACCGTGTGGGGTGAGCCGGCAAGGACACAGAAAATCCTTTCGCAACAACGCAGCTCATTTTTCCCCAACACAAGGTCACTTGATTAAGGAAGGCACTTTTAGCCTCCTGATGATTTTTCAGTCTGGCCCACCAGAATTTTTAAAAATGTTTTACAGATGAAATATGGGAGTTTTTGTCTGTTGTGGACATCATTATATCTAATTGGAAATATAAGATTTTTTTTATGTTAGGTGCTTAATCTCATCAAAAGTAAAGCAAAGGCATTTTTAAAATAAGGATTGAATTTGATTTTCAATAAGACTGAACAGTTTCATTAGACATTTGTTTTCTCTTAGCTGGAAGCTTTTGAGAGTAGTCTAGTTTAAAGACATAATCCTCCCTCTTGCTGAATAGTAGTTTCTTTGTCAAACAAGCTTTCATTTGGAAACAGCATTCCAACCTCACAAGGCTGTAATATATCTTAAAAACAAATTTAAAAAAAAAAGTCAGAGAAAAAACAAGATGTCTTAAATCCCTCTAACATAAACTTGTTACGGTAATAATGCTATTTTAATAGCTAAGTAATTAACCTCAGCTGACCACTTCAGAAGGAATATTGCACTGTTCCTGAAGTGTTTCTCTCAAATGCCCAAACTGCAACCAAACTGACACCCTTTGTCTCCAGTTTCACGCTCCCTGTCATTTCCCAGCACCCCAGCAAAAAACACTGCCCAGCACACCCCAAAGCTTCCCAATAGGGATATCTGAATGAGAATAGGGTAAGAGGAATCTACTGTAAAATACCACGGGATTGTGGTGGGAGCTCAGCTCCTTCTGTGTTTTGGAACACATCATTTCAAGGGCAGTCTTTCTGTTTTCTACAGCACAAAAGAAAATTAGCACAGTCACAAGTTCATTATATTTCTGCTTAGTGCCGCATGGCGTTTCTCCTAGATTTCCTTGAAACTTAGAAGGAGGATCACACTACATTTGCTTCTGAGGATTTTCCAATTCATACTCATATTTTCTACCTGGCTCTGTAAAGCACAGAGGTAGGAGGGCATATCTGTTGCACTTCTCACCTTTACACACTAAAATTTGCCCATACAGAAATTCAGCAAGTTCTGAGGCTTTCTGACCCTTATAAGCATTTGGGAATTGGAACTTCTGCAGAATGTGCATGTCACTTTAAAAGTGAGGCTGGAGGTTACCTGTGAAGAAAATCTAAATGTAAGTGTGATGGTTTGATCCAGGCTTTCCCTGGTAACCAGATGTAACTAGGGAGGGGCTTGTCTCCTAGGTATTCCTCACCCATTCTTTTCCCTCCCACGGGACAAGGGAGGATATGAGATAGGGAGATAGGAAGTGCTCTTTCTTCTATTTCTGGCAAGGGTTGGTAGCAAGGAGTTTTTGCTGCTCTTGGTCCCTTATTGAGAGCCATGCAGAAGATCAGAGAGAAGGTGTGAGGGAGGGGGCATGAGAGAGGGGGGCTGGCTTTCTTCTGAGAGTGGTTGGTGGGATTGTATTGTACTGGTTTACTTGGAGGGTAGGTGAGGGTGTTTGTTACCTATAGCTTTTGTTTTGTCCTTTGATTGTCCTGTTTCCCCCTTCCCTTTTCGCTTCCTTTTCCCTTTTCCTATTGTGTGTGCAGATTGTATGCATATAATTGTAAACGTTTAGAAATAGACATACATATATATATATCCTGACTTAAATCAGTTTCTTTCAAGTTTTTTTTTCCATTTTTCCTTTTCCCTGCTCTGAAGAATGGAGGGAAAAGGAGGGGCAGCTCAGGGTTTGGGAAACCAAAACAAAACCAAGACAGGTTTCAATTTTGGTGGAGAATGCGGGCATAGATCCTGCTACCTCTCACAATAAAGGAACCTCTGTAGCTCATCTTACCTCCAAATTATACATTTTTTAAAAAAATATATAATTATTTATAAGAAAATATGTATTTTTAATTACAAATACCAGTGTCTTTCACAGAGTCATACACTGCCTTCACGAAAGGCAATGCAAAAGGACTCACATGCTCAGCAAGCTCAAGCTTGTTTTCAGAACTGTACTCTGCATCTGAAACTCTTAGATATTAATTGATTACTACTGAATAATGTTCAATCATGGTGTCTATTGAAAATCTACTGACCAGAGAGCAAATGAACAATGGACTGAACAAAGATCTGTTCGAGAAATTTCATACTAGTCATATAAGTAGGATGTGAAGACATCGAAGTGGGAAAATTAAAATATTAATACTAATCTTAATTCAGACAAAACAAAAATACATATCAAGTGCTTAGTTGTATCTGGGATTAGTGAGATGCTATTACTTTTGGTCTGTGTTTTGGTCAGCCACCAGTAGAAAGTTTATTCTTTTCCCGCCAAGTTATAGAGAATAAGCACTGATAAGGGGAAGTTTTTGTCCTTGAAGACAAAGCTTTGTATAACCTAAAATTAATTGGGTTTCCCTCATTGGCTAACAGCCTTTAGAGGATATTTGAAGGAGAAAGTAATGATGAGAGGGATGAAGTAAGCCCCCAGATCCATTTCATAAAGACCCTCTGGGTGATAACACACATTTGCAGGGAAATTCCAGTGCCCACACACATGCACAGAATAAGTACCACTTACACAACAAAGAAGTGGAGCCAAGGGCCTCTAGCTGGGCTGTCCTGGCCACACCTGCCCAGGCAGACATTTGGCAGACTGAATAAAGAGCAGATGGCTTGTACTGGGGTTCTGGCTTGCTTCATATGAAGGACAATGTTGCTTGGTAGCAGGGATGCTCACTATTTGTGTGAGATAGCTGATGCCTAGAGAAGGCAGCCTCTGCCTCTGGAGAGTCCAAGCGTTCCAGGTCAGTAAGACAACTTCATGAGTAACTCCTGGGTGAGTGGGGGTGTTTATCTATAGGGCTTGTGTTCCCTCCTTCTCTCTGTATTTCTCAGGTTCCCGTCTACTTGGCCACCTCTGGTAATAAAGATACTGTGTTGTTAAACTTTCAACAGCGTTTAAGTCTCACTTCCGGCAACCTTCTGAACCCTTCCTGTTACATTACATTGTTCATTAATGACCAGAAAGTTACTGCTGAGGTGAGTCAAGGGCTCCTTTATATGCAGTCAGTCAACACAATCACTGCCGTGTGTGGGAAAGAGAACATTAATCTGAACAAGGCTGAGCAAAACCACTATAATGATGCTGTGGATTTGCCTTAATAACTCAGTATTTCTTCTTGAAAGTAAATGTCATGTGTTACACAATGCAGAAGGATCAACATATCAGCTGCCTTCAAACGTATCCGGCACCCAGGTGTTCCAGACACTTGCCAAGTTGCCTGTAGTAGCCAGGTTATTTGGGGCAAGCACACAACTCAAACAGTCAACCACCTACATTTTGCAACAATGTAGACACAGATTTGTAGTGCTGTAAGCTCGTAGCATGCAAATACACATTCATGAAAAAAATCTTTTCTTGTTTTAGGGTTTGCACATAGGGAGCAAACCCAAAATTTCTCCTCTGGAAACCAACACACCTCTAGTTTTGGTCTTTCCACCTGCCAACTCTGAGGGCTGGAAGTGCCTTTTGCTGAAAACTTAAAAACACACATGCATACATGGAATTTTTTACTTTACTAAAAAATGAAGATGAAAATCTTTGACAGCTGTGGCACATGATATGTCAAAATTTACTATCAGGAGAGGAAGTTTCTTGTTTGCCAGAAAGCAATGATATTCCACTACACTTGAAGGAAACTTCCTCACAAACCTGATTTTTGTGATTAAAAGGGTATCATAGCACATGGTTTCGACTTAAGAGAGCTGAACTACCTAAAGGTTTCTTAGGCACAGTCAGCCCAAACCATAACCTATTTCTGTCAGTTCTACGTGTTCCCTGTGATAATTTCATCTGAGTTTCTCAAAGAACAATTTTGTGGCTACTGTCAACATAAACATGTATTTGCTTTCACCACATTCCATCAATTCTCAGCTTTTCCCATGACCCCATTTCAACTTGCACTTGCAAGAGCATGACCTCCACTTTGCTTCAAGGTATATTCTGCCAATAAATGAACTGCCCAAACAAATGAGCTATGTGTTAAGCAAAACCACACAACTAGGAAGAAGGGTCCCAACCCCTCTGCCTTCGGCAGACACACCTTTCACTAGACCAGGCTGCTCAGAGCCCCATCCAGCTTGGCCTTAAACAGTGTGGCACCTACAGCTTATCTAGGCAACCTGTGCCGGTGCCTCACCACCCTAACAGTAAATAATTTCTTCCTAATACCTCATCTAAACACATGTATTTTTGTATGTAGATGATGGCCCTAGCCTTAAAGGAAACCCTTTATCTAGAGAGGGAGAATGAGCATTTCAATCTAAGCGAGCAAAAACCAGCTGCTATGGCTGGAAGTCTGCATTTCCTCAAAGGATCCATGCCTTCTCTAATTTTGAGATGGACGAGGTGTCATTGAAATAGCAGTTACTGGCCTACTCTTCCCTACAGGATACATGACCTGGTAGATACATCTACAGAAAATTCAGTAGTAGTAAACAAAAAAGACTGTTTCTAAGCAATAAAGGCACACAGCTTTTATCAGTTTGCAGCTGTCCTAGCCCAGACTGAAGGGCTACATAAACCGAGATGCACAGTATGTCTGAGCAGGCGTCTGAAAATACACCTAGTTTTCACAAGTAATCTTGTATGTAATTGTTTTCTGCAATAACTTGGTCCTGTGAGTAGCAGGAAAGCTTTTTACTTGCAAAGAAAACAGCTCAATCTTCTGTTGTAAGAAATGAGAATAGAGGGAACTATCGATGAACTTGGAGAAAAATTTCTGTGAGAGTCATGAGCTATAAACACCAGTGAGTGATTAAACTGTTCAGTAGACCAGACATAGAGGCTCTTCAGTCATCTGAGACTTCTCCTGGAACAGGTTGTTGCTATTAGTAAGGGCAGAGAAGACTCTCTGACAATGCCTCTCAAGACAACTCAGTTCCCTTGAATTTTACCCTAGAAATCTAGAGAAGGGGTTTGTTAGCTAAAAGATAGCCACTGCTTGGCATGATGGGAGTTGTAGTCCACACCAAGCCCAGGAAAAGGATACTCAACTGTGCACAGCCAGCAGATGGACTTTAAACCTATTGGCTGGGACACCACGCGTCCACGCTTATGTTACCACCCCTTCCCCAGGGTTTATAAGCACGAGCTTGATCGTTAATAAAACAATTCACTTTTATGTCTCCCATGGAGATGTGGGTTCGTGTCTCACTGTTACACGGAAATAGTTTTCAGGTAGGACAAGTTTTTTAGGTGCCTTGTCTCTGTGCCTGGAGACCTTGGTGCACTGATGTGAAATGACTAGATTTGAGCTCAAGTAAACTCTCTTTGGTATTAAAATGGTGGGCTTGGTTCAAAAGAACATGAGAGTGCCAAGAATTAGCACCTCTTGCTTTGGTCAAAAAAAATTTGTCTTTATATACACAGCAAAGATCTCTTGGGAAAGATTGCCAGCTCTCCAGCTGAATTTCTGGACTTCTAACTAGGAGCTGCTGAGTTCAGATTATCAAGGGCATTGGTGACAGACAGAAGGCCAGTAGACTCTTGAGCTAGTGGTCAAATTGACCTCAGTTGGGCACACCAGAGCCTTGGCTTCATCCCTTCTGATCTTCTAAGAAGCCTTGGGGGAAGGCGAATCGAAAAGATGGCACAGAGTCACATCTGTTTTTCACAGGAAGGGAACACAAGTGAGGAGCTTGTGAAAGGTCAGATTGGTATTTCCTTGGATTGTTTAATAGCATTGAATCAAAAAATTTGGGTATGTATATTGAGGGGAGGCCAGGCCTCCAGTTTCAGGAGCCACATGGCCTACAGCCTAATGGCCACCTGGAACTCACATGGCCTGCATTGGGAGCCATGTGGCAAGAACAATCAAAAAAGACCCACCTGGTAGCCCACCCTCACCATGCCCCATGGAGCCTCTGTTTGACTGCACCACCCCTCACTCTGGCCTGTAGGGCACGAAGTGGTCAGTGAGCTGGTTGTCCCACCTGGGAGGGGTGGACACACTGGACCAACCATATAAATATAGGAGCATGGGGGAACTTTCTTGCATTTCTCCTCGAACCTGGCATCATCATGTGATCACTTAGTGGTAGCTATGCAATTTTCTTATTCCAACCTCTTTCTTTACTCCTCTTTCTTCTCTTACTTTGTTTTCCTTCTTTCCTTAATCTTTTTTGGGTACCTTAAAACTGATGAGTTGTATTTCACTAAACTAGTGGCTGGTGTCTGTTGGGTACTTTTGTGGAATCTTCTCCTTGCTTGCATGATTCTCCTGGAAACCTTTTGCCAAAATGCCTGTTTTCTCACAAAATCAAAAGGTTTCCCTTGGGAAAAATATAGCATGTTCTCTTTACGTGACTCCAAAGTATTAAAGAACTAAATGCTCTGAAAGAGTTTGTTGGGAGTCTTTAGAGTCTTAAATATAAGTGGAATACTTGGGCAGCATGGCATTTAGACCTGGGGCTTTACAGAGCCCACCATGGCACAGAAGGCATTGAGGACACTTGGCTTTCTCTCTATATACTGATCACCACTGAAAAGTCTAAATGTTAGCACTTTTAATGTTTTTCATCCCATTTTCCTGTTACATTGCCAGTGTTATGTCAAGGCTATCTCTGGTTCTGATGAGAAGAATCAAATTTCCTTTCATACCTCATTTCTAACAGTGCATATACTTCATAGAGATCCAAACCTATATTAACTTTCTGATTGAGTATATTAACTTCAGACTCCACTTTAAATGTCTTGCCTTTTCAGTATTTTGTGGCAGAAAAAATACTTCCTTGTTTTAGTCTACCTACTCCCTGCTTTTCTACTTTTGGCACTCTGTTACTAGCAGTGACTTGGAGAGGAAATGTTTCTAGCACACAGAAACATCCCTCTAACAGATGATAATGTGAATTAAGTTTTGATCTGTAAGACTTCAGTTAAAGTATCTTTTTATATCTGTATTTTTCTTGGGTTGAGCTGGCAAAATGCCAGCTGCCCAATACAGAATGTCAGTCTCCCTTCCCCTGCTGAGAAAATGGAGGGAAAAAACCTTGGAAAATCTAAGATTTAAACTTAAACTAATTATATATATTTATACAGAAAAGAACAAATTAAAAGAAGACTACAATATAACACATACTTCTTAGAAATAAAAAATGATAACACAAGTTAGAAATAACAAATGATAACTCCCCACTACCCATCGGACACAAATCCTACCATTCTAGCTACAAATCACTCAAGAGAACTCAATTCCCTGAGGGACAGACCCAAGCAGAGAGAAGACTAAAAATAAACATTTTACTTCCCTAAGACAACATGGTGGCAAACCAGCACTGGGCATAGTCCTCCTGTCCCTCCTGGAACGGCATCAATGCGTCCTACTGGGACCACAGCTGTGAAGGAACTGAGAAACTCCTCCTAATATACTGTATTTATAACTCAGTTTGCATCATCTGGTATGAAATATTTCTTTGGTTGTTTAAATCGGGTGATGCTTGTCCCCTGTAATCTACATCAGATTATCAGGGCCTACTAAAATTAAGGTTTACATCTAGGCCTCACTAAAACTACCACAGTATAACATGTATAAAATAAAAACATGAAAATTTCTGCAAAATCTTTGCAAGTATTAAAAGGAAAAATTAGAGAAATTAGAGCAGATACTTTTTAATTAGTAACAACTGATGGGTCTAGGATTCTTCTTAGCCAGGTGAACTAACAAGAGAAAAATCTAAATAATGTCAACATAAAGTATATTTTAATTTAAAACAATCAGCACAAAAACTGAATAGAGGATATCATAGACCTTTACACAAACTGGCACAGTGTAAACCACAAAAGTTGAATATTTTTTTCACTGTATACATCTATTTGTCTTATGTCTGTTTGCAACTGTTAGTCCTCTACAATTCCTGAGAAGTCATTAAAACATCCTGTGAAGTCAACTTCAATTTTTTGTTTGTTTCTTCACAGTGTGCCTGTTTCAATAAACAACCACAAAATTATTGAAGGGAAAAGTTTAAAAGGTACAGAAATATCCGCTACAAAATATATGTAATTATTGAGGCCAGAAGCCTATATGTAAAGTAATAGAATATAGAGACCATCTTCAAGTGATAGTCTCCATCAGTGACCATCAGTAACTTTCAACAGAAATGCTTATTTAAGGGCTCAGGTGGACCGGTTTCTCCTTCAAAAATTGTACATAGACTTAAAATCTAGCTTTTTAAGGTGTTGAAGCTGGACAAATAAAAATGGAGGCCTCTACAGGCATCATCATTTCTTGAGCTCTCAGTCAAGAGCTCCGGCTTACATCTGTAATACACAAAATCTGTCATCAGCTGTAGTCTTTGGACACAGGTTTCTGTACCCACCATCATCTCAGGATGTTGCGTAAAGGGAGAAAACTAAGGATGACACAAGAAATATAGTTTAACAAAGTAGTTCTGCTGAAGAGTAACTCAGCTTTTCCTGTTTCCCTGGCAATAGTTGTAGGCTGTGATGTTAACTACTTGGACATCTGCATCCTTAGGGCAATTTATTCCTTTAGTAACAACTGTAAACAGTTGTGTGCTGCTAGGAACCAGAATATATAACTACTCAACAAAGGCAATTGAATACAAGGAAAGAATCTACTCTTAAATTTAATAATCTTGATTTTAATGCCTAGGAGATAATGGGGTTTCCCTTCCCCCCTCCACTTTCTTTACATGAAACTGAGAAGGACATTTTTAAGGTCAGGAATTTCCTGGGCTTTGCCCACTGTGTGTATTTTGAGTTCTATTATATGCATGTTTTTCAACTGCTCCTGCAGGGACTATTTTTATTGTTATTAACTTTGAGTGTGGCACCTGATAAAGGTTAAATCTTGTAGGCTGTAGCACACTGGCAGCAGTGACATAAAACCCACAACCCAGAAGACACAGTAGAAGGAAACTGTCAAATAGCCTACATGAATCTGTTTCATTTAGCCAAACTCCTTGCCAGCTGTGTGTAATTGAAACAGACAAAGCATGAGGAACAGCTTTCTTCTGTAACTCTCTCTCTGAGTCACTGTCTAATTGGTGTGACAAGTGAATAAAGCTGGATGACCAAATGAATAATTTTCTTTTCCATGTAAGAAGGAGAGAAGAGGGCAGTAATTTAAGTATCTAAACATCTAGAAGTTCTCCTACTTCATGTTGCAAAAGTAACTGCATATATCACAAGTTAATTTGTGATGCTCTGTGTATCTGTAAGTCATGTGCTCTGGTCCTAAGTAGTATTCACATCAGAAATGTGCAGATGTAGAGAAATGGTTGTATTAGTTACTGTTATTTAATTCCTGGTCACCCAGCTTCTGAAAAACATCTCTGATTCATAAAGGAAATGCTATGAGCTGTTAGGATGCATAAAAAAATGAATCAGCTTTGGTAGTATGATTTCTTATTTATACCAGAAGCGCAGAAATGTCCTCCAGATACCAAGGGAGTGAGGGATTCTGGATTGGAAAGATATGACAGGCCTGTTTGCCAGGGAAATGTGAGGCCAGTTTTTCAGGACTGAATACATTAAGGAGTCTTAAAAACCTTTTGTCATTTTTCACTTATACAGAGGTAGACTAGTATTTATTTCTACTTTATTCACCTGTGTCCTTTGAAGTACATTTGTGCTCCACAGCCTGAAGCATATGATAACAGGAACAATGGCAAGAGCTGCAGAATACTGCGGACACATCACTTCTTGGATCTTCATGATGCAGTGCAATGTTAGTAAATTGTCACTAAAAATAAAACAATAATAAAATCTGAAGATATCCTGGAAGAGAAGTTTTCCATCTCTTTAACTACAGGGCTTTATCTTATTCTGTTTAAAACAAAACCGTTGTTTCTGGAAAAAGAGATTAAATACAACTCAATAATCAGTCTGTTATTGTTCATATACTACTTATACAAAATAATGGCAAGAACAAGCCAGGGCAGATCTGAGATGGGAACCAACAAGTAAATAATTTGTTGTAAGTGCTGCATGTCTGCAGACCCTATCCTACATATGTTTGTTTCAGTCTGAAGTCACAATAACTCCTTTGTGATTTATGGGGTAGTAGCAGTAGTAAACTGTTACCAGCATTGACCAAGTGCCAAGATGGCATACATAAAGACTCTTCAATGGTTCAGGTCTCACTAAGCACCAGTACACTGAGCTATAGAATATAGGAAACATAAAACCAAACAACAACAGGGGAAGATTTAGCCATGAACTTCTCAAAGCAATTTTAAGGAAAATATATTGAAAAGCACTACAGCTCAGCTGCACAATGGTGTTTATGCCCTATCTGCAAAAGTGGGTATTTTCCTTGTAAACAGTATTCATTTTCCATAGCCAATTTTTATAGTGTCACCTGTTCTATAAACTTACTGGAAAGAACACTACCAATACACATTTGAGTTTGCTACAAATTTGTTCCTGACAGGCTTCTCAGATCAAGGCAAAGTAACATGAGTTCTCTGAAATGTTATTTAAAATTAGCAAAGACTATCTGAAATATGCAAACTTTTTTTTTCAGTATGCAGTGACTTATATACCTGATCTCTCAGGTACCCTTAAGGTCAAGTCTAGCAGTAGAGGACAGACACAATCATAACTCATTTCCAGTTTAAGAATCATTCATTCCTCTAAAACGCCTCAAAAAGGTCTCATTTTGACAAGAATTGGGCTGAAGATCTTTTACTTTTAAAATGTACTCAGGGTATTTATGTGAAAAAATACATGTGCCCTAAATCCATGTGATTTGCAGTCTGTTTTTGAAAGTATTTGCAGTTTTGTCCTTTTCATTACCATATTTGACCACTCCATTATTTTAGTCTCTTTTGTGAGCTGCACACAAACATCTGATCTCACTCAAAGCTATAATGGAAGAAAAACTTTTTTTTTTTAAGCTAGATCTCTATTCTATTACTCTAGCTCTTTATCATTTTTTTTAAAAAGTATTATTTTGCTATCATACTTTATCTAATAGTAGTGCTAACTAACAAATCATCCTGCATTGGGAAAGACCTTGCCATATGAGTGTGAAGCAATGTAAATACAGCGAGAGAGTAAAAACCATGGTGAGATAGTCCAGAAGGAAACAGGCAGAACTCCCTTGTTCTCTTTGGAGAGGTACCCACTAACACAGAACATCCATAAAAGTTTATTTGGTATTCACATGTTTTAGGGAAATTATGCATAGTGCTAGCTGGCTGAGCTCTTAAATTCTTTTCAGAATAATACACATGATCTTCGTATTATTATATATCACAGTACAGCAACACTCTACTCAGAGTTTTTAAAAGGACCTGCAAACCACAAGAAACCAAGACACGGTAGTAACACAAAACATGAGCTGGCAATGTAAGATTTTTTGCCAAAGCACTCTTGTCAGTGCACCAGCCCAGAATGGGAACATGTTACTGCTAATACTTCTGTTGTTCATGCTACTGTATGTGGTCTAGAAATTATTTTTCCAGAACAGCTAGCTATCAGTAAAAAATAAAGAAGAGCTGAAGTGGGGAAAAAGCTTTTGCTGCCTATCCACCTTCCTCCTCCACGTGTCACAAGGCTGGCAAGGACAACAAAGATCTGGTGGCAGGAGCAGGAGATAACTCTTTGAGGGACCTCCCCTCCCAGATCTTCCTCAGGTCTTCGGCAATCTCCAGGAACTTCCTTGAGTCCATTTCCATTTTGTCCTTGTGAGCTCTGCATTGTCACCCTGAATTAGTTCTTTGGTTATTTTTCCTTATCAAAGTAAAAATCTTTCATAAAAGGGACTTATTATTTATTTCAGGGTAGAAGCCTTCTCAGAAGATACCTGAGAAAATCTGATTTCAGTTGCATCAGCGTAACTTTGGGGTGTGCTCACACACATGTGCAGAATGTAAGCAGGATACTAGAGTTGTGGGAATCTGCAGAGACAAATAATCAGAAGTGTACAGGCTTGCACAACTTCTGCAGACAGCTTAGCTGTCCATCAGTGAAAGGCGTCACCCTGCTCACAGCCCAGTGGGACTGGGCAAGTGAGGGCTGTATGAGACCTGGCAACCACTCCTGACCCAAGCACATATTTTCAATTTGTTCTGAGGTGGACAATAGATTCAGAGTCTCAGTTCAACAGTTATGAGGATGTCCACCTTTCTGGGAGAAAGTTTGTAAGGAGTTTTGGGAAAAGGAGGGAGCTATGAAGGCAACAAAGACTACCTCCTAGACCAGTGTGTTTTGGACTGCATTAAGTAATGTGGTAGGACAGGGGCCTGTGCAGGCTCAGCTGGGAGTACCCAGTATTTTGCTTCAGCAAGGAAACAGTGCTTCATGCCCACAGCTGATGTGATGGGGGTAGTTGCTGAAATACAGGCCAGTAACACTTATAAATTAAAAGTGCATTAGTCAGCATATAGCTAACATTGGCTAGCCTGGAATGAGAAGTATAATAAAACAGTGTAACCGACATAGTGTATGAGCACTTCATGAAATTGTGGTAGCGCATAAATATGTGAACAAGTTGCCAAACTGAAGGGGAAATGAGTGTAGCTGCATATAGGAGACACAAAAAGTTGCTGAAGGATGAGATAAGAACAGAGAACTGCAAATAATTAGGACATCCTGCCAAACACATAAGAAGAATGACCGGCATGATAAAAAATACATAATATCAGGAGCAGAGTAGACCACTCCTTTTGAGAGGGAGGTGAAAGAGCACTAATAACTTCAAGGTCAAAGAGGACAGACAGAGAAAAAAAAAGTAAGCCCACTGTAATGCTCAATAGAAAGATCTCAAGCTTGATCACTGAGCCTCCATATGACAAAGACTGCAGCTGCCCGCACTGCCTTACAGTGTTAAATTCTGAGCTTTTTGAATGTGTAGAAATTATGATTCATAATGTGTAACAGTGAACAATTAGCAAACTCAGCTTTGTCAATGAATGATTTAGAGAAAGTTCTGTTTTGTAGTCTAAAAATGGCTTGATTCTTCAGTCTGCTAAGCACTCTTATCACAGTGATACCTGAGCTGATACAGATAGAGATACATTCATATATGTATAGTTAAAAAAGGAATTGATAGATCTGGAAGACAAAGGGAGAAGAAGTGATACGAGAATCAAAAAGAAGAGCCAATAAGCAAGAGTTTTCCAATTTATGTTTTACCTTCCCTGATCATACAATAAAGCAACACCATTATAGAGAAAAGGGTTAGAAGTGACCATAATCCTTTCATGCCAGACTGTAAAATTACACTTTCTTTGGAAATAAACCAGGAACAAAAGCAATACCATGAAATACTCTAAGCAACTGTCTATGCAATGACCTGTTCATTAGATAAGAGGACCTGCCATTTAAGAAAAAGCCTTCATCAAGGCAAAGATTACGTCTTAATGCTTCATTTAAAGTACACTATTCATATATTTGGGGTGGTTTAGTTTCTTTTGGTTGCGTTTTTTACTAGTGTGTACAGATCTTATTTCTTGGCTCTTTTCTTGTGTGCACAGGCCCATCAGAGGAATGCATCAGCCCTAAGCAAGGAAAGAACAACTAAAGAACATATATATGGCAGTTCAAATGAAAATATCCCTGTAAATTTACTAGAACATCAAATATCTCACTGATAATACAAAACCTATGGCTTTCCCTCAACTCCTTCTCTTGTATCAGCAGCTAATAGTGGGTAGTAAAATCAGTTTTAGCAACAAGTAATATTATGCCCTGAGTAAGTAACAAATGCTTCATAGCTATCAAAAGTTAGTCAGTGTTTCATCCCTTGAAAAGGATTAAAGGACTGAGAAACCCTGTGTGTAGCCAGTCACTTGCACTGTAGGTGACCTCAGTGACTGTCATGAGACTAACAACTCAGCTCTCACAAGAGACAGAAGCCACGACATTGTAACAAGGGCAGTCAAGTAGGGACAAACCATACCAAAGAGGTTTACTTTTTCAACATACTAAACCTTGCCCTGAGTAATGCTAAAATAATGTCTCTAATGAAATTAAATACTTTACAATTTGGCCTAAGGGTTTTATTTGAGCTTTACAGGAAGTCAAGGGATCACAGTGTTAGCCAGAAAAGAATTAATGACCATTTCTTATTAAACACAGACTGCTTTAAAGTACAACAAGTGGATAAAAACCAAGTTTATGGCTGTTCCTCTAAAAAAGACACATATTTAAAAGGAGAAAATAGGAGACCAATTGTATGCAATAAAAACAACTTCAAGAGAACAGAAAATACATTAGTTATTGCTTAGTCAGCTGCTGTTTTCATTCCCCTGCCCATGTTCTGCTATGTCCCAGTTCAGTAATAAACTCAGGTGAAACAATATCAACTTATGAGTGCATTACAGGCACATCCATTATGCTCTGTTGAAAACAGTTTATATATATATGTTTACAAACAATATCCATATAAAGATACTGTAGCACAAAGTAGTGTACTAAAATTTTGCTTCCCTGAGCACTTTGGTGTTTTTACTTATGAGTTGCTACCATTTAGCCAGAATTAATGAGCATGGCAGTTATGCAAGATGGCCCTTTTTTCACTCTTTCCCTGGTCCTATATGGCATAGTATACTGATCAACTTTCTGAGGCACCCTGAACTGCTCTCTGCTTCACTGTAGCATCCTCTCACTCACTACGGGAGACTTGAATACCTCAATAGTGCATGTAACTTTTCAAAAGCCAGTGTTATTTTGTCGATGGTACATGCAAAGATTAAAGGCCTGATAAGCCTAAGATCTGTTCAGCAATAGAATCATAAAATGGTTTGGGTTGGAAGGGACCTTAAAAATTATCTAGTTCCAACACTCCTGCCTTGGGCAGGGACAACTTCTACTAGGCCAGATTGCTCAGAGCTCCATCCAACCTTGCCTTGAGCACTTCCAGGGATGGGGCATCCACAGCTCCTCTGAACAACTTGTGCCAGTATGTCACCACCCTCACAGTAAAGAATTTCTCATGTACATCTAACCCAAATTTCTCATTTTTCAGTTTGAACTCATTCCCCCTTGTCATTTTACAACAGTTTCTGATGAAAAGTCCCTTTCCAGATTCCTTGTAGGCCCCTTCAGATTATGGAAGGCTGCTATGAGTCTCCACAAAACTTTTTGTTTTCCAGACTGAACAGCCCCAGCTTTCTCAGGTCTTCATAGGGAAAGTGGTCCAGTCCTCCTACTGACCTGATGCTTCCTCTGGACTTGCTCCAACAGTTCCCTCTCCTTTATATGTAGGAAGCATCAGAACTGTATGCAGTACTCTAGTGGGCTCTCATGGGAGTAGAGTAGAGGGGCAGAATCACCTCCCTTGACCTGCTGACCACACTGCCCAAGATATGGTTCTTTTACATTTCATTGCAACATCAGATACCTCAGTGTGGTTCTCAGATTTTAGGATATCGCATTGACTGAAGAATTCATGAGCCAGTCTTAAGAGCATGCCTCTGTCTGTGCTGGTTTAAAGGTAAACCAGTAGGAGAAACAAACCGACCACAAGAGAGATTATAAGTCAGAGTTACAATTTAATAACAATATCACAAAAAATGCAACAGCACAAAGAGAAAATGGTTTTAAACCACAAAACTCAGAAATGTAACCCAGCACCCTGGGGCACAAAACACAGTGGGGTTTGTTAGCCCCTGTACTGAACCCCACATGGTTCCCCCGAGTCCAGAGTAAAGGAGGTGAAAAACCTGTTGGTATAGATGACAGTCGCAGCCTGGTCGAGAGTGGTGGTTGCAGTCTGGTCAAGAGAAGTAGTCTCCTCCTGCTGAGGTTCTGATTCTCCTCTGGAGCAAACAAGTGGTTCCCCAAGTCCTAAAACCTCCAAGATTATATCCTCTCAGGTCCAGGTGGGACCACCCAGTACTTCCCTCAGGGCGGGGAATTACTCAGAGTGATCTCACTCTATGAGTCATAGGGTATTTTGGAATCATTGATGGCCCATTAGCAGACATGACACCTCAGGCTGGGTGTGGAGGTGCTAACGACTTGCTGGAAGGGACTTATTACAGCTCTTATCTCACAGGTGTCTCTCACACCCAGCTTATACCCTGAGGGGTCAGGTGTGCCCTGGGCAGTAACTGAAAATGGTCCATTGCGAACAGTTCACGGGAAATGAATAGAGGGTGTAGAATACATAGCTTTGGTCACACCCACACAGTGATAAACTGGTCCCACTTCCTGAACTAGGACACTGTCAGCTTGTACACTGGCTGTTCTCAGACTCTGTAACTGAATTTCAATGCCTTTCCCTTTCTAGTTTTCCGTTAGGTATCCAAGATACCTGGGAGGCTTTCAGGTTTCTTCCAGAGACCTCATTGTTCATTTTGAATCAGTAATATTTGGCCATCAATAAGAGTATCTTCAGATTTTTTGCTTCCAGATGAAATCAGGACCCTCAATAAATTCAGCAAATAATAGTATTTTATTTTTATTTCAGTTTTTATGCATTATGCCCCAGCCCACTCAGTGGGTTTAAGGAGAAGGTAGTTAGATTCATTCTGGGCAGTGCTTTCTCATTCTCCCACCACACTCTCCTCCCCTCCACAGCAGGCTGGAGAGCAGCATTGAAGGCAAAAAAAAGTAAAGTGCATGGGCATACACCTGGGTAATTTCAGCAATCATTGTTTCTCTGTTTCTCTACCACTTGACAGAGTTCCCAGTTAAAATCTAGCTTAGCAAAATTCATACTGTCCACCCCTTCTTTTTTGAAGTTATTTTTCATAAATGAAAAATTATTTCATTTATTTTTCATAAATTCATTTATTTTTCATAAATGAAAAATAAGGAAAAGAATGGGCAAGAAACAGAAATAAGATAATTTAACCACATTTTCCAGGAAGACTACTGAGCCAGGAAGAATAGTGACATGGTGTTTTCTAGTGTAACGGAGTATTGGATGTGAAAATAGTGACTCAGAGATGTTTGAACGTGGGTATTATCACTCAGCCTTCCAACGGGAACAAGCTATTTGGTTGCCTAAGTTCCACTATAATTGAATAGGAGTTGGCAGTCAAAGATTTTTATCTTTCTTTTAAAATCCTAGCCCACAGTCACAGAATTGTCAGTAGACTTATGGACATAATGCCCCATTCATTTGTAAGCAGAACTTTTCAGAGTATTAAATAAAAGAATTTCATACAAAATGGTTTAGGTACTATGCTCTTCTTGAGTTGTTTTATGCCTCTCTGTGAAAGCTGACTCAGAGACAGTTCCCAAGATTTACTGTATTTTGATACTGTATTTTGGTTTTAGTGCAATAATTCTTCATGTTAGAAGAAAGGCTAAATAACTGATGTTTGTATAGTTTAGATGTAAATTATAGAAAATGACAGTAACACTTTCATCACAAGCTGTGATGATAGGCCAGCTATCATGTGTGTTCACAGCAGATATTGGAGTTTAGAAGTTGGCAATCATCCACTTTTCATCATTAAAAATCAATTTTTTCCTTCATATGTCTGCATACTGGTGCTGTGAATGACCCCAACAAAACAGTACTCTGAGCCAAGTTAGTATGGGATAAGATAAAAGGTAAAGTCCTTTAATAACAGGACAAAAGCCCACAGGAATACATGATGACATGCACGTGCTCTCCGAACACTGGTTTCCATGGCTTTTATAATATGATCCCTCCAATCATTACTTTACACATATCTCGGTCCAGCCCCAGTCCCACCCCTGTTCCACCCTCAGGATTTGAGGCTGGGGTCATGAGCCCCTCTGTCTTCATCAGCTCCTCTTCCTCGGGCTTTTGGAGTTCTTCCAAGTGTTCTTAGACTCAAGGTTGTTGGTTATGTTTATGTCTTGTTCTGCAGTCCTTCAGATAGCATTTAGCTCTTACCTTGGGGAGAGTAAATAAGTAAAGGAATTTGACCTACTGATCTGTGGTAGGGGTTAGGATGTATAAACAATGAACTTAGGCTGCCAGAAATATTAGCATACTAAAAATCTACTTTGCTACAGCTACAAATACTTCTAAAAAGAAAATCAAAAATCAAAAACCCCTTCGGCATCATACAAAATGAAGATATTTCATGAGCAGATACCAGGCACTTGGCTAGCTGTAGGACTGCACAAGAAGGTTGCACTCAAACATGGATATGTGCAGGACATGGCTCAACATTGCCTTGGCAGCCAAAGTTTGCTAAAGATTGTGTGGATACAGGCTTTTTTGCAATTGAACAGCTTTAGAACTAAGTGTAATGTATTTTCTCTCTGTGCTCTGGTGTCCAATGACATTACAATTTGGAGTCAAAATAGTGAGATTTCCTTCACTCAGAACTGAAGCCTGCAAATGATTACAGCTTTGTCACTGTACTGAGTCAGAGGCACATGCTTAGGCAAATCCAAGCAATTTACTGTTAGCACTCTTACAATGTTGATTGTACTCCTACTAGGACAGAAAAACACATTTTTACCATATGTAATAAAATGTTTATTGTAGATCACAAAGGGCAAAATTCTGGCATGACACTAACATACACTTAGTGAGCACCAGCAAAGAGAAATTTGGTTATAGCCACACCAAAGACCAGCCTCAATATTCTTGAAAGCCAGTGTTTCTCCTGTTTCAGAAGCTAAAAGAATAGCTTCAAATGCAAAAAGAAATGCAAGAACATTAGATATTTCTCTCTCCTAAGTTATGATTAATCCCCCACCAACCATAGGAAAAAAATTTTCACTGAGACTGTTCCAGGACCTTCTTCTCTCATCTCTCTGTACTGGGAACTGATGAGGACACATCTCAAGTTCTGTATCCAGTTTTGGGCCCCTCACTCAAAGAAAGAGTTGGAACAGGTCCAGAGATGGGCAATGAAAGGTATATAGAGTAAGCCATTTGAGGAGTGACTGAAAGAGCTGGAGGGGCTCAGTTTGGAGAAAAGGAAGCTTAGGGGGGAACTTATCACTCCCTACAACTATCTGAAAGGAGGTTGTAGCAAGGTGGGGTTGCCTTTCCTCCCAGGCAACCAGCAACAGGACAAGAGGACACAGTATTAAGCTGTGTCAGGAGAAGTTCAGGTTGGACATCAGGAAGACTTTTTTCACTGGAAGGGTTGTCAAGCATTAGAATGGGCTATCCAGAGAACTGATGGAGTCACCATCCCTAGACATGTTCAAGAAACAACTGGACATGGCACTTAGTGGTCTGATCTAGTTGACCAGGTGGTATTTGGTCAAAGGTTGGACTCAATGATTTGGAGGTCTTTTCCAAGGTAAATGATTCTGTGATTCTGCAATCTACTTCTGGTTCCCAGTAGCAGAACCCATAGGCAGGTCTCCTTTTTGGTTGGATAAATGGAGGGGCAGTGGAGGGACATCAAAACAGAAAAATCTTTTTGTTAATAGCTAGTTCAAAAAGTGTTTGTGATTTTAACTCCCAGCATGGGATTGCAGACAGTATAGACATTCTGTGATCCCTAACGTAACACCAGTGTTCTTCTCACTCATACAGATACTGTTGGATAGCCTGAGTGAGTAATGATCTCTACGTTTTAGAGATAAGAAATTAAAACCAAAGACCATGTTTGCATTGTACAATGCAGTCCAGAATAGATAGGTTAATGGGGATAATTTAGCCAGATGGAGATTCAGAGTAATTAGTCTACGGGGCTTCTGGTGGGGCATAGACTGATGATGAAATACACAGAAAATATCTGAAACACATGACAGATTAAGGAGCTAAATGCATACCTCTGAAGTAAAGAACTGTAACTACAAACCCATCCTTCCAGATGTCCTTAACCTCAAATCTCGTCCACAAAATTATGATGGTTGAGCATGATTGTAATTGCACAATTCCATCACTAACTTACTTCACAAAACATCTCACTGAGATCAGAGGGACATTTGCCATTTATTGCAAGAGGGAAAAGCTTTTACTTCAGAAATACTTGTTTCATGCATAGCTAGCCAAAAGCCGCCCTGTCAGAACCACGCCAAAGTACTAGAAGAATAGAGGGTGTCTGATGGCTTTGTAAAACATCAAAGTGTAACAAAATGGAGATGGTCGTGCTAAATGAATGAGTAGCTTATTTATTCATGATGTTTTCACTTTGGTTATACCCACTCAGAGACACTACAGAAAGACTTGGAAGTATGAGATGTGATACATAATTTCTTATATATAAAAGTATCTTTCCTGCAGATAGGAAAAATTAAACCCAAATCTTTAGCACAAGTTGGCCAACATTTCTATGAAAAAAAGGAAATAGGATATATTCAAAGTGAACCATTATTTAAAGTCCCTCTACAACCTATCTGCAAAGAGATATATAGAAAACCTTTCAAAAATTCTAACTTGCTGGTGAAATATAAAATAATCCAATGTCTTATAAACATTTCACAAACATATTTAAGCTAAAAAACTAATCTATTTTCATATTACTTTGTGGAGAAATTGTGAATATCCAGGTCTTCATTATGAGAATACCCTATGACTCACGTTTTTATATTAATGTCAAAGAGATAAAAGGCCTCTTAAATTATTTAAGACATTAGATAACAAAAATAAAGTAACATGTATTTATGGCAAGAATAAAGGACAGAAGGTATAAAAATAAACATTGCACAAAGTATTTACTATTTTCAGCAGGTTGATGTCAGACTTACTACAAGTGTCTATTGCAGCAAGTGAAGTGCTATCATGTGTCACTTTGAAAAGACTTAATATGAGACTCATGATATGAAATTTGTGATGCACCTATGCAGCAGAATTACCATAGACCTATGCTCTATTCCTTTCTTTGAAGAGAAACCCTCACCTTCTGAAAGAAAGTTACCTATGGGAAAATAATCCTGTTGCAATGAAAAACAAAACAAAACTAAAAACTACTAAGAAAAATAAAATACTCAGCAATGAAGGCACAGAAAATAATGAAATCTGCAATACTGACATCCTGAAACTGCTGCTCAGCTTCTCCATTTATGCCACTGCTGAATATGACAGAAATAGAAAATGCACTACTTAGATTTCACGATCTGTTCATGTGTCTGCAAATGGTGAGAAAAATATTTTCTGGTTGATGGAACATTAAGTATTCATGCTCATCCTAGCTATGTTTTGGTTTTGTGGGATTGATTTCATTCGTTTTCCTTAGGCAATGAGAGAAACAGGATCCAAGTCACTATAAAGAAAGTAAAAATATTAAGGAGGAAGTATTCCATTTTCCCTTCTCATTAATGACACTGGAAGACATGTATTTCCACTGCTTTCTGACCTCATAGTGTTTCAGCACACAAGCCTACAATTCTTTTAAATGCTCTGTGAAGCATACATTACTACTGTGAAGCATACATTACTGCTTTGCCATTTTTATTTCTGCATAATTTTATTAGCTGCTAAGTTTGTTTCTGTTTCAGGCATGCATCTGCTCTTTAAAAATCCAAAGCTCTGACACGTGTACTTCTTGATTTGCTGGCAGTTCTCAGTAAACAGAAAGAAAATAATTTTCAGTTGACCATAATCAGTTTTCAAAATTTCTAAGCAAAAGACTTTTTTACTACTTTTGGATTGGGGCAGGGGGGGAGAGGGAGGGAAGGTTCACTTTCATCCCAGCAATTTTAAAATCAACTTTTGGATTAAATCAAACTTAAAGATATTTTGTAATAAACAATGGCTTCAGAACAAAAATAGAGTTCAAAAAATAAAGTAAAATACCTTATTTCGTTCACAAAACCCCAGCGTGGTTGACCAGCCCTGCATAGTGCTTTTGCAGCAGCCTGCCCGGCCTTATGCCACCTGGGTGCCATAAGCATTTGGTTCCCCCTCAGGAGCATGACCAGTTGTAGTACCAGTTGTGCAGCAAATGGGCAGTTCAGAAGTCCACTGCCACCATGGGTGTCAGAGAAGAGGTAGAAGAAATTTCATCCCAAAGCCAGACTTACTGCGTATCTCATCTGTGGCCAGGGAGAGTGCCAGAGGTTTTTCAGGTTATGTCTTCTCTGGCCAGAGGGGACAACCATACACAGTTTGCTGCCTGTTCCAACAGGCTCAACTGGAAGAGCAATCACACTGCAACAATATCGATCTGCTACTCTAGCAGGGACACCGATACAGAATTGTGATGCTGATGCCTTCAGATATTGGATTCTCTTAGGTCAGCATTCACAACCATCTACAGCTAGCATCACCATCACCAAGATCAAAACCCAGTGTGGGTAAAACTACTAAAGTTGTTTCTGTGGTTACCTGTAAAAGAAAACAGAAGACCAACAGCAGGAAGGAAGAAACTTCTCTGTTTCTTCTGTGTCCAAAATTACCTGCTCAGGGCACAGCTCCTTCTAAGCTGACTGACAGTAAATTGAAAAATTGCTCATGAGCCAAGTATATTTTGCCTGTGTTGCAAGGCTGATGGCCATGATGTACTCAGTTTCTGGGCAGAAGAGTCATGTCTTTGATGTGAAGCTTGTGTCAACTACTTGTGACTACATCGGGTACCTGATGTTTTCAGGGAAATGAAGGTACTGGAGAAGGAGCCCTTTGAGAAGGAGCTGCTAGGGAGTGTTACTTGCTCAAGAAATCTCTAATCTGCCACATCCTTTGCACTGGAAGCCAGCATCTGGATACTTAGCCTTGCAGAACCTCTGCATTTATTTGCCAGAGTCCATATATTCTACTTCACCTCCCTTCCGTCCCCTAAATATACACAGGACACAAAGGAGCTCTGCTTCTGAGCCATACTGAGAGCATATCATGGCCAGAGGACTTACAACAATATACATGAAAATGGGATTCAGATCTTTCCCAGCAAATTTAGCCTCTGAGAAGGAATTTGCAGAATATTTTTGTCATCCTGAAGCTGGAATGATAATAGCACACTCTCCACCCACCTACTCAGGGAAATGAACTAGTGAGACCTTCACAGAAGCCTACAGTTCAAAGAACTAATAAAAGTCCTAGCAAAAACCACTTATTTGCCTCATAGACCCCAAAGGTCAGCCTGGAAGGCCTTAGTTTAGAGCAGAAATCCCTAAACCTCTTCATTTTGTACTGTGACTGCTGATGCTGTTTTGGACTGCATGAACAACTCCTACTAATTGGTACTTGTTGAGAAGCTTCTACAGGATTGAGAGATATGCTTTGCAGCCCAGTAAACACCTCTGTGTGTATTCATATATACGTATATATACATCTGTCTAGAAATATAGGTAGATAGATAGGAGGATAGATTTAATGGAATTTAGGAGAGTAGGTTCCAGGATTACTAAAGCCATATGTAAGGACTTCAAAAAATACAGTAGCTTGTCTCAAAATGCTATCAAGGTCAAAGAAGGAACTTGCCATAAGATAGGTCACCACGATGGGAACTTGAAAGAAGTACAGATGAGAGAAATTTATGACAGGAAGGTGCTAATTCCTGGCCTGGTGAGACAGATCTGATTAGTACATCCTGGTTAATGCAACTGGGTGAAAATTCCTAATGTAACACACTGTGGGAAAGGAAGCAACTGCTCATACAAGTTATGTGAATGGCATCTACACCTCGTGGATACCTGGAACTTGGACTGTTCAGAGGTGATACCCTAAGAAGAATGTTTATGGGACCACCAGTGTAGGTAAAGCATAGGGTGAAGAAGGACCACTGGGATGCAGCTGAATCTCTCTCGCGCTCTCTCTGGCATATGGTCTCCATTCAGGCAAAGGCATCTGTGGTAGTTTTGGCTTTAGTTTCAGCTAGGCCGTAGCTAGGCCTCAATTCAGCAGGCCCAAAGGATGTGACATAGATTAGAAGGGACAATCATCACCTAACTTAAGCAACCAAAGAGGTATTTCATATCATCTGGCATCAACAAGTATCAAGAGGTATAAAAAGAGAGGGAGGTTGAGCTTCTATCTCTTTTGGCCTTTCTCTCAGACTCATGAGGATGCACTGCCTGCCTCTACTGAGATTAGGCCTTGCTGCCATCCGCACTGTATTATCTAGGGAGGTGAACATTTTCTTATTAATTTTCTCCTCTCTTGCTGGGAGGTTTCTCTGGAAGAGTTTTTGGGAGAATTTGTGGGGTTTGGGTGGTTGGAATTTGCATTATTTGGTTGGGTGACTCGGTAGCTATTGTTGTTAGTTTGGGTTTTTTTCTCACATTTTAATATATATGTATTATATCATAATCTGTTTTTATCTTTCTTTTGTATAATATAAGAAGTTTGCTGCTTCAGGTTTTGGGGTTTTTTTTCCTCTTGCTCCTTTTCCCTTGGTTGGGGGGGGACCCTTTCTCTCTGTCTTGGGTAGTTGGCATTTTGCCAGCTCAACCCAAGACAACATCTCTCACTAACTGGATCATAAGAGGTATTCAGTACCCACCAACTTTGAAACCTGCTAAAGACAACTCTAAAGCTTTTGACAGTATGTCCAACTACATGTCAAAGAAAATCCATGTACTGCATTCATCTTGCTTTCTCTGCAGTTTCTTAGCACCTTAACTTTAGCATGTTCTCCTGTTGATTTTCAGTGCCCTTGAAACATAATTTCATTGCTTCTTTAACAGTACCATCCTACTATTTTCTTCTATTTCCATTTGTAAAACACCATGTGGTCTTCTTGTACATTTTTTGTAACCAATGTTCTTTGTTCAAAATCTTTTAGACCTCTGAGTCCTCACATTTTAAAGAAATGCTGGATCTGCTAACATCTAATGTCTTCACTCAGCAAATGAGCATTTTCATGCACAGCCAGGCAAATTCTTAAACATTTATGTAAAATTACATAATGCTGCAGACAAATTACTAGTACCCTACAAGATTCTGCAGTTTCTGTATATCAAGAACCCACTCAAAATTATGAAAATTGATTCTGTGGACTTGCTTTTTCAGGAGTTTCTATATTGCTGAGTACAATAAATTTGGATCGAATGTAGCCATTGCTGAAATTAGAAGTCATTACTTTTTACAATACTGAATTTTGCCGTAGCAAAATTGTACAAGGGTTTATGGCACCACCTACTAAAAAAACATATATTGAAAATATTTAAATTAAGTAAACCAGTTTAAGAACTAGTTTGAAATAATCTTGCTCTTTCATATGTATAATTTGAAAATGAAGACTTACTGAAGATACAGTGAACATTAAATATTATTTTTAAACTTTAATTATATTGGTGAGAATATGTTATTTTCTAACCAGTTAACAATTCCAAAGGAAATCATCAAATAACTCATTGAGATGATGTGTACATTCAGTAGATTTAAGCAAAAAAATCAGAATAAATAGTTTCATTATATAATTTTTCTTCTCTTTTTGAAAGTAGATCACCGACAGACCTGAAATAACTTCTATTCAAATTATTTCTTAGTTAGCAGTGAGCTCTTAAAATGGACTACATTCAAAATTTGTACTACACTCTTTATAAGAAAATGTTCTCTTTAATTTAATGAAAATATAGATGCAAACATATACAATAATCAAATTCTTAGTGTTGGTGTTGGTAGAAAAGCTTAAGTAATTGCCATAAAGAAAAATCTTCTAAAGGTGCCTTCTTGCAATTTTGACTCATTCTGCTTACAAGCAGAAATGCAATAATGAACTATGCAAAAGATCAAATAATCACTGAATTTAATCGCACAGCACCATTGTGCATTCTGACATCACTATTTACCATATTTTATTTTTAATGAAGGTTCTAATCAAAGCTCTCCTGACTTCACTGGTCAAAGGCAAACTCATTCCTCAAAGGTCAGGGCTTTTTGAATAATCATGCTTGTAGCATATTTTTGCCTTCTTCCACTTATTTTATATTACTAGGCTAGCAGAACCTCCTTCACTATGTCCCAGGAGATTGGAGGGCAAGCATAACTATGTCCTGTAACTTCTTTTCTTGTCTCTTGATGTCTAAGGCATGCCAGTGGTGGGAAAAATTTGTATGCTGTGGTTTAGTTGTCCTCAGTCTCTATGTGTGCAGGTCATTGCTGCTTTCATCTGGGATGGGCCAGGGTTGCGGTAAATGGGGATTGACTTCCTTGTTCTCTCTCTCTTTCTGAGCTGTTTACTGATGACTGTGAAAACTTGAATTATATTTTGGTAAGAGCCTTCTTGAAATCAAGGCCAAGTAACAAAGATTGTGCCAAGATGTATACAAGGATCACAAAACTCAAAGCAGAAACCCAAGGGGAATCCCTCTCCTAGCTGTGCTGTAGCCCAAGAGGGAGCAGCACAGAAGGGCTCGAGAGGCACACTGTGCTCCCCAGCATCCCTCCTCCCCCAGTATGGCAATGAGCACATAGCCAGTTGGAGCATATTCCAAGAACTACAGATTGTGAAAGGCTTGCAGTAAACAAATGGGTAACCCAAGCATCGGGTTAACACATCACTGACCTAGGTACAATGGTTAATAAAGCCAGCATGTTTCTGTCAAGATTATCCCATGGATTTGTGCAATCTAGGATTATATATTATAGCATCGTGATGTAAATCAGAACTTAGAGGTTAAGATCTTAATGATCTACGGAAATACGAATGGTCAGTATGTATTAAGTGGAAATAAGCAAAAGGTCATCAGGAGAATTTTGCAGAAATTTAAGCAAATTAGAGAGGAACATCTATATGTTAAAATGTACATGTATAAATATTTCTTTTTCCCAACAAGGCCTGCAGATTCCAACCAATATTTTGGAATTGGCAACCTATAACTGTATTTTTATATTTACAGTATTACCTCAAATATTAAACCAATTTTATTAATCCAGGTGGTCCTTTGGACACCTTTCTATCCTAATTGCTATTATGCAGGAAATTTTATTTCCCATTATAGATAAGTCATTTGGGACTCCAGAAAATTATTATACTGGGAAGAGTGAGGAAATATTTCTCTTGTAGTTTTGCTTGTGACCATAGTTGTGCAGGTATTTAAATACATTTTAATGAAGTGGAATCTGGGGACAGATGTGGAGTTCAGACAGACATAGGTGTCCCGTCAGCATGAAGGGACTATACTTGTTTCCCTCACATGTACATTCACACAGAGAAACTCTTTGCATATTAAGAAAATACAGGTACAAACCACATCACATATCCATTGTATTTAGAAAATTTAATCCAAATATTTGGATAAAACATGGGTTAAAAATGCTACTTTCTTTGATGTGCGAATATGCACATGTATGCATGCTGTTTACAAACGTAATGACAAAATTCTGTCCTCAAAAAACCCACATTCAATTCTAAGGAGAATATTTGGCCACTATATTGGTACACAGACAAGTGAAAAATAATACTGTAATACAAACGAATGTAATGACACTTCTTAAAAAAAAAGTCTTTGTATATAGTAGAGGAAAAAGCTAATGAGAAACAGATGTACACAGGCAAGTATTTTGAGTGAAATTGTATGTGTGGTTTCATTTGAGCACATTTCTTTAGCATATGGAGAGAGTACATATAGCTATGCAAAGGGAAATATTAGCTGCTGAAAAATGTGTATGCTATTGGGAAAAAGAGGCTTTAAAGGGGAAAGTATTCAGATGAAAAAGAAAATTCTGTAAGTCTCAGGGGAGGTCAGCACTTTTAAACTAAAATTATTATTATTTTGCTTTTTGGAAGGTTAAAACAAATTAAAATAATTCCTCATGCCTGTACCCACAAGGCAGTGTTTGCTGCAGCTATAGCTGTGCCAACCATGAGAACCACTGCTGCTCAGTATTGACAACACCACCTATCTCTGCCCAGACAGCAGAGGTGGCACTCTGGGCCACCACTGCCCCAATTCACCCTACTCAGGGAACTGTCAGCATCGAGCATAAAGCTCCCGTACACCCAGTCAGTACATGGCTTGCAAAACCAGGCACAGCACTAGCATCTGCTGGGTGCTCAACCATCTTGGCTGGAAAAGCAGATAAAAACTCCTTCCTCCCTGTAGGGCAGGAAGGACTTTGCTTTTAGAAACAAAATATAACATATGTGTTTAAATGATGTGGTAAGGCAGAAATCATTTTTATGAGATGCTGCTGAAATGAGTGGAGTAGTGAAATAACATTAATATAGCCATCTCAAGAGAAAACAGATTTTTCAGGGGGACTTCAGGTTATAAATAAATATCTTACTTCTGTAGACACTCAAAATTGAAGAAGAAACTTTATGTTCCATTAGAGGCAGAGTCTTTCCCAGAAAGAGTTAGAGGCAGTCTTTTCCAAGAAAGTCAATTGTATGCTGGTCTGCATGAACAGCAGTGTGGGCATCTTCCCCTGTGCTCCACTCTGGTGAGACTCCACCTGTAGTGCTGCCTCCAGCTCTGGGGTCCCCAGCACAGGAAAGACAAGGACCTATTGTAGCAAGTCCAGAGGAGACTGGCGCAGTCTTGGTCTGTGGGAGAAGGACCAGACCAGCGTCGGGGGTTCTTGCGCTGCTTGCTGAGCCTTGGTTGGTGGGTGCTTCAGCAGCCTCAAGTTGG
>JAWWLZ010000001.1:2128949-2144739 GCA_035041345.1 Poliocrania exsul
AATACATGTAGTTAGTTTCAGCATAAACCTGGTTTAGAGGTTTTTTTCCCTCTCCCCCTTCTTCCCTTTTCACTCTGCCTTGGACAATTGGCGTTTTGACAGCTCAACACAAGGCAGTAGGACAAGGGGGTATGGGCTTAAGCTCTGCCAGGGGAGGTTTAGGTTGGATATTAGGAAGTTCTCTACAGAGAGTGGTCAGGCATTGGAATGGCCTGCCCAGAGAAGCGGTGGATTCTCCGACCCTGGAGGTTTTTAAGGTGAGACTGAATGTGGCACTTAGTGCCATGATCCAGTAATCAAAGTGGGGTTGGATTAAGGGTTGGACTTGATGAACTTGAAGGTCTCTTCCAACTCAACTGATTCTATGATTCTATGATTCTAAAAGTGTTCACTTGTGGTTCCATATAAACATTTACAGAGCAAACAATAGTTAACAACTCTGGAAAAGAAACAACAATTATATCTAATGTGCTCTAAGAAACCAAATAAGCTATAGAAAATATCAAAACAAGAAACTGCAGCTTGCACACAGTGTTTCACCCAAAACATAGGCACCACTTGTAGCTCTAGTTCTACCTAAAAATCTGATATGATATGATTCCTTCCATTGCATCAAAATCTCTACAAAGGCCAATAAGGACCTGGAAGGAAGTAAAGGTTTCAGGTTTTACTCTTAATAGGTGAAGCCTACAGAATAAGCTTAGTTAATAAACTTGTCCAACTTAAAATGTACTGATAGCAAACACAGTCAATTAACTTTACCTTTCAAAGACACATAAAGGAAAGAATGAACTTTTTCTTTAAATATGTTGTTGTCCTCTGGCACTACAAAAAGGAGAAAAACAGGAGAAATGTGACAGCTACAATATTCATGATTAATGAGTCATAACCATCAAACAATGTGTAGAGGACACACACAGCCTGCATTTCATACTAAAATTCCACAAAACACCATAGCCTGCACATCCAAAACCACTCCAAAACTAATATATGACATCAATCGCTCTTGTCAACCGCTATAACCTGATGAATTTGCAGAGTTTATTTTCCATTTCACTGGAGACTTAAATATAATAAAAATAAAAAGTAGGCTGAAGCAGCAAAAATGCCAGAGGCCAAAAGAATAAATAAAGCATAATGACTCCACAGCCCAGAATCAAAACCAATGATCACTAGATGTAAATGGGCCAAGTACTGGCCTCTACTATTAGTATATGCACTTTTAATTACAAACTCACAAAAAATGAATTCACATAAGTTGTCTATGCAAGACAGTGAGAATGAAGTAGAAGAGAAGGTAAGGTCTCATAAATATATCTCAAAGCACTTCATGAATGCGACTTGTCACAACTTGTTTAATTTCAAGGAACATAATTGATAATTATTATTGCCATCCCATAGATTCTGACACTGGGATACCCCATTAAGGCTTAAACCTGAAAAAATGGTACTTTTGATTAAATCTGATGTGACCAGTTCATTAATGTAACACTTAACTACAGTTAAGCATGGTGTTACCCAAAACCAGTAACTGCAGCAGCAGAATATGTGCAACTCCTCAAACCTCTCATGACATGATCCCAGGTATCCTTCCTCCAATCTTACCCTTACTGACATACTGAGACATACATCCTATTTCTAGTGTAGTGTTAATATCATTGAACGAAAAGCTCATTACTAATTGCCCTGGGGTGATCTCTACACAAGATGAGGGCAGAAAGGAACTCTTTGCAGTTTATCAATCTTTCTCTGTTTCAGTTTGAAACCTTCAGACCAAAATCAACACAGGTTCAGCTTTCACACTTCAAAATAAAATTATCTTAAAGGACAACATCAGCAAAAGAGTTATAGCTTCTCAGAAATTTTACATATATTCAAATAGGAAAATTGTTTAGGGGGATATGTTGCAAATATTCTAACTGGAAAAGATTTAGTGACAAAATTTATGTTTTTAATAGAACAGTATTTCATAGAATCATTTAGGTTGGAAAAGATCTCTAAGATCATTGAGTCTAACCGCTGAACCAACACTGACAAGTTCACTACTAAACCATGTCCACAAGTGCCACATCTACATGGCACTCAATCCTGGATAACATCTTAAGAGATGAGAGTGATGAATTTCTACATTCTCCTTTCTGTTGCTGCAGATAATTAATGAGCAAGGAAACCATGTATTATGACCAGTAGAGATAATTGCTTTTAAAAATGAAAAACAAAATATTTTTTAATACAGAAATAATACTCTATTTGCTTGGAAAATAAGAGCTGTGTACACGCAAGTATATATAGCCTCATTAGGACTCAGAACAGAGCAGACTATGGCTTTGCTAGATGCATTCTTTTTTAAGAAGCCTCTTAGGTCACTTTTTATTTGAAAGGAAGGAAATTCACTGATAATAGCACAGTGATTTTTATTTTGAGAAAATATATAGCAATAATAGAAGGTTGTTACCAATGGAAGCAGTCACAAAAACTAGAAGTCATAACTTACAAGGAGCAGCTGAAGATATTATGTTTTTTCAACTTAGAGGAGACTGAGTGACCTCATTGCTGTCTACAACTTCCTCAAAGGATGAGCAGAGAGGGAGATGCTGATCTCTTCTTTCTGGAGTTTGGTGATAGAGCCTGAGGTTGTGACAGGGGAAGTTCAGACTGGATATCAGGAAAGAGTTTTTCCCTCAGGGTCCAAACAAGCACTCCAACAGGCTCCCCAGGTGTTAATGGGTTTATCTAGGCCTAAATTTAGGCTTTGATTTTTATAGCAGGCCTTGGATTATCAGCTGACCCGAGCTGGGTCAGGCCAGCTGACAGCTGACTTCTACTGGCCAGTGGTGTTCCATATTGTATTCTGACATCATCTCAGTATAAATGAAGGAAGAGGTGCTTGTCTCTTTCCAAATGGTTGCAGTACTAAGAGGACGTGCTGCTGCTGTTCTGCTGAGATTAGGCTCCACTGCTGCCTCACTGCTCTGTTCTCTAGGGAAGTGAACATTTTATTTTTAGTTTTTTCTTCTCTCTTGCCGGGTGTCTTTTGGGGTTTTTGTGAGCTGAGGTGGTGGAATCTGTATTATTGCGTGGGAGTGGGGAGTTATTGTTGCTTCTTCTTATCTTTACATAAATATATTGTATTTAGCTTTTAATTTTCTCTCTTCTATATAAATATAGAAAGCTTGCCATTTTAAGTTTTGCGTTTTCTTTCTTCTTTCCCTTTTCACTTGTGAGGGAAGGAAGCTCTGACTCTGTGTTTGGGTACTTGGTATTTTGCCAGCTCAGCTGAAGACACACCAGGGAACTGGTCAAAATGGACGTGGCCCCAAGCCTGTCAGTGTTCAAGAAGTACTTGAACAACACGCTTAGGCATAATTTTTAGGCTGCCCTGTGTGGAGTCACAAGATGGACTTGACAGTCACAGAATCACAGAATTCCAGAGTGGCTTGGTTTGGAAGGAACCTTAAAGATCATATACTTCCAACCTATCTGCGGTGGACTGGAACACCTTCCACTAGACCACGTTTTTCAGAGCTCCATCTAGCTTGGCCTGTTTACAGGGTTGGGAGGTTTATAGCTTCTCTGGGCAACCTGTGCTAGTGCCTCACCATCCTCACAGTAAAGAATTTCTTCCTAATATCTAATTAAACCTACTCTCTTTCCATCTGAAGCCATTCCACCATGTCCTCTCACTATAGGCCCTTGTAAATAGTCTCTCTCCATCTTTGTTTTAGGCTCCCTTCAGATACTGGAAGAATGCAATTAGGTCACCCTGAACCCTTCTCTTCTCTAGGCTGAACAATCCCAGCTCTCTTGGCATTTCAGTTCCTTAGCATTTCCTCCTGGGCCCGTTCAAGCTCAGGATATTCTATGACTCAGTGATTCTTTGTGGATCCACAAGCCTTCCTATTAATAACATCATTTTTACAAATGTCTGCAGAACTAGGATAAAAGAACAGCCCCCTCTGTGAGACACTGGATCAGTAAAAGTATTTTATTGTTGGGTTGGAACTAACTCAGGTGTGTGTATGTTGGGGGTAGGGGGAAACTGCAGGCCTGCACCCTCATGGAGTCCACATGGAGTAGCTGTAAGTCAAAAGGACAGCCTGGGAGCCCGACCACACCACACCCTCTGGAACCACTAACCCAGCCTCTGACTGGGTCCCCAACTTCTCATTCCTGCCTGGGAGGCACTGAGTAGTCAGTGCTGCACAACCTGCCAGGGAGGAATAGCCACAGGTGGCCAAAGCACATAAATACAGGAGTACAGGGTCTCCATTTTCTCTTTGTTCTCTGTAGCCTGTCATCACCATGTAGGACTCAGCAGTAGCTATTTTTCCTTCTATTTTATCCCTTTTTTTTACTCCTTTTCTCTTCTTCTCTCTCTTTACTCCTGTTTCTTCTCTTAATATCTTTCTATTCTTTCTTAACATTTTGAGTAACTTAAAACCAATGGGTTAGATTCTGCTAAGTTGTGTGGGTTGGCATGGGCTAGGTCAGTGCTTTGTGGAATGCTCTACTTGGTTGTATTTTACCTCTTTTAAACTTTTGTCAAAATCCCTATTTCCTCCCACATTAAAAGTATTTCCTAGTTAACCATGTCAGCATTCTCTCTTTAGGCTATCTCAAGGTAATAAGAACCAAAGACTCTCAAAACATTTGGTGGGCAAATTTTTGGAGTCTTGAATATTTTTTAAAAGTAATACTTCTATCTGAGCTTGTCACTCCAAGGCCAAGGTCTTACAGCTTCATATCTGTGGTGGCTGATTTCTCATCTCATTTCTCAGTGTGAGCATGAGATTCTGCTCAGGTAAAGCTGGTTTGACTTGTCCAAATCGGTTTTCTTCTCTACTGCTATGGTTCTGTGATGGCCTTGTGAGCCAGTGAGAAGAGCATGTTCTAACCCAACCAGAATCATCTGTCACATGCTCCAAATAAGGTTCCAAATGGTTTCCTTCTGCTCTGGTCAACCAAATGGTGCCATTCCCCCAAGAAGCTTTCCAAGACTTAAAGTCTTGATTCTCTAAGACAACAGACACCTCACGTCTGTAGAAAAAGTCTGAACCAAGATGATAAGCACTTCAGAAAAAACAGTGAATGTGCTGTCCTTTCAGGTTACTACTTCTAAAAAAGTGCAAGGGTTTAGTAGTTGTTTATCACTATCATTACAGAGGAGCTTGCAAAACATCTGCAATTTAAATGAAGTAAATCATGACATGGAGGCCAGTAATTTTAATCGTAAGATTATTTTCTTCATTCCTCAGTAGCAAGTTATAAACTATCTTTATAGTGTATTACAATTAGTTTAACAGAAGATCATTAGTGTATTATTATTGGCTTTTATTATTGCAGAAATTAAATTTTAGTTTGCACACTTTTAAAGTTAACTACATTAAACATGTATCACGCCCCTTCAGCCTAATTTCATATATCATAAATATTACTGCATTAAAGCTATTACATATGTCCCTGTGAAGACATTCCAGGTTAATGTTTGACAAGGTCAGTAATAAATGTCCTAGAGTGAGCCTATCAAAACTTTGGCTGTTTATGCATTTCAAAACTGTAAACAAATCATATCATTAACACATTGTGGCAAAGCAGAAAAGCTTAATAGGTGTTGATGAAGAGATTTAGAGTTACACATTATAAAAAGTCAGCTATCAAAAGCATTAAGGAAAAAAACAGTGTATGGATTTTGAAGATGGCTATATTATAAAAGCTCAAATCCAACATCAAACTATTTCATGTAGAGTTAGGCAAGATATTAATTGAGATTGGTATCTATTAAAATATACAGCTAACTCAGTTCAGCTTCCCTAATGTAACCATCAGGTGTCATTTAAGATGTCCAAAGGATCTGACAAGTGACTGGCAGATACGAGACAAGACCTCTAGGAAACCCACACCCTTTTGAACTGGCAGCTGGAACCAGGTAGGTCCCAAGAGCAGCTTAAATGTCGTCAGTTGTTTGGGAACTGGATTGTGCTATGGAACTCTGAAATTTTACTTTGCTGAAGATTACGGGAAAGACGTTCCCTCTTTGGGTATTGCAATAATAGAAAAAAAATAAAAAAGACCAGTTCAAAGTTCTGTTTGAAGTCTGCTCCTTTGAAGTCTTAGACCCACTTTTAACCTTAAAGGGTAATGTTTCTCTCACTTAAGGCAATGGCAGGACTTCCCTTTGTTCCTTTCAAGTGATCTTTTGAGACAGAAGATCAATTATAGATATTAGCAGCAGGGTGCATGGTCACTGCACTTGTTTGGCACAGGGTGTGAAGGTACTAGGATTGGTGGGGGGGAGTGTAATGCCTTCCTGAAAGGCTGAAAGACAAACCCCATAGGGAGAAAGGAAGAGAATGGACTAAGCTTTTCTGCTCATTGAAAATGTCTTCCAAAGGACAGGGAACCCTTCCATAGACCAAAAGTACCCACCAATTTTTGACCTAGCTAAAGGCTACTGAAGTTTTCTATTATGCTTTTTTGCTTTGATTTGCTTTCCCTTTCAGAAAATAACAGGCTCTGTTCAAGACAGTTAATTCCAAAAGTAGTAGCCATATATTTGTCTCCATGAGACACCTGACTTGACTAAAAGCTCTTTTGAGGATCAGTTTGTAATTCTACAGAACAATTCAAGAAATGTAATTAGACTCCTCTTTTTCTGAATTCTTGGCTGGGAGAGACCATCTTCTGCTGCTTCTTGTAAAGGGAAATTGTTCACATAACTTACCCATTTAGCTATTGCCAATATTCCCACAGTGGTCATAACTCCTAGACATACCCCATACCTTTGCCATGAGCAAACAGGATCAGTATGTGAAAATGGTGACTTCACACACAAGCAAGCTGCCATTTCTACAAAGCATCAGATCTCTGACTTCATCCTCTCTCCCTGACATTGGCAAGGCACCAGAAGCTCAATATGTGAAACACGCCTCTGAAATAAAATAGCCTTAAATAGTCTCCTTATGGCTTAAAAGACAGCAGAGTACATAAAATAGAAACAAATGGGACATTCATAATTTTGTCCAACTGTAGAGTTTCTTTATTCACCAAGCTTATTAAAAATCTTGTTCAATTCTGCAAATACTATGAATATTAAATTCCAGATCATTCAGGGGAAAAGTTTTTTGTATTTGTGGGGTGATAGCCCTGATAAGCTCTTGATTAGTTGAGGGAAATACCTCAGCCCGCTGGAGGTGTGCTCCCAGAACCATTATCAGAAGACAAAGAAACCCCAGTGACTTTCCAAAAGTGCAAAAGCCAGATGGATAAGATTAACAAAGGGTGGAGTGTTGTGGAGATAACATGGCCTCCCTTTGCCACAACTTCTGGGAACACAAGGAGCCAACCCTCGGGTCTATGTCATTTGCCTATCACCCCAAAATTTATTGACTGTATCCACTCAACTGACCTAAGAAAAAAAGGTATAAAAAAGAGATTGGGCATTACCAAAAGCTGGGGTAGAAATGCCATCATCTCTGCAGGGGTGGTTGAGAGGAGCTGCCCTGTCTCCTCCCACTCTTTGGACAACGTAGGGGTGAGAAACTATGTACTCTCTATACTTTATATGTGGTTCTGACATTCTTTTAATGCCTATTACTTCATACTTGCTATCTTATGGCTTTATACTATGCTTCTTACTTTATAACTTAAAAGGTACCTTATACCGTTATACTATGCTTTTACTTTTATACTAATTTCACTGGGCTATATCTGTACTTCATAGGCACCTTATTTACTAACTGTGTTTTGCTACTTTAATACTATATATGACTTGCCTTACACCTTGTAACTTACTAGGTATATATCTTACTTTATAGTGGTTGTTGTGTTCCTTTAAGGTGTGTAGTTCTTTTTTAACATGTTTGTTAATGGGACACAACTATATTCTTTCCTTTTGCTTTGTGTTACAGAGAAGGTTGTGTGCAGTTCATTTTGTTGCTCTGTATTACCAAGGGGGTTCAGATTTGTGTTTTACGTTGTTGTGTTTCTGGTTTGTAGTTTTCTGTTGTTAGTTAAGTCTGTCATAGGGGGTATACTGCTTGAGTTTTGTATTGAAACTTGTTTGGTGTGCTTGTCTGTAGAGTGTGTTTTGTGCTGGTTTCTTTTAGGGTATTAATAAAATTTGTATTAATAAAAGTTACTTTGGGAGCTGCTATAGAGAAAGTTCTTTCTTGCTGTTAAGTATGGTCTCATAGCAGTGTCAAAGGCCTTTCCAGACAGTGTGCTGTCCAGCATTGTCTCTTTAAGTGAGACACAGACAGGCTAATCTGAGTTGTACAAAGCTTTGATGTTCTGGGAACGCTTATAGCTAATATCTTCATTGAAAAAGTTCTCCCTGGCTAAAGTGTGGTCCTCAGAGGAGTGGCAAAAATCCTTACAGACTGTGTTCTGTCCAGTGCCAGGCAGGCAGTTCTGGGTTCATACAGCTTTGATATTCTGAGAATGCTTATAGCTACTAACTTTATATTAATACAGGTGGGACAAGAAACCTTTGCATTTCTGCCCCTCCTTTTAACATGACAGTATTAAAACAAATGTGAACTTGTATTTGGACATCTCAGACATGAAGGCCTTTGAGACCCTAATATGGTTCTTCTCATGCTAAGTTTTAACCAATGACATGTACAGGTCAATGAATTCAGTTTTAACAGGAAGAATATACCCCCAGATGAATATCAACAAGATTTTCTGCACTAATGATCTAAATACATGAATATTAGCATAAGTGATGTAGGTTTCCACTAGGATAAACGTGACAGAATGGGCAAAACCTCACTTAATGCCATAAGCACATTACTCAAATTGTGTTTCTAGTCTGTAAGTGCATTACATCATTAGTCACTCAAAGGAAAGGGCAGAGTTTCCTACCCAATTCATTACAAAAGGAAAGTGACATTTAGAAGATACAATGTGAGAAATGGGAATTGTATCTCACAGGTAGAGTTCTTTTTTATCATGAGAATTCTTTCATTTAAATAAAGGAGACAATACCAGAATTCTTTCTCACTAGCTGAAAATTGTTAAACTTGTTTCTTAAAGGTATAGGGCATTGAGATAGAAGAGACGCTCTTAACTCCTCCTATGTAACTCATGAAAGGGGTGTTTTCTGGGTGTATTTTTGCTTTGTTTAAATACTAGCTTGTACCCATCAATGCATGCAAAACAACAAATCCCATTATAATGTGGAAAATGCTGTAAAGAAAATACCTGGCCAGCAATGATTCACCATTGATCACCTTTTATTTACATAGTCTAAATATTTTTGGTGTTACTGAAAGATGAAAGGAAAGTCTGACCTTGTAAGGGTAACATAGAATGTGTGTTCAGTTCTAAGCACTTAAGTATTTTCATAAACACAGTGAGATGGGTCTTTTTAAGGACTAGTCCACATCAGCATACTACTTGCCATGTCCTCCCCAAATGTGGTAGATGTTCCACTTTCAGGTAGTGCTCTGATCAAGTTTGCTAGAGTAGAGATTTAAAAACACTAAACTAGCTGCAGAGGATGGAGACAAAGGTGATTGTATCAATTTTGTTGTGACTTTAAATGTCAAAAACTAATCCAAATGCAGAGCATCCCTTTCTAAAGTAAACAATCTTCTGCAGAGAGAAAGGACTTCCCTCAACAAACCTATGAGGTTTATAGTGAAGACCCTTTATTACACACAGCACATGGTTCATATAGGGTTGAAGCTACATCTTATTGGCTAAAAAAGGTTTCACACCACCATGCTAAAATCTTTAATTGGTTAAAACCTATATCTCACAAGTCTCATGTTTATATTATCTCATCCCGATGTTTTCAGGTCCATGTCCAGAGATCAGCAAGAAAGTTGAGGCGTTCTCATGAGAAAACTTCCAGGGAGTCAATGGAACCTCCTAGAGAGTAATCATAGTCTAACGAACAAACAGCAGGTGTGTGTCCTTGCTAGCTGAAATATGTGTTTGAATCTCATGGAGTTGGTACGGCTTGGATTGCTCACAAACCCATTTTCTGAAAGAAACTTCCCAACACCTTTCTGTGCCTTTATTGACAGCATCCTGTTCCATGGTGTTTGGAGATGAAAAGAATACCAAAAGCAGGATGGGAATTTCTGTGCTATGGGGATGAATAGTTCATCTGACTCCTGTATGTTAAACAGCGGTTTAAGACATCAAGACAGCAAATATCTGATGCCCACCTACAGAGCACCAACATTCCCTTTCTGTGTATTTGTATATCCATATATTTGAAAAGGGATTCCACAGAGCAAGTTGTGGAATCATGCAGTTGTGGAGTTGTGACCCTTAGAACTAAACGGTCAGCCAAACATCCATAGTTTGGCTTTGGATTTGGTTCATAGCAACTAAGAGATTTATCTGAGATTTAACACTGTGGTGCATCAGATGCTTACTATAACAAGTTTTCTACTACAAGCCTTAAACACCTTGTAACCATGAAAACTAACAGTCCATCCACACTCACCCCACTGCTCAGTGATTTTTTGGGGGTGAAAATTTAGTTTAGTTTTGCCTTGATACTGTTTTTTCTCAAGTTTTCAGGACTTATTGCCATAGGAATAAAGCACTTAAAAATTGAGAAGAGTGGTTTCACTGCACGCCAGTAACATCACAAGGCTTTTTAAAGCTGTACAAGAAACAAGGATGGCACAGTGAGTTTGTTCTCACTTGGAATTTGGTTATTTCTCTATTTTTGGCTAGAGATGCAGACAGTTTAACCACACTTGCCTTCCCTGCTACCCAGGAGCAGGTGCCAGCCCTGCTGCCTCACTGAAGTGGCAGGCTTCACCTGCAGTGAGGCTGAGGACAGGGCACGGCTGCATGAGACACAATCTAAGGGCCCTTCACTTCTTGCAACCTTAGTGTCACTTAAACTTTTTGTTACTATTCATTTCTTTAAGACAAAGCCAAGCCTCTGAAAAGTGGGGGACCTTTGATTTATATGGCCTTGACAGAGCTCTTCCAATCTAGATCATCTGGCCAAAAATCATAGTTTTTCAATGGCAGATGCTTATCACTAACATGCTAAACTAAGGCTTCTGTTACTAGGATGATCTGCTCCATGATCTTCCTAGGCACAACGGTGAGGCTGACATCTATAGTTCCCAGGGTCCTTCTTTCTACCTTTTTAAAGATGGGTACAGTATTTTCCTTTTTGCAGTCACCTGGGACTTCCTGATTGCCAGGACTTTTCAAATATCATGAGACAAGAAAGATGAGAGGGACTTTTTACAAGGGTATGTAGTGATAAGACAAGGGGGAATGGCTTAAAAACTGAAAGAGAGTAGTTTGGATTAGATGGTAGCAAGAAATTCTTTACAGTGAGGGTGGTGAAGCACTGGTTGACCTGAGAAGCTGTGGGTGACTCATCCTTGGAAGTGTTCAAGGCCAGATTAGATGGAGCTCTGAGAAACTTCATCTATTGGAAGGTGCCCCTACCCATGACAAGGGGGGGTTAGAACAAATCTGAGCCTCCAACCCAAACCATTTTATGATTCTATGACTCAAGACAAGAGGAAAAAAGTCCAGCTGCATCTGTGATTGCTTTGAGTATACTGCCCTCTAAAGTTGAAAGGAGGCATTTCTTTAATTAATAACCAGGACTGATGATACCAAAAGGCAAAACTTATTATTTCTACTAAATAGAGAATTCTTTGGGGCTAAGGTCAGCAGAGCTACTTGTTGACTGGAGGGAAGTACTATCTACAGAAAACTGGTTCAGGGGGAGAACTACTAAGCCATGACTTATGCATATATATATCTTTCTTCCATAATTTGTTTTTAAACACTTTTGAAGGACTCCTGTTCCTATATCATGCTTATAGGACAATTCCTAGCTCACAAAGCGTTTGACAGTGTGCTATTACTTTTCTGTGTCTAAGTGCTTTGCAAAATTAAAGTCCTAGAAAGAATCTGATTGTGTTGAATTTGTAAAATACACAAACTAGCCTTCATTTTTAGTCACTCACATGTCCATATATGGTTAGAAATGGTATTAGACACTGCCAGATGACTCATTTTAACAACTTCTAGGACAAAAACAAAACAGCATCAGGTTATAATTATAATTTCCTGACTCTAATCGTGAAAAGGAAGTGGTTTATGCAAATCATCTTCCTACTGGAAATTGCAGTATAATTCCTAAGGAGATGGAGGAGGTTACACCAAGGGTGGAACACTGAAATAGTTCAATTTGTATGATGCCAAAAGGAAGGAAATGCATCAGTTCTGGACTTTTGTTTTGGGTTTAGAGGGATTAATTCTTCCTGTCAACTCCCTCGCCCCTTTTTAAACTTCATTAATAGCTTTGCCAGTAAAGCAGGGTTATCAAATATTTTCAGAACTGTCACAATCAGCCTGTCTTTAACTCACATGTGTTATGTAGGGCTTGAAAAACAGAGGGCTATAGATTCGCTTTTTAAACATACCTTTGAGCACAAGTACACATTGCCTCTTTCCCATTCCCACCCCCCACCAAAGATAAAGAAATACTTTGAAATGGAAAAGGCAGAACAAAGGGAGAAGTCCAGAAGAATTATGTCAGTACTTTTTTTTAAAGCAAAAATCAGAATATCCAGGAAAACATCTGTATGAAAACACATAAATTAATTGCCAATGGCTCACTAACCAAATAGAATTACACACTATTATAAGAAATAGTTTTTTCAAATTTAGCTTAAACCATGTGAAAATGAAAAATAGACTCTTCTTTTAAAATGAACAAAATAAGCAAACAAACAAAAAAACACCTTTAGCTTCCATACCATGCATGTTTACACAAACAAATGAAGAGAAACTCAATAAAAGGGATCTCTAAAATGAAAAGATGTTGTTTAAGTCAGCATAAGTTTCCCTCCTTGGTTTGTCTCTCTACCAAAATCTGAATGAGTATTGAGGAGTTACAACCATACAAATACATACTTGGTCTGCCAGCAGGAAACACTTCTACTTCAACGGCCTTCACATTCCCATCAGTGAAATTACAGAGCTGTTTAATCTGCTTTCTCCATAGTTATTTTTTTATTTTTTTATTATTAATTTAGAATGGGTTTGAGGGGAAAGTAGGTCAAAACTTTTGAAGAGTGATTGGCCTACATTTTGTACACTTAGCCAATTTGGTTGCCTGAAAAAATCACTCTCAGCAAAATGTTCTGGTTGCAATGTCATCCTAACAAAGTTGCAGCAACTCAGTTTTAATGCAGGTGTAGTGGATTGCTGTGCTTTATTATATAAAATTTTAAAAAATATTTTATTTGTAGCAATGATTTTGGTATAGTACTGTCATAAAGCAAGTAAAAGAAAGAATATGAACTAGAGGAGCCCTTGGAATTGATAGCTGTCAATGTAAACACTGTCTTATACAACCATATGGTATATATTATCATTTGTCTTAAGTGTCTCAATCTTACAGTCAAGAAAGCTTCCACCATGAACTTGTGACAACATGTAGGACTTGGGGGAGCTTTTTGTCAGGTGGACATGACCCAGCCATGTGCACTGGCAGCCCAGAGACCACCCATATCCTGGGCTGCATTCAAAGCAGTGTGGGCAGCAGGGGAGGGAGGGGATTCTGCCCGTATGGTGTGAGATCCCACCTGCAGTGCTGCCTCCAGCTCTGGGGTCCCAGCACAGGAAGGACAAGGACCTGTTGGAGAAAGTCCAGAGGAAGCCACCAAGGTGATCAGAGGGATGGAGCACCTCTGGTATGAGGAAAGGCTGAGACAACTAGGATTGTTCAGCCTGGAAAAGAGAAGGCTTTGGGATGACCTAGTTGCAGCCTACCAGTACCTGAAGGGAGCCTACAAGAAAGATGAAGACAGACTATTTACAAGGGCCTGACAGGACTGACAGGACACAGTGGAATGGCTTCAAACTGAAAGATTAGACATTAAGAAAAAATTCTTCCCTGTCAGGGTAGTGAGGCAATGGAACACATTACTCAGAGAAGTTGCTCCATCCCTGGAAGTGTTTATAGCCAGGTTGGATGGAGCTCTGAGCAACCTGATCCAGTGGAAGGTGTCCCTGCCCATGGCAGGGCAGTTGGAAATAGATAATCTTTAAGGTCTGTTCCAACCTAAACCATTCTATGATCCTGTGATAGATTTTAAGCTTGTGACCATTCAATGGTATACACTGCTGACCAGAAGCTACAGGATACTACCTAGCAATCTAAAAAGGGAAGACTGCTCATGGACTATTGATCTCAACAATTCAAGTTCACCAGAAAAAAATCAAAACCACCCCTAACACACATCCACAAAAACAATAACAACTAAAACAAGTAACACCTTCACACATGCCAAACAATGTAAAGACTAGCTGGGGAGGGAATTATAAGAAATGAACTTTATTTTGAACAGGTACACATATTCTAGCAGTATGCCAAGGAAGCCTCTGAAAGGAAGAAAACAAAGACAATGAGAAGGCTTAGAGGCCACACAAGAGTGCCAAGCCACAGAGAATAAGGAAGTGATGTGACGAGTTTTTAGTACATAGGCTGATGGTCACCATTGTACCAGGTGAAAAGGATTCCCATTAGCCTGCCACACAGCTCTGAAAGCAGCCATGGGAACCACAAAGGTCTTGAACTCCTGGTGGCCCATAACCACACACTTTTCCACCAAACCCAGTGTAGATGAGACTATATGTCAAATTTTTGCAAGTAAAACAGGACGAGATAACTCCTTTCCATTCTGAGTAGCTTAGGAACTGTTCTACCTCTTTCCCCCTTTTCTCCACCATGCAGTGGAAGAACCCCACCCCTATAATGTTTGGGGAAAAATATCCTGTGAAAACAATGATACTTGAATCTGTGCTTTCTGATTCCTTGTGACCTTCAGCTATGCTGTATTGCACAGTGTTGATATTTAAATGTGTCTAAATCCACTGTAGCAGCAAAACATTTTAATAGACATTTGTCACAAGCATTTCAACCAGAGTAGCAACTGAATAGTTCATTCAGCTACACATGGGCCACATATGTAAGCTGATGAGCACATCACCCAAAATGGGCATGGAAGGCTTTTATTATGATGGATTAGTGCTGGATTGCCCCACTATGCTATATGAAATCTTGTCAAAACCTTGAATGATGTCTATTACTGTTTCCTGTAAAAGTATAGCTGTTGGCAAATACTGACATCACTACTGCCACATTTCCACCTAGACCAAACATCAAACTGCATAAAAAACCCAAATCATCACTAGCTCCAAACTTGGGAGGAAGTCTACAAACTTACTCTGTGGATTTGCTTTTCATGTAATTTCAGCAGTACAGCTATCTGATGACAGGTTGTTTCATTAACTGCTGATAAAACAAAGCTTAGAGAAAATGGATACACAACCTGCATTTAATTTTAGTTCTTGCTTTTACGTGCAGGAAGAGTAATTACCTGCATCAAGTAAACTTTGTCTTACATTGAAATGAAACACCCCTAGGACAATTGGATAATATGAACTCTGTTATTAATCAAAATGTGAGGGCTGATTTGTTAGCCTCAAAAAATTACTGTCTTTACTTTGGGGCTGGAACAAACATTCTCAAGAGTAGCCAGCCTGGAGGAGAGATGCAGAACAGAAAAACATAGGCAAGTGCCAGAAAGAAAGAATTTTTTTGAAAAATCACTTTGTAGCTGAGGGGTGTGATTGGAAGAAGTTGATAAAACCTACTGATTCTTTGTTGGAAATGAGGGTCATCATGGCTATACTTCGCGAACGAAGATTTGGGAAGGGCACTACCCACGCTTGCTGCAAGCGTGCTGGTGGCTAAAAAGGCCAATATGGGATAGGCAGG
>JAWWLZ010000001.1:2144839-2158957 GCA_035041345.1 Poliocrania exsul
CTACCAGTGCTGGGCTGGATGTTCAAAGGAAAAGCTCCTTCTACCCATCATGCCACTGATGCCACATGGAGTAAGTGGATCGCTCTGATCACACAGCGAACCCGGATAGGGAATCCTAATCGCCCTGGGATTTTGGAAATCATCACCAACTGGCCGGAAGGTGAGAGTTTCGGATTGTCCTCTGAAGAAGAAGAAGAGCAGGTGACATGAGCTGAGGAGGCCCCACCATATAACCAGCTACCAGAAGAGGAAAAGCGATATGCCCTCTTCATGGATGGCTCCTGCCGCACTGTAGGGACAAGCCGCAAATGGAAAGCAGCTGTATGGAGTCCTACACAGCAAGATGCAGAAGAGACCAAAGGACAAGGTGGATCAAGTCAGGTTGCAGAGCTGAAAGCCATTCAGCTGGCTTTGGATTTCGCTGAACGAGAGAAGTGGTCAAGACTTTACCTCTACACTGACTTGTGGATGGTGGCCAATGCTCTGTGGGGATGGCTGGAGCGATGGAGAAAGGCCAACTGGCAGCACAAAGGGAAACCCAGCTGGGTGGCTGAGATGTGGCAGGACATCGTTGCCCGCATAGAGAGGCTGAGTGTGAAGGTGTGTCTCATAGATGCTCATGTACCCAAGAGTCAAGCTAATGAAGAACATTGTAACAATGAGCAGGTGGATTGAGCTGCCAGGATTAAAGTCTCAGGTAGATCTGGATTGGCAGCACAAGGGAGCATTGTTTCTAGTTCAATGGGCCCATGATGCCTCTGGTCATCACATGAGAGATGCAACATATAGATGGGCTCATGACCGAGGTGTGGATCTAACCATGGACAGTGTCGCACAGGTTATCCATGACTGTGACACATGCACTGCCATCAAGCAGGCCAAGCAGGTGAAGCCTCTATGGTATGGTGGGTGGTGGTTTGAAATACAGGTATGGGGAAGCCTGGCAAGTTGACTACACCACACTTCCCCAAACTCTCCAAGCCAAGTGTTATATGCTGACCATGGTAGAGGCAACCACTCGATGGCTAGAGACATACCCTGTGCCTCACGCCACTGCCTGGAATACCATCCTGGGCCTTGAAAAGCAAGTCATGTGGCGACACAGCACCCAGGAGAGAATTGAACCTAACAATGGCATTCACATCAAGAACGGCCTCATAGACACCTGGGCCAGAGAGCACAGCATTGAGTCGATATATCATATCCCCTACCATGCACCAGCTGCCGGGAAAGTTGAGAGGTGCAATGGACTGCTGAAAACCACCTTCAAGGCCTTGGGTGGGAACTTTCAAACACTGGGAGCTGCATTTACCAAAGGCCACCTGATTGGTCAACACCCAAGACTCCATCAATTGAGCTGGCCCTGCCCAATCAGAACTCTTGAATATGGTGGATGGAAATAAAACCTCTGCAGTACATATGAGAGGTATGTTAGGAAAGATTATTTGGATTAGTCCCACCTCAAACAAAGGCAAACCCATTCGAGGTATTGCTTTTGCCCAAGGACCCGGTTGCTCTTGGTGGGTAATGCAAAAAGGGAGGGAAACATGTTGTGTACCACAGAGTGACCTAATTTTGAGTGAAACCAGTCTGTAATGTTTTCTTGTATATACATACAAATATATTATGCATGTATATAGTTAAAAAAGATATTAATTTGGGAATTACATAGAAGGTGTAGAATAAGGGGTGGATAATGTCCTAGTTCAGCAAGCTGGAACCAGTTTATCACTTTGTGGGTGTGACCAAAGCTATGTATTCTACACTCTCTATTCATTTCCCATGAACTGTTAACAATGGACCATTTGCAGTTGCTGCCCAGGGCACACCCATCCCCTCAGAGTGTGAGCTGGGTGTGAAAGACACCTGTGAGATAAGAGCTGTGATAACTTCCTTCCAGGAAGTCGTTAGCACCTCCACACCCAGCCTGAGGTGCCATGTCTGCTAATGGGCCATCAATGATTCCAAAATACCCTGTGACTCACAGAGTGAGATCACCCATTGTGTAATTCCCTGCCCTGGGAGAGGTACTGGGTGGTCCCACCTGGACCTGAGGGGATATAATCTGGGGGTCTGGGGACTTGGGGAACCACTTGTTGAATCCAGAGGAGGACCAGAACCTCAACAGGACTGAGACCACCACTCTTGACCAGAATGTGACCGTCATCTGGACCAACAGGTTTTTTTCCCTTCCTTTCATTTTGGACTCAGGGGAACCATGTGGGGCTCAGCACAGGGGCCAACAAACACCATTCTGTTCTTGCCCCAGGGTGTTGGGTTATACTACTGGGTTTTGTGTCATTGTATTTATTGTAATATTTTTATTAAATTGTAACTCATTTATAATCTCTTTTGTGTTGAGTTCATTTCTCCCGCTGGTTTACCTTTAAAGCAGCACACTTGTATAGCCTGGCAAAGGAAATTGTGTAGATTTCAGACTACTTGTGGTTTTAAAAATAAATATTCTTTGAGCTTCACATCAAAATCCCATGTATTTCTATGCTTCTACTATCTGACCTGTACAGATGGTTTCCTTGCTTTGTAACAGACTACACTTATTTTGAATTTCTAGGTTGTATTTGAGTTCAAGTATAGCTGTTAGGACTATTTCCAATTTTGCTGTAGCAGGGTATCACATAACTCAGAAATCACTCATTATAAAGCAGTAATTTTAATTACGGCATGTTTCCAATGTTTAGGTATTTGGATTCTACATTCTCAAAGAAGACCAGTATGCTAATGAAGTAGACACTAAGAAAATCTAAACACTAATTAGCAAGCTGTTACTACAACCATCAGATACATTTAGTTATTACAGATTTATTTTTCAGGGAATACTGGAACTTTCCCTTCCTGTTTTTTTTTCTTTTTTTTTTCCTCCTGTATCCTCTTGATTAATCTGCCCAAAATTATATTTGAGTATCCTCACCTAAATATCTCTTTTAGAGGAAAGATATCCATACCTGCATGTTATTTATTACATAATCAATTTAATTGCAACATGACACCAAAAAGAAGCTCTGGTCTTAATAAACCTTATGGACACTAAAAGGGATGACTCAACAATTGAATGAAGAACATCAGGCCACAGAAATCATCCATTAAATCATTCAGTGGTGACAATCTTTCGTGGCTTGCAAAAGACTTGTGAGCATCATATTATTTCCAGCCTTTCTAAGAGTCAGTAACCTAATTCTCCATTAATGGAACTAATGGAACCATTGCCACCAAAAGCCAATATACAGAGGGTACTTGTACTAATGGTTAACACCCTTGCTATTCCCTCAATTACCAAATTATTGTGACTAGGTAAAAGAGAGGTTGTATCCTCTTCAAAACCTGTTCAGGTTTTCTACGGTGCCTCAAAACTTCCTTCAGTTTCATCCTGACATAGTTTTACCTCTTTTCTTGACATTTCCTATGCAAGATCTCTCATGAACACACACGCACACGCACACACACACACACACACACGGCAATTCTCCCCAAATATTCCTGCTTTTTCCCTGTTATTTGTTCCTTAAGTGTCCCCTCACCCACACAGTGTGACATCTTTCATGGGGAGGCTTGTTTTATTCCCAAGGGACATCAGACTTGCTAAATCTTCAAAGCCTGACCTTTCTGAAAGGGACTGGGAGGAACTGCTGGACATTACTGAGCAGCAACTGGACAAAGAGAATCCCAGGGTTTAGAAAAAGGCCCCAGCATCCTGAATCGGAAGACTTTTTGGGCTACCTCTTGAAGATAGACTTCCACTCACAGGAAATAATACTTTTAAAGTCACTGATTTCATGGAATCATAGAATATCTTGAGTTGTAAGAGATCCAATGGGATTATTGAAACCAATTCCTGCCCCTTCACAGGACAGGCCCAAGAACCCCACCATGTGCCTGACAGCATTGTATAAACACTTCTTGAACTTTGTCAGGCTTGTCCACTTGTATGGTGGAGAACCTTTTCCTTACCAAATGTTTTAGGAACTATTTCCAAATTTTTCCTAAAAAACAAACAAGCAAACAAAAAACCCCCCTCAATTACAGATCCCCCCTCTCTCTGCCATCTTATATGTAGACATCCTACTTTTATTTTTTTAAGAAAAAAACTAAATCATCTTGAAAATTCTAACCCAGTACCCTATTCCAAATGGTTCCTATTTCAGACACACAAAAGACCAGCCAGCACAAAAACTCAAAATGCTTAAAATTCAAACAAATAGAGACTTTTGTACTCTTAGAAGACCACCCTGGGACTGGCACTGCAATATCTATCTGATTCTGGGTTTACTCTGTCATCTTAGAAAATAAGGCTTACAGGAGCTGATCCATGAATATGCACTCGAACCATGTGCACTTGGAATTTATTGCATTGCTCAATTAGGATGCAAGTGGTCTTGTGTATATACTGCTGTCATTCCTTTGCTTAACAGTGCCCCACTTTCTATGAGAAAGCTAACAAAATAATTTTCGGAGGTGAATATTAAGCAGAAATCTTAGCACTTGATTTTTGCATCATATTTTCCCTAATCAAAATGCAGCCCGGTTTAGCTTTTCTCCTTTTCTAAGAGTGTCTGGATAATATCAAATGTTTGCACTTAGGCTAATTCTGTCCTTGGTAAGTAAAATCATCTTGACATCATGATAGACTTGGCATTGCTTTTGGATACATAAGAGAGGACAGGTGGAATTTCAATAAGTCATCTCCTTGTCTGTGTTATAAAGCTAACCAGTAGAATCCAAGCAGATAAAGCAAGTGTGTCGAGATAAATTGTACTTATACAGCTTGAACTTTTTAATTATTGAGTATGTATCTTAAATCCTATAGACAACACTAGTTTTACCATTTTTCATGTCATAAATCCAATAGAATGTTGATCTGCTTTATTTCTTTAAAATGAACTGCAGTATAAAGGTAGTTACACTTCACTTCAAATATTTACCCATATGCTCTTAATAAGAAGTGCTGCTGCACTACAGTGGTATGAAATGGATGAGGGTGACCATCTGGGGCCATTTCTCACACAACGGGAAATGGCTGAATAGTATATTTTTTAACATGACTGTTAGCCAAGATGTAACATAGTCATATAATTACTCCAAATATAGACTTCCTGAGACTTTGAAGAGCTTGGCTGGCTGTTCATAAAAATAGTTTCAATGCTGCTGTCCCATGAGCAGTTTAGCAATACCAGATAGTGACAGCTCTGCTTGGTCTATTTTTGTCCCTGTGTGTTTGGGCATTACGTGTTGACAACTGTAGCATGTTTGTACTACAAACTGTGCTTTGAACAAGGGCTTAAATCTGGTCAAGTTTTCTCATGTAAAAGGAATGTTGACATGGCTAGAGAGAAAAAATAAACCCTTTAAAAAAATCTTCCTGCATGAAGAAAGGAACTTTTTCTGTAAATGTGATGTGAATAGAACAGAAGGACTAATTGTTTTCTTCTTGTTCTAGTACATAGATTGTGAATCAGGTGTGATTGTATTTAATCATGATCTATTCAAATAGGTAGCAAATAATTAAGCGTTAAATAATAGTTTTATTTGGGGATCAATTTCTGTACAGTCCTTGCTGTAGATTTCAACATGTACTCCTCAAGTAGAATGTTTTTTCAGAGACTATGCCTTAAGACAGCACACATACATGCACACACTATGAGACAACTCAAAGGTGGGTGCCCTAAGTGACAGACATGATAACAATCTTTCACTTCAAGGAGTAATCTTATTTCTCTGTGCCTTTGGTGAAAAGAAGGAAGCAGAGGCTTGAAATGAAATGAAAGCTGTTTGGGATAGGCATTTTGAAAAGTCCTTTCTAGTTTCAAGAAAAATATAGATGTGGCTAGAAAACTATGGAGCCTGTATCTTGGGTATCTTTAAAGACACTATGTAAGCATTTGTCAGGAATTACCACAGTGATGCTGATCCTGCCTTGGATGAGAAGATGGACTGCCTAATCCCCTCAGACAGATGGAATTGGGTGTAATGGTAGATTTGAGTATCTTTTTTATTTTCTCACAAGAAAACAGGTCAGAGAAGACCCATCCAGAGGCCTGTCCAAGACTTGTCTATGTCAAATGCTCCATGTAGTTAGTTAGAGCATGGTGCTAATAACACCAAGGTCATGGATTTGATCCCCATATGGGCCATTCACTTGAAAGTTGGACTCGAGGATCACTGTGGGTACCTTCCAACTCATAATATTTTGATTCTGTGAATCATGTCAGCAATGTGTGCATACCTTCCTCACTACTCCCTCCACCCTCCATGGCTCCTATGCACCCACATTTCCAAGTTGTGAACCAGAGACAGTCCAAAGCCATCCTTTCTTGTGCCACAGCAGTGATGGACCTGCCCTCCTACCATCAGAAAGGGAAGGTAGGGTTACCTGCCTTGGATGGATGTTGCTCAGGCCTTTGGCAGGTAATTTTGGGAGAGCAGTTGACCAAAAAATAAAACACTTCCTTTGATCACCTTACATACACTGAAAGACAGGGCAGTGTATTGAGAATATCCTTAATATCTGCCCAGTTCTTATGTTGTTGTCCAGGCATCTGGTCTTGTCTGCAGCTAGAGACAGGGATTGGATTTGATTGATGGAGTTAACAGTTCCTTCAGGCAACGCCAGAGGCATCTTATTAGGTATCAGTGCCACGCTACCTCCATCCAGAGAGAGATATGGTCTTCTGTGTCACAAGGGTGGCAGTGAAGACCACAAGCTGTCTGACTGCATGCTGACACTCAGCTAACCTGCACTGCCCACAGGCCAACACGCAGCCACCTGCACTGCCCGCATGCCAATCCCACGACTGTGGAAGAGGGGACAGAGTGGTCAGCTCAGAGCTCCAGGGGCAACAATGGCCCATCAGCCACCAATGCAGCAACTCTTCTCTCCCCATCCCACTTGCTGGGAAGAGCCTTGTTGGCCGATCCTGTCAATGGGGTGCCTGCTTAAAGCAGGAAAGGAAGCAATACTGCAAACCTCCTGTCCCCCAAAGCCGAGGGACCATTACAGTTCTCCATGGCAGAGGACATGTAGGAGCAGGCCTGCATTCCTGCTGCATGTAGCACCAGAGGCAGGCAGATATTTAACTTGTGCTGGTGGGAATGCCAAAGAGGGGGAGAAGACAGTTCCCACAATGGCTGCTCCTCCACAGCCAGTAACTACTTGAATGCTTCAGCCCAAGCTTGTGACTGGGAACAGGGATAGGATCTGCACCATGCTCCCACAGGGCAGGGCACTGTTCCTGTGGCCATCACACACCATGTTCAGGTGCGGAGAAGATCTGTGCAGAAATGTCTAGGAGGACTACATGAGCTCAATCAACCAGGAGGGAGCTGGGCACCCACACTGTGCAGCACATAGACTTTCTCTGGAGCTATGAGTCAGAAGTCCCAACTCCTCCATAATTCTCAAGCACTCTCTCCATCAGTTTTGCAGGTGAAGGGTACAAACATACAAAAAGCTGCATACTGGACAGGACAGTGGTTGATGTGAGTGGCAAGGAGCTGGGAACATGGAGATTCTCCCAGAAGAATGCAATTCTCATCCTGACTCACAGTATTCCCACAAGAACTGGCATGCAGCCAATGAGGAACTGTGAATTTGATTTCCTGTAAAGTGATGCCCATTCACACATAGTGAAACCACTCCATATGTTGACTCAAGGCATAGTAAAACAGAGCCAAGCAGTTAATTTCAAAATCCCTCTACAGACCAAAGATAAATTGGTAGTGTAGATGCAGCCCTAACGCACAAATGTCAGGTGAGATTTTTATTCCTTTGAATCTTGTTTTCTGTCATAATTTGGGCTTTTTTTCCTATGAATTCCTCACAGCAAACACATAAAGCAAGACGTCAATAAGGATCATATGAAACTTACCTGTTCTGTTTGGAGCAGATTGTCAGAATGCAGAAAAATATTCATATCAAGATCTTCAGACAAATTGCTTTTATTGCAAAGATATCCATTAATTTTGTGTAAGGTTTGGGTTTGTTTTTTAATTTTAGAGTACATTGATTTAGTCTATCTTCTTCTTCCTTTACATCCACATTAGGCATTTTAACTATCCTAAAAATAAATTCACCTAGGTAATTTTAATAATTTGGTAATCTATTAAAAAGACTTATTCTGTCCCCTGCATCTGCTTCCATCAATATGTTTTTTAATGTAAATCATCAAATTGCTGCCATTAACACATTATTATCCATAAAAATCCTTTAAGCAAGGATTTGCAGGGACTTTGGAAAATCTCAGTTGGCACTAAGCTACTTCTGTCAATACTGAATGCATTCATGTCATATATATTTAGTAACCTGAGCTCTTCATTAATATATTCCTTGTTTGGGTTTTTTTGGTGTTTGTTTGTTTGTTTGTTTGTTTGTTTGTTTTTGCCAGGAGGAAGATAAAAAACTCTGTTGAGATACCTACACTGTATATTTAGTATCTGCTTGTCTAAATAGTTCGCCATCTTCAAGCTAGCTGTTGTTAATCAATAACCAAATATTTGAGGATGTTTGCCTCAGGTATGAGAAATTTAGATGGAGCTGGAAAGAGATGAGCCAGGTAAAATTTTTTACTTTTAGTTAAATCATTAATGTTTATTACCTGCATTACTGACATTTCTAAAAATATCACTCATATTCCAATGTCAGTGTGACACTAGAACAAATATTTGAAAAAACAATTTTGACATAAATTCATGTTAGTGAAATGTCGTAAGATCAAAAGAGATAAAGAACCAAACATTTCAGTTCATGTTATATATTGGCCAAAACAATCAAGTTCTGTTATTTCCACATCTTCTTATTAAGTTCTTTCAATGTCCCTGAAAATAAACAAAAATCTGCACCTTAGCCAGTAATCCAAGAGGTACATCAAGCTTCCTGATACATTAAAATAGCGATGCAGGATATTTGAGATGGAGAGTACCTATTAGTGCATTCAAAAGGCATGTAGATATGGCACTTGGGGGTTTGGTTTAGTGGTGAACACAGGCTGTGTCAACAGTTGTACTCAATGCTCTTACGGGTCTTTTCCAACATAAATGATTCTATGACTCCATTTCTTCCTTCATTATTCATCCACTCTTCTTCTTTTCTTGGCAGCCCACTGGTTGGCTGACCATTGGAATTCTTCAGCTTCTTGTCTCTTGTTATGGCTACCAATTCCCAACACCCATCACTGTCACCAGAACTCAATTCCTTAGCTGAATTCAACTGTTTTGCTGAATACCTTGCTGAAGATTTCTATCTTCATCAAAACGTGGGGCTTCAAAAGATGCACTCCCTAGCGGTTCCCAAGCTGTTACCTTCTTTCTTCCCCTGCATTGCAAGAGGCTATGTTTGTGCTAAAACCAGAGTTTTGACTAACTTCTTAATTTCTAACTTTATCTCAGTGAAATCCTCTTAGAATTAGAAAAAATCTAATTGTTTATACTTTTGTGTTGTGAAAATGTAGTAGGGAAACTATCAATAAAATGTTCAGACTTTTAAAGACTTTAATGGATTTTTGGATGCAGCCTATGTTACATGCAAATAGTTCAAATAGAGGGTTTACAAATTAGCTGTAGTGTGTGAAGAAAGATGACTATTCTTATTGTCATTTAAAAATGCTTTTGCCATCACAACAGTAACTGCATGTTGACACTTTTTATTCCTTGGGAAAACCACTCCTTCACTTGCTCCATCTGCATCTGCTCATAGACAGAAATCACACTGGAAACAAAACATTTAGTAGATGTTTTATTTTTGTTGCTCAGGTATTTTGCCGCTCAGACTGGCAGACTTGTGAATGCTAGGAAGACATTGTGATCAATTGTGTGTAGGGCAATATAGTCCTTACATCTTTCACTTGTTATCTGTGCAGCTGGTTAAAATATAGCACTTACCCAGTTTCCATTCAATTTCCCTAAGGCACAACACTGCTGGTAGGCAATGCAGTGCCTAGGTTGGTAAAAAACTGGAACTAGAAAGTCACAAAAATGGAAGATCTGCCAAGGCCTTTAAAGCCATCAATTTGCAAGGAAAAGTGTCTTTGCTTAAATAAATTCTACATACATTAACTGATGTGGCCAAAGCATTCTAGGATGACTTTCTACTCAAATGTCTGGTTTCTAGTTTTTCATTTTTGGAGGAAAAAAGAAGATTCATTAGATCCAAATTTAACATTAAGACCTCTGACACTGTGAAGAAGTTATGTCTGATTTCAGGCATGGTTTTGTGGGTTTTTTGTTGTTGCTTGGGTTTTGGTTTTTTTGTTTGTGTTGTTTTTTGTTGGGTTTTTTTTGGTTTGGTTGGTTGGTTTGTTTCATTTTTTTTTCCCCCAGAACTGCCAGTTAAAAAAACTGTAGAAAGGAGTATCATACCATTTATTTTTCTTCCTATTTGTTTCTGTGTCTGGAACTCTGGTGAAGTTCTTAATGCTAGGAAAGGTAACTCTGGTTTATTATACACTACCATCAGGTGTATAAAGATTACATCCTTAGCACAGACATGGGAAAATGGTTTTCAGGAATGAACACTAATATCAGTGTTAACTAGAAAACTCTCATCTTCTAATTATAATTCCATACATGCCTTTCTTTAAGATCTTAGCCAAACCGTGACTTCTCTCTGCCTTATCATCTCCCTCTGTAAGCTGTAGCTAAGTGCAAGAGTTAACTATGTGCCTGGTGGGTAGTGAAATTGATGAGTAAAACCTTTCCACTCATTCTATACCTTCATAAAAGCATTGTTCTGATTTGCATCATCTCCAGTGAAAGGTGAATGGACGGTACTTTGAAGAATTACATCAAGGCAAAATATTGCATTTGGCATTTAAATTCAAAGTTGATAGCAGTTTCAGAAATGCCTGGATTGTATAGTCAGTGTCAAGGACTACATTTTTCATATTCTATAATGTTCTTCAATAATTGCTCCAAGACTCATACAGAGAAAACAGTGCATAGTGAAGGCTGTTACTAATTCTTTGATCAAAATCATATTATTTGCTTCTCTGATTTTTTAAAATTTCAAAGCTTTTCTTGCTTTGGTTTCTATCTTAAGAGTCCTCAATATGAAGCATCACTTACATGTTTGCCAGAGCTTCTGAGGCTTGTACACATGTGAGTAATACCAATCAAGATGCAGCAAATTTCCTGAAGATAATGACTGGCTGGGAAGAGACAAAGGTGAGCAGCACAGCCAAAGATCATTAACTAAGCTGGTCATTAATCTCTAGAATTTACTTCATGCCAAGGTCAGTACTGTTATGTTAAGCCAGCAATTAAAAAAAACATGGCCATATGAATGTTTACTTGATAGGTTTAATGGTAACATCTAGCATATATAGAAAAAAATAATTTTATTCGGGAGAATTACATTAGCTAATCAGACCACCAGCACATTTTTCAGTGATTGATTAGTTTTGTTTTCTCTAAGATATGTACTGTCAGAAAGGATTTATAACACTTTACTTCCATGTGCATTTGCTGTGGACCTATTAAATAGTGACCTTATATGTGAATCTATTTACAAGTTTTTATTTCCTCCCCAAATTTTAACTCCTAGAGCTTACTTACATCTTTCTCAAAATATTTGTTTGAGTGAACATCTGCTCAAGGTACTAGTTTTTAAAGTGATGTTTCAAAAGACTGTTTGTAAAGTGGGGATAGTATAGCTAACTAGGGGATGTCTACAATTTAAGGATCATTTACTCTCTTTAGAAGCAGTATTCCCCTTTAGTACTCTCTTTTCCCTTTCCTGAAATAAGTATCCAAAAAACTTAGATGCTGGCAGTCATTGTGTCTATGCACCAAAGGTGCCAAGGAGCTCAAATGTCCCTCAACTCTTCTGGCATATTCCAAAATACTATTGATAAAGGTGACAGCTGAAGAAAACAAAGACTCAGCAAAAGGGAAAAATATGCAATATATCTTACACAGTACAAGAATTATTTAGAAGTTTTTTAAGCAAATTGCATTTTTCATGTTTCAAGGTGGAGCTTGCCTTTTTTTCTATGTTTCTTCTTGCTAGGAAATTTGTGCCTCTGAGTTGCTCCTCAGCTTCTCAGCCTTTGCAATTTAAATTCCCAGTTGACTATTTCCCTCTTTGCTCCCATGTAGGGACTTACTGCTGAAAAGGACAAAATATTTGAGTTCAGTCCTCCAAGTTTACATGGAACTGTGCAGTAGACACATATTTACTGGGCTTTGACTACATTTGACTCAACTCATCACAGACTACAAAATGTTTTCCAGCATTTCTTACAAACTTTAGCTCCATGCTAAGAGACCAAAATGAGAGTCATGTGCTACACAGAGAGCAAGAGTGATGAGGATCCATTGCAGCAATTTTACTTGCCCAGCTGCATCCTGGCTCCAGCTGAGGTCAATCTGCAACTCTTTAGAGCATGGCTTACCAACCAGGCACCTTGAAGACTTTAATGCCATTCTAAATCACCTCATTTATTCTTACTGACGTATGTTGTGTCTCTACTTGTAACATATTTTTAGTATTTTCTTTAAAATGTACTAACAGGTGTGCATGTGAAAAATGGACACTTAAGGAGGTTGCTGTTGCTGGATAAAGACCGATTTCAGTGTAGTCCAATGAAAATGTTACCAAAAAAAAAAGTTTCCCAAATCTCACATTCTGATTGTAGATCAGGCTAACTCAACCAGAAATATGCTAATATTCATGTTCCTTCCCAAAATATATTGTTTCTTCTTTCAGTCATGCCTTTTTTTTACAAGTTTGACAGGTCATGTCACTGAACAAAGAAAAGGCAGAAGTCCAATAGTGATGAAGACGCTTCAAGACCACCCCGAAGGATGAAGTCAAGAAACCACTACCCGAATTCGAAGCCAAAAAGAAAGCTCTGCCCAAGATTCCGCCCAGTCATTAATATGGAAATTAGAAGGTGTTAACTATGAACTTAAGACTATAAAATGGCTTATTTTACACAAACAAGTTAGGCAAGTTTTTGCCCAGTATGAATTGGCTTGCCTCCAACGTTGTCAATAAATACCTTGCTGCTATTAGAATACAAAACTTTCTTAGCAGTTCTTTTTTTACTGTCTTTTTGTATCAATATAAAGTTATGAAAAGTCATAGCAAATGAGGCCTCCAATTCATAGTCCTCAGCATTCAAATAGACTATGTTAATGGCAGTCTGCTCCTCACTGTCTTGTAATGTCATAAGGTCCTTCGTTATAGGCCAAATTTTGCTATTCTATTTTTGACTGAATAGTGTATGATTTCAGAACTTATTCTACACAAGTGGCATTATGTGAATACTTGTGACCTGAACTTTTCAATGTATGCTCATCAATCAGCTACAATACACACATATACAGACAACATATGTTTTGTAAAATGTGTCTTTTTCCTTACACTGTCAAGATGCTTTCTTCACACAACCCTCAAGAAATTCATTCTTAGGTGCTTGATGACATGATGACATGTTCTATACAGTATCTACTAAGCTTGCTACATCAACAGCTTGTGTTTTTGTAGACAGCTGCCTATCCCCACAACACTCCCCTCGGCTTTTGAAGCATGACGGTAATGAAACATCGAATGTCATTATGGAAGACATTTCAAGTTTGTTTTGAAGTGAAAACCATTTTTAATATCTCTTTACTAGATTTTCATACTAAAATGCATACAGGGAAATCATCATCATGGCTAGGCTTCATGAATGAAGATTTGGGAAGGGCTCTCCCCATGCTTGCTGCAAGCATGCTGGTGGCAAAAAGGCAAAGTCTGGTCACAAAAGGCACAGTGAAAAGTCTCCTTAGATGATATTGGCGAGGCACAGTTCTTTCTGCATTGTCTTTTCTCCTTGAGACTGACTCTGCGTGCATTCTCAAAGGAAGCAGCAGCGTCATGAATGGTGTGTCTCCATGTCTTCCGACTGGAGGCCAGAGTGGACCATTGATGGTAGTCAATATGGCCAAAGCTGAGGTGTTGTTTCAGGGAGTCCTTGTATGTCCTCTTCAGGGCTCCTTTCTTGCGGCAGCCAGGGGCAAGTTCACCATAGAGCACAATCTTCGGGAGGCAGTGATCCTCCATCCTGGAGACGTGCCCTGCCCAGTGCAGCTGCGTTCTCATCAGCATGGCCTCGATACTGGTGACCC
>JAWWLZ010000001.1:2227369-2238798 GCA_035041345.1 Poliocrania exsul
ATCTGTAGTTTTTATGCTGTAAATACTGTCAGTTCTTGTTGCATCTCTAACCCCAACCCCACTGGCTTGGGGTAGATCTTCAGCTCTCCAGCAGTGCTTTTTCTCTCTGACCTCCTCCCCTCCAGGCAGCTCATTCTGTGTCCCCTCAAAACGTATCAAAAGCTCAGGAGTCTCTCCCTGTTGGCATTAATAATCTTTACTTTCAGGTTCTAAAAGGGTAAAACACAAATCCAACACTGAACTTAATTTCTTCACAGCACATAACCCTTCCCAGTTGTGACCACCCCCCCATGGCTTTGCTGAGATTTGTTTCATAAAAGTTAAGTTTTTATTAGGGGTATTTTATTGTGTTATTATTTTTATTAGGGTCAGGTTAATTTTTTAACCCTAACCCTCTCAGTATGTAGCTCTGAAATATGCTCATCCCAAAACCTTGAGTGTGTTTCATGTGATATCACTCAGACCTGTAAGATTTGCCAAACACATTTCTTTGAAAGATCTTCTGCCTGTAGGTTTTTTTCCTTGCTTTTTAGGCTGTGTTTTGTAGTAGTTACAGACTATATTAAAAAATAGATTTTTTTTTTAACTTTAACCTTCATTATTGTTGTTTAGATTTAGAGTTTACTCATAGGATTTTTAGACTTATATTTAGGGGTTTTATAGGTCCCATATTAAGTACCAGCCTCAGTGCAGGTGAGAACTGTTTGCTGCAACTACTTTAAAACTGAACTTAAATTTGTTGGTTTTCCTGATTTTGCCACTGAGTGAGCCTTGTAGCTGAATTTTCTAGTGCTGCATTTCATTGCACAGTCATTGTGCTACAATCATGGTGTTTTCTCAGGAACTTGGGGGTTGTGATTGTATTAGTGTGGAAATAAAGCAGATTTCACTCCATTTCTGGCAGCCTTCAGGAGCCTGGGTAGAACTTCACTTTCACAAACTGCTGTGCATTGTCTGAAATGCTTTAAACCTCTGGTGTTAGAACTCTTGTCCAAGGGCAAACCTTCGTTATCTTTCTGCCTGCATTTCTGTCAGTTTTCTGCTCACAGGGAACCTTTGAAAACTTGCATTTTCTTCACAATAACAATGTGTTCTTTGACCAACTCATGTGAACTACCCACTGATACTGGAAATGATTCACCTTCCATCTTTGGAGGAACCATAAAAGGTTTGCCTGGTTCTTCTTTTCCTGTGTAATCTTGCTTCCAAGAAAACAGCTGGATGGCTTCTTTTGGAATATCCCAGAGCTTCCCAAATGGAGAAGGAAACCAAGATCAACCTTTGCTGAGGGCTGTGTGGTGACATGGAGCAGGAATCCCTCAATAAATTCATTTTAAATAACCTTATGTCCAAGTTAAGGCTGGCTCTGTCTCAGGAAGTGCAGGTGAAGTGCATTTTGTGCAAAAATTTTTACTCCTCTTGCTGCACTTGAAGTTTGTAAACAGAATACTTGAAGATTATTAGTGATTTTATTTGGAAGAAAAAGTTGTATTCATTTCATCAGTCTTAAATAATACATACTAAGTTCCAGGCAGCCATGAATACTGGAATTAGGGATTACAAGCTATCAAAGTCTTCAGTAAAAGCAGCACTGTTTTCAAACAGTGTTTGCAAGCCTTTGGGTATCTTCTATGTCTAATCCCTTTCAGTCAGTTTTGTTTACAAACAAACTTTTCAGTCTCTTCATTTCATTTAGCCTTGTCTTGCACTGTGTTTGCGGGTGCTGGTCGGGTATGTTTGGGTTTTTATTGTGAGAGAAGCAACTGCTGACTTCACTTTCTTTGCTTGCAGAGGCCATTCACGCCGTGTTGCTTTACAGCCAAAACGTGGAAGAACTTCTGAGGCGCAGGAAGGTCTACCGAGAAATAATCTTCAAGTATTTGGCATCCCAAGGAATTCCAGCTCCTCCTTCCTCTGAGAAGCATCTCCTCATTGAGAGGGTGAGGCAGTACTGGAGTGGGCAGCTCCCAGTGAGTGCCTCGGGCTCAGGGCAGAGAAAACCACGGGCAGAGGTGAGTGCTGCTCCTTGGAACACCCGAGGGTGCTCAGCAGGATGAGCAGTGTGAGTGTTGTAATCCACACCCAATATATGGCTATTCACAAATGTAGGAAGATACCAAATCTGTTTTAGCTCTTGGTTGGTTTGGTTTTGTGTTTTGGTTTTTTTCCCTGTGTTTTTTTGTTGTTGTTGGGTTTGTTTGGTTTTGTTTTGTTTTTGGTTTTTTTGGTTTTTTAAATGTTTTTTTTTTTTTAATTACTCATTTAAAGCTGTCTGTGCCAATGTATCACTGTAATCTCTGATTCCTTGTGCACTCCCTTGGACAAGAGTTCTAACACCAGAGGTTTAAAGCATTTCAGACAATGCACAGCAGTTTGTGAAAGTGAAGTTCTACCCAGGCTCCTGAAGGCTGCCAGAAATGGAGTGAAATCTGTTTTATTTCCGTGCTAATATAATCACAACTCCCAAGTTCCTGAGACAACACAATGACAGTGCAATGAAATGCAGAGCACAGTGTTCTGCTCCATTTTACACAGTGTTTTAGTGCATTTGAACTCTACTGTGTAGGATATTCTCCATGCTTCTAATTTTTAAATTGTACTGTAAAGTAAAATAGAGGATGTTCATAAATAATTTTTTGGATTCAAGGACAACTGAAGACAGTGTGAAAATGGCACAGAAGGCCTGCAGAGGCCCTTGTAATTTTTTAGCAGGGTGGATCTTCTTAAACTCTTGTTATAGATCCAGGATTCCCAGTCATCCTCCAGCCACACAGGCACCGGTGGTCCCCTTGGCAGGGCTCATCCCAGAGCAGAGCAAAGAGATGGTGTTGATAGTGGATCACAGGGCAAGAACCCTGACAGACTGGTCTAAAATGTGGTGGTGGCAGGGAGGGAATGGAGAGAAAAGGGCCTTTTATAAGTGGTCCTGTTCTGCTTTTAGAGACAGTGCAAAGTGGCACTCACTCTTTGTAAGCTGTTTTCCTTCCATTTCTTGCAGTTAGAGCAGAGAGTGGATTTTACCAAATTTATATACTATTGAAATGTCAAGTTTGTAGCAGTGCCAGGTCCATGTCCTTTGTTGTCCCTTGATATAACACTTAATACAGTGTAACTAAATGTGTTTTGGCAATTCCAGGTAATTTGGAAGTTCAAAACTTTGACATTTAGCAAGTCCTGGCCGTGTAATGAACTTTCAGCATTTCATTTGTCCTGGATGTTTGCCCTGCAGTTCTCATTGGCCACCTTGCTGTGCTCCAGAGCCCTCGTGGGCAGCAGCCCCACCACCTGGGCTGTCTGAGCTCAGTCACTGTGAAAACCTTTTGTAATGAGCAGGGAAGGTCTCCAGTGTACTTAAAACACATTCACAAAGTAGGAGAAACTCAGCTGATTTATTTATCCCATACATCTTTCTTTGCATTTATTTTCTCATCATTCATGTGGCCCTCACCACTTTTAGCTAATGGGAGACTTGAACCTGTGTGACACAATTAGCAATTAATTATAGTTGATGATGAAACAATTACAGCATTTCTATATAGAAGACTCCAAACTTTTCATGCTTAATTACTTAAAACACAGTTAATTTAGTACTTGTTAGACTTTGGTTTTAACCAACTTGTCATTTGATTTGCTTCTAAAAACAGTATTATTGTCAAGTCACAAATACTGAGAAGCCCAACAAAGGAACTGTACATTTAGTTCCCAAGAAACACATCACCTTAATGTTGGAGGTTCTGTATCTTCATTAGGATCGTTTTCCTTAAGTAAAAAGTCTTCCCTATTTTCAGAGAAAGCAGAGGATTTTATGACAGTCTGAAGGAAGGATGTTCTGGCAGGCTGAGTGGGTTTACCCTAATTCCCAGAGCAAGCCTGTGCTGCTCTGTGAAAATCCCTCCTATCCTAATATTTTATTGGCTCAGTCTGTTTGATCAGTTGGACAACTGCAAAAGTAATAGGTTCCTCAAGACTTTTGTCTCTTTGGAGGAGCAAATGTAACATAAGTTACAGTTTTCTTTGATTCTTTTCCTATTAGAAATATGGTGAAGACTACAAACATCAGCTCTTAAAGTGACTAAACATATTTTAGATTATTTTTGGCAGTCTTATTGCCAAACAGGGTTACATGATCTGGTGGAGGAAAAGTTCAGGAGCACATTAATGCTTTGAGTTTCAGTTCTTCCTGGATTAGTTGTGCATTTTTTTGGCACATCCCACTGACTCAGGTGAAATACCCCCATAATAAATCAGCACTATTCAAAAAATTAACTTCTCAAGAAATACCATTTCTTCTTACCAACTTCTTACCAGCAGATGCAGAAACCAACACAATTCACCAAATCAAAAAATACCAAAAGGAAGAGGCTGAAGGCAACATGAAACAGGAAAAAAAATGTCAACACAATTGCTTATTTATAAGCACTTTTCGGTGAATTGATCTGCCTTAATATGAGATTAGTTTTTCAGGTTGGGTCTGGAACATTCTTTTGGAAATGTAAAGGAGAACAAAGAGTTACTAACCCAGACACTTCACTCAGCAGAAATTTTGTCTCAGCATGAGAATCTGTCTCATGGAAGCTGTTGAAAATCCTTCCCCCATCCTTTTTCTGTAGAACCAGGACTTTTTGTTTATAAAGAGACCAAGACAAAACTCTTCTAAGTGTAATTCAAAGAACCTGCCCAGTTCTCTAGATAAGATAATCATGTTCCTAAAAATAAATGAGATTTTACTTTGATGTTTCTCTTCAGACACACTGTCACAGAACACTTGAAGAATACTTAAATGTTTAAAATAAGTATGTATATGATTTTATGTTGTTCTGGGTGGTAATTTTAAGGCTCAGTAGTTCTAAAAAAATTTTGTTTGATTGCAGAGTCATGGAGAGGGACAAAAGTCACCACAAGATGACTTTAATGGTCTAGGAGGAGAATTCTGTCAGTGGTACTTTGAACTCCTGAATTCTCAACATCCTTTGGGAGTAAAATCTGGAGAGACATGGGGACCACAGCATTTCTGGGAGGATGCCAAAATGAAGTTCTGTTACAACACTTTGGAAAAAAACGTGGAGCAATATGTTGGTGCTGACATGGTGAGCCTTCGTCTGCTCTCGCTGGTTAAAGAGGAATGTCTTCTCTTCAACCCCAACTTGCATGGCAATGGACTGAAATGTGCCATGTCCCCTCATGGCTTGGTTCTGGTGGCAGTGGCTGGCACAGTGCACAGAGACAACACCTGTTTGGGCATCTTTGAACAGATCTTTGGACTCATCAGCTGCCCTGTCAGGAATAACACCTGGAAAATAAAACTTGTGAATCTGAAAATAGTGGGACACAATGCTCTGGAGCCTGGGATGCAAATTGAGAAGCCCTGCATAAAATATGAGCCACACCAGCTGCGAGAGTTCTATGATGGGCAGGAGCTGACTGTGTTTGAGCCTCAGAAATTCTGAGCAGCTTTTTCACAGCTGGGGGAGGAGTGGGGTGGCTGCAACCATACGGGGCTCTTTTCTGAGACACAGAGTCTAAAGTACTACCAGAGGTGATGCTCATGGGCAGCTTTCCAAGAGCTGTCAAGTATTTCAGGGTTTGCACTGTAGTTAGAGTGGAGTTAGTTTGGTTATTCTTGTTACAAAACTTGGTTACATTTGGATATGGCCTGGCAGGAGCGTGGAATGAGCTGGAGGACTTCGGGTCCAGAGACTCCAGATTGCTTCTTGTCAGGACACCAGTTTGAACTCTTACCTGAGGTGCAGAAGGAAGTCATTGCATCTGGCGTTTGGAATTTGGGATGGGCTGGTGTCTCAATGGACATCTAAGTCCCAAGAAAACCATCTACTGCTTTAGGAGCTTTTGGAGAGGGTAGACAAAATTCTGTGCCTGGAGGAATGGAGGCAGCTGCTGTTGATGTTCTAAATGTGGTTCAATAGGACATTGCAGGGAACTTGGCATTGTTGAAGTCTTTTTGTTTCCTTTGCATGAATAGCTTCCTTTGCTTTCACCTTATGATTCCAGCTTTGTAATGAATCCAAACTGTTGTTCTGTCAGTGTCCCCAGGCACACAAGTTTGAGATGGTTGCCCAGGCACCCATTTCTAGCACTGACTCTCTTGGATCAAGCAGTTCATTCCATAGGTTGCAGCAGCACTGTATGAGCCAAATGCTTTGATAGTTATTTTGTATATCATTATAACAGAGTTCTTAATATAATAGCTGTGATTTTTGTATGTTTCCTCAAAATAAGTATTTTCTGTGCTCTGAGCTGCTTTATTACATTGACTAGAAGTCAGTGTCTTAACACTGGGGGGTTACAACAATAGGTCATACTAAGAAAAGTATCCAAATACTACTTAGTGACTGAAATTATTGACATTGCAGAACTTTATTTTTTTAAACTTTATTTATTTATATGGGATTAGAAGTGAAATGAAGTGAAAACGCCTTTTTATGCACCTTGTTTGGATTGTTTGTATGTTTTGTTTTAATTTTATAGCTTCATCAATTCAAGTTGTGAAAATGGAAACATTCCCTATACCAAACCAAAAGAACTCTTGCCATGTTTGTTAAAGAGGACAAGTGGTAAAGTGTGGGTGGGTGAGGGGAAACAGGAAGATTCAGGTATGCACACAACTGATTGTTATGGACAGCCTGGATCTTGTTTTATCCTTAAAATTTTCTAAAATAATTTCTAAGCTCAAGTTCAAATACTGTGTTGGAATGTTCTTTGCCAATAAACAGTTGTAGCTTCTTCAGCTACTGATGTATAATAATTAGAAATCAACCAAAGTTTAAAATTCAGAAGAAGAGTTTCCTTTTATGTGTTGACATTTGCATTCCTGTACAGGTGAGGACAAAACCTACCTAAAGACCCAAATGGGTGACTTCCCAACAGTCAGTGTGACAGTCTGTAATTCTATTCAATATTTTGTCATGTTCAGCACTGTAATTTGTTCCTGTTAACTTTAGTCAGTCCCTCTCTCTCTGTGTTCCTCATAGTGAGACCCTTCACCAAGAGGTTGAAAAGGTCAGAGGGTACTTTGACCACCCTTTCAGGGAGGGCTCAGCAGACCCCAGACCCCTCAGCAGGCCCTGCCAGGGTGTTTTCAGCTGCCAGCAGCTCAAAGGACTCACCTGAACAGCTCACAGAATTAACACTTTATTAATACAAACTGTGACATGTTAATGAGATTCAAAGGTTATCATTGATGGTGTCTGCTGCAAAAATATGCTTTAAAGCAATCTGCTGGTATAGACATTAAGCAAGCACAAGCTCTGATATGAAGCAATTTACCAATATGCTCTGGGGTAAGCACAAACAAAAGGTCTAGTCCTAAAAGCAGCATTTAATGCACATAGAATGTAATTCCTACCCAAGGTATCCCTATGCAGGGAGAAGATGGACTCAGCCCCAGCAGTTTCAGTGTAGGTCTTCTCCCACTTTCCCCTTATTCTCAACTTACTTTAATACTTTTTTCTTTATGTTTTGGTGGAGTTTGAGTGGCTCTAGTTATAAATACCTTCTATTTCTGATTGTTGTACTGAATGGGAGTTAGGGAGTGGTTGGGGCTTGGCACCTGAAGAGAGAGTTTGACATGGTTTTTGGCTTCAGCAGCAGAACATCCTGAGTGTCCCTTCTCAGACAGGTACTGTATGGTCTCAGTACCACAGTGTTGTTCCTCCTTTCTACTGGGATTAGACTGGAGTGGGGCCCTGTGGTCTCCATTCTGATCCTCTAAGCATGTCAACCTCAGTCCATCCAGGGAGCTGCAGCTGCATTTTACCCCAGAATTCTGAATCTCCTCTGGATTTAACCCTCTCCATCATCCCACAGCCTGCCTGCCACATAAGTAAACCTGGAATATGCAGTGATGCCGGTTGATTGCAAGGAATCTTCATTTTTTAGACTCTTTTTCAGCTCAGTAGTAGAAAGGAGCAACCTCGTGTAGCTGTGGGGGTGACAACAGCGCTATAACCATCCCTGCTCTGTCTGGAGGAAATCCAGAGGCCCTGTGGAGTCTCAGCAGGCAGAGTGGCCTGTGGGTGACATCTGGTGGCAGATTCATCGCTTGCCTGGAGCTGGAGGCAATTCCTCAGCCCTTGATAAGCATCTGAAAGGAGGTTTTAAAGATTGCAACCCGTCAGGCTGTGATACTCAGGATACCTGTTGTTCTAGGGTTGTAGAGGGAAATACTGTGGTGATAAGGGAGCTTCCTGGCAATAAAATTTCAGCTGACTTGTTAACAAATACATTTCTTTTGCCATCTGCTTCCCTATTTTTTTTCCAGGATACCTGTGATGACTGGGACCCTTAAGGCAGCATTGTTACTTTTTCTCAATATTGCTTGTAATTTCAAATTTTGATCACCTCTCAGGCCAACAAGAGAGGAATTACCTCCATTCAGAGGTAATATGTATCTGCATCATGCTGTGATCCAAGTGTACCTTCATTTTTTACTTCCCCACCTCAGGTTCCCCAGTTCTAATTAAAAATGCAAAGGAAACAGCCAAATTAAATATACTAGAAACTGTTAGAACAGAGATGCCAGATGTGCCCAGCCCATCACATTTTGTACAGAGCAGAATGAAAACTAAGAAACATCCTTATCTTGCCTTGATAAACTTACAGAAAGAACAAAAGCCATAGCCTTTATTGGGCTTGTTGCCAGTGGTAATTTCCCTTACAGAGGCTCTTTAGAGACATGGATTAAAACAAAGCTGAGGGTTTTTGTGATAAGAACTCGTGAATTGAGTAAAATTTGCAGGTGGCAGACAGAAAACAATGAGGAGATGCTTCTTTCCACTTAGGTCAGTGTCAGGAAGAGTTTTCAATCTTTGTATTTTCCCTTTTAATGTATCTTCTGTGGGTTTGCCACTTGGGTTTTTTGCCTCTCATACTGGTTTGCAGTGTCTCAGCTCTCTGAACAGCCGTTTTCACAGATAGATTGGGACTTGTTTTTAAGTAGATTGAGATACTCTAAATCCTTTCAACTACACAAACAAACTGGGGATGGAGGAGCAGCTTTTGTGGTCAAAATAATACCATAATAACCACTTATGACAGCTGTCTTTTGCATGTTCGCTTTTCCAGCTTCTTCTTCTCTCTCAAGTTACTTCTCAGAGGATAAAATCATAGAATCTCTGAGGTTGGGAAAGACCTCAGAGTCCAACCATCAGCCCTGCACCACTGTGTGCAGAGCTAAGCCATGTCCCCAAGTGCCACAGCCACACACCTTGCAAACATCCCCTGAAATAGCCTGGCCAACTCCAAGGGCACTACTCGAATGGCCATATTAAAATTCCAAAATGCCAAGCCAAGTGGTTTGATTTATCCTCTTAGCAAATTGCAGAAGCTTGCAAGCATAAGGAATATTTAGTAATTCTCTCTTCACAACTCTCACAGCCCTATTGTTGCTGAAAAGGCTATTTTAGGTGCCCCTCATTGCCATCAGATCATTTAGAAAGTGTGAGGGAGTGTAGCTGTTTGTCCCAGAGAGACCCATTTGCAGTGTCCTGAGTAGGGAACACCAGTGCAAGTCAAGGAGGCTGTTTGTGAAGGAGATTCAGTGTTTGCTGCCACACACACAGTCAGTGTGCCCTGATTCACATTACAGAGCACCCTTGGAGTTGCCCTGGGACAAACCCAAACTGGAGAGATGCTCCCCCTGTCCCTGGGGTGAGGCAGGCAGTGTGCAGGACCACCCTGGAGCTGGCTGGCAGTGCCTCCTCAGCAAAGGGACAGTTCTGTGCTGGCAGCATCTTGCCAACAGCTGTTTCATGCTCCTGCTGCACAGCCTTGTTTGCTAATGTAAACACAGCCCAAGGGTGATGAAAATGGTCATATGGCCTCCTTAGGAGTAAATTAAATTGCTTTTCATCCTAATGCCTTTTTCACATCTGTATATATATGTACTTGTATAGTTTTAACAAGTCTTTCACTTTCTAGCGTTTCTCTTGTGAGAGTTATATTTCAAATGGAGTAATTGTCAGTTCCTCTTTAACAGCAATAAGCATAAGACATCATGTCAGTACTTGTTCATCTATTCCTTTTTCTCAGCTCATTAGTATTATTTATTGCGTGGCTGGATTCTGAGTATTAATTAATTCCTCTCAAAGTTTGCATTTTTTATTGAAATAAATGGATCATTTTAATATCTCCTCAGTAATTATGTGTTTAGATATATTTGCACAGTGCCCTTGCTCTAACAAGATTAGTGGCAGGAAAATCCCATTCTGCAGATTAGCATGATGCATTGAGTTGAACTTTAGGATTTTCCTCTGGTGTTCCCTTATGAAGGTTTATTACAGCAAAACACTTTGATTACTTGTTAGCTGATGTGCATTTGAAAGGCTCACATGAACAGTCATTTCTTTTCCCTGGAATTAGAAACTTTGGCTTATGAGAAACGTTGTAAACGTTGCCATTAAAAAGTGATGTTATGGCACTAAAAGGGTCTCAATATTTTCAATTTACAGTTCAATTTTCAGTTTTGTCTGTGCCATGCACTGTCACATCTGGGACATGATGACAGTGACCAAAGTGTGAGCTCTCAGTTGCAAAGTGGGTGGCAGTGTGTGCATCCTCATCAGCAAAACTCTCTTGACTTGAGGAACTGTTACTGAATTTACTGCCTATTAACACAAAGTTTTAATTGCTGATTTGAAGGTTGAGAAGAAAGAAAACAAATGAACTAAAACGCTTAGGGAAGCTCTGTTTCTCTCCCTACCCCAGGGCCAACTTCAGTCAAAACACCTTCTGGTCCTCCTCAGGCTTTGCTTTTGCTGGGTGTTACCTTCAGTCCTGCCATGGGGTCAGAGAGCTGCATCACTCAGGGATGTCCCTGCCCCACTGTGGCTTGGCTGTGACCCCTCAGGTGTGTCTCTGCCTCAGGGAAGGTCCCTCAGCTGTGCCCCTCTTGGGCATAGAGCACCTCCTTCCAAGTACTCTCCAGCTGTGTGCCCAACAATGGCTCTTTCCATGTATCTCCTGCACCTTCCAGGGTCTTGGCAGACCTCTTTCTGCATTAAAATGTGTTGGTGCTGCTGCTGGTGGTGTCTGTAACACAAACTGACAGTGATCCAAGTGCCACTATGGCACACAGGACTTTGCATCTACTGTAATGATCATAAAAGTCTCTTTCTGCTGTCTTCAACATCTACTTTTCCCAGATATAAAGGGAAAGGGCTCTGATGGAGGCAGGAGAGCAATACACAAATTACTTTGGTTTTAGTGAAGGGTTAATAGTGAGGACAAAGGCTTTCAGAGGAACAGAAGAGCAAATGCTCCCCTAAGTGAGCTGAATTTCAGTTGATTTTCCATATTCCATGACAAGGGGGCACGGGCTTAAGTTCTGCCAGGGGAAATTTAAGTTGGAGATCAGAAAAAAGTGCTTTCCAGAGAGAGTAATAAGGCATTGGAATAGGCTGCCCAGAGAGGGG
>JAWWLZ010000001.1:2253837-2277140 GCA_035041345.1 Poliocrania exsul
TGGCTGTATTGCATAGCCAGCTCCTGTCTGATTTGCTGTCTGCCCTAATCTTCATTCACCAGCCATGCAACAGAGCACAAAAGAAAAATGCTGTGAGAAAAACCTCACCTTCAGTTTCCAAATGACATGACTTTTTGACCTCCATAGTATTGCACATCTGTCTTTGCCCCCCTGATTTCTTTAGTGTGAAATCTGTTTTCTTTGGGGAGAGAATGGGAAGGAGGGAGATAGTGGAATTAAGAAAAACAAACCCACCTAAATCTGTGTGACTCCAAATGGTAAAACAAAAATAAATGAATTGCTATAATATAAAATCAGCCTTTAACTGGAAACATGTTTATTATACACTGCTTAAATCACCAGAGCATCATTTATTGATGGTAAGTGATGAAAGCCAAGATGAGTCAGTGCAGACTTGATCATGAAATTGTGATTTCATTAATGGATGTGGAATTTTATTGTTGTTTTGCAGGATGTTTGTGGATGTGAGTGATAGATAACTCATTAAGCTTTCATTTAATTTGCTTAAATTCAGCAGGTTTTGCACAGTAGACTTCAGTGTTGGCTGTACAGGGTTGTGGGCCTCTGAGCTTTGTACTTGCAAAACAATAACAGAATTATTGGCTATTCCTATTTGGGAATTGCAAAAAAACCCCCTAATAATATATATAGGGAAATGGCATAAAAATGCCAGTAACTTGGAAAAGCATATGTGACTTCTGAGCTATAAAACATAATCTGTAAAGCCTTGAATCCTAAAGCATAATATTAAAAAAGGGGTTTTGCCTAATGGGAACAAAACCAAAAGAAATTCACGCTCTGCCACACACTGGACCAGAAGCAAATGCTGAAGAGGGAGCTCATCATTATTCTCCCTTCTAAAAGAAGAGAAAATTGAAGGACAGCAGCCTTGATCTTATTGAGGAGGAGACTGAAGTGAAAGACAAGGTTGGTTGTTCTCCCTTCAGAAGGGTCTGAAAGCTGAAATTGCAAAATCAATTTGCTATCGTTACTGTAACAATTAAATTGACGTGATGAAAAGCTGGAGGAGGAGGAGGAGGAGGATGGATCAGACAATCCACCCCCACAAAGTATCTGTGTGTGCAGGTGGCAAAGGGGCAGAGCTGCCAAGGGTAGAGCTGCCATGACTGTCTGTTCTCCAAAGTGACAGGCACTGCCTCCTCCCCTTTTCCCATCTCCTCCTGAGCTCTGGGCTGGTTTCTCCACCCAGCTCAGCAGAATTCCCTCCCGTGGCAATTTGTGGGGGTTTTTTTTGGGTGTCCCTCAAACCCCAGTGTGTTCCCTGGGTCAGGCTGCCATCCTGCCTGTGTTTGTGTTACAGTGAGACATCTGCTGCCCACCAGCTCTGTCTGTGCCCCAGGAGTGCTGCAGTTGACTGCTCTCCTATTTATATTAATTGAACATGTTGTATTCTGCATCCACCACTGATTACCCTCATTTATTTCTGCTCCTAAAGACCCAAGGATTTCTGTTGCCTGCCCTCACTGCATTGTTTTACTCATTTGGCTCCAATTAGCCTCGGCTAATGAAAATACATTATACCGAACCTCTTGTTACCAGTTGCTGTTTCTAATGACATAATTTGGGAGTTTTGAGCCTTTTCAAGTAGAGACATTAGGAATTACCTTACAGTTTCTTCGGTGGGGTGGAGAAATATTAATTGCAGGCATCTGGGCTCTTTCCTTTAAAGAAGGCTGGTGATTTTTACTTACCTAATAAATGTTGACATAATCAGGGAGCTATCAGCACCATATGTTGGCCTTTTGTGAGATGCAGATCTTATCTCTGCCCGCCTGGGTAAGGAAATGCTTCAGTGTTAGCACTGTGGCTTGATGTATTTTTAAAGCATCACTCAGCACAAGCAGATTGCTGGGAGAAAAGATGAAGCCTGTTTGTCAAAGCAGGTGGGCTGTTTCCCCAGCCATCCAGGTGAGGTTTTTCCTTAATGATAAACAGATGCCAAAAGCTGTGTGTGCTGCTGTGCTCATCTCACGTGGTATTTGCAAAGCCCTTTTTTGTGAGCAGAGCTTTGCCCTGGGGACTGTTCTGGAGGCAGATGGAGCAGTCAGCTCTCTGCTCATGTGGGGTGCTCTCCTCTGCCCTGCCTCCCTTCCCCTTTTGGGGACACCCTGTGCAAAGAGTGGGCCCTGAGGGTGCTGTTGCAGTTAATGAGACTGGAGGGTTGGCTCTGAAGGAGAGGTGTGTGTGCTCCTGCCCTTCACAGACACATTGATGTGACTCTTCTGCCTCGCCACAGAATTAATACAGGAAATGTATCAGGATTAAAGAAATTAAATTTCATAGGTGTGTACTTCCAAAAGACAACAATTAATACTTTATTGTGTGTAGCTCAAGCTGGATTTTTAGACAGAACACTTCAGCCAGGAAAGATATGCACATCTCCCTCCTATCTCCTTTGTCATCTGTTGAGTAACTCTATTTTGCATAGAGAAGCTCCACAAGACCTCCCTCCATCTGTCTCTGTTCTTTGGAAGAGCTTCTTTGGACTCCTTGGATTTTTCTGAAAACTTTTCCTAGCCTTGTTTGTTAGAGGAAGTGGGAGGTGATCTGGGGGCAGCTGTGTGGGTAAGGCTGCCACACCAAAGGGTGTTTGCCACTGTCAGGTTTAGGAGTGTGTAGAAAAAGAGGGGTTTTTTTAATGCATAAGTAGCTGTAAAAAAGGAAGGGTGGACTGAAGTGAGGGGAGGCATTATAAGCTGTGGCATGATTTGAGTGACTGCCTGGTAGCATTTCACACATAGACCTCTTTGTTTAAGGCAGCAGTTGGACTCCTGACAAGGACTGGGAGGATCAATTCTTGCCCATTAATCACTCCTTCCTCAGAACTGGCACTGCTCTGGGCAGGATTGGTTTCCCCCCATGTGAGGTGTCCCATTTCCCCACTAATGTGATCAATCCTCCCTCCCCAGCTCCAGGGGCCTGAGGAAGCTGTTTGGGGTGGCAGTGGCCATGAGTCTGCTGTAAACCAGCAGGGACTCACTGGCAGTGCCCAGGGAGCCTCCACCTGGCACAGCTCCCCGAGGAATGCTGACTTGTGCTGCTGGAGCAAGTGCCCAGGCTCAAGAAGTGGGATGCCTCCTTCTCACCACCTTTGGTTCCAGATCTTTACACCTTCTTGCTGAATTTTTCATAGTAGGTTTTGTGGAACAGAGAATTCTAATGCTTTGCTCTTGAGTCCCTTTAAATTGCTGTGGGTGTTCAGAAGAGCTAAGATGTGTTGCTTCTGTGTGTATCCTTCTGGGTTTGCACCAACAAAAGCAAGAATTATTTAGGAAACTTATCTTGTTGCACTCCAAAAGCACACAAGGTCTGTTTACTTGATTTGTTGGTTAATATTCTTTATTTCTTGCCTGAAATTAAGATGGTAGTTGGAATGTCAAGAATACAAGATGTCTGGGAAGAATTTTTTTTTAATAAAATGGTGCTCACTCCAATGGTTTTTGCATTAACTGTGCAGGTACTTCCTCCACATACATTAGCAGCCCTGGCAGATGGAAGCCTGTAGTGCCTCTGGAGAGGGAAAAATAACATTTTTTAGAAAGCTGGTTAGAGAACAGTCCTCACTCTAATCCCTTATGTGTGGCACGTGCCATCTTCTCAGAAAGAACTGCCCAAGAGAGTTGTGTGATATAAAAGCACATTTTTACCTGAGGAAGCATAAACTGAAGCTTCCTAAAAATCCTGTAGTACAACACAGCACTAAAATATTGAGCTTGGTGACAGCTTTTCCATATTTGTGAGGTTTTCATTAGACTGTAATTATGTCCCTCACTGTTCTGCAAGTTTTATTGAGCTGCTTATGCAGTTTGCATTTTGGTAATATTCAGCCAACACACTGTACTCAGTGAGAGTTTGGGCTTATAACCTGCACAGCCCTTGTGCTCCAGTCCTGGGTCGTCATGGCTTTATTGCCCCTCCTGTAGGGCTTGGATGGAAGGGCTGCCAAACTGCTTGTTGTCCCTCCAGTGCCCACCTCCACCAGCAGGGCCCAGGGTGGGGTGCAGGAGCTCCCCAATGCCATCCACTCTCCCTCCCCACCAGTGTGATGAGACCCCCTGCCCTGTCATGGTCTGTGGTGGGTCTGGACTTCAGTCCTGTCCCTCTGTCTCTGCCACTTTCTCTCCTTCTGTTGTGCATTTTAGCACTTGCTTGAGGAAAATGCCCAGAGTGTGTTCCTGCCCTGCATGTTGGTTCTGCCTCTGCTCTGCCCAGAGCACCTTTGGGCTCCCTGCTCTGCTGGGTAAATCTGCATGTTCCTGAGGGTTGGAGAAAGGATTGATGTTGTTCACCTGTTCTGGGCAGTGAGATGGGCTGATAGTTTGAGGGGTAACTGATTTTTGCTGTCTGTTGGGGTTGTCCCCTGGCTGAGACAGGTGAGTGTCTCCCAGTGGGGTTTTGGCAGCCTGGGTTGAAGGTGAGGATGTGCTGGGGTTGGTCCCAGGGGCAGGTCTGGCTTTGGAGCTGGCGGTGTTTTTGCTTTGCTGGCTCTGCCAGTGGATTTGCAGAGCAGGGAGTGGCTGGAACCATCTGAGGGAGGAAAAAGGGAAGGTGGCTGAGGTGCCACTGGAGGAGATTTGGCACATGGAGGGGGCAGGGAGCCAGAAGGACTTGTTTTTCTCTGCTGGCAGTGCAGCTCTGAGGGTGTGGAGCGAGGAAAATCTACTTGAAAAATGAATTTTTAGATGAGAAGTGTCATTTAGGTAAGAAAGCAGTATGTGACTGCTCTCTAGTAAGATATGACACAGGCACACACAAACACACTTTGGGGCATCCAGAGCACCATGATCTGGTTTCTTCTTGATTTTCTTTTCTCATCTATCCTTTATTCTTTCTTTTTTTATTTTTTTTAAGTGTGGAGACATAGTGCTAGAGTACAAGATGAGAACAGAAATCATTGAACAGTCTTCAGTTCATGTACACCCTTCCTTTAAATAAATCTCTCCTGCCACAGAGCGCAAGTTGAGTGGGGCAAGAGAAAAAGAGCCCGTGAGAGGACAGGCTTATTGATCATATAATGAATAGTCTTGTGCTAATCTTGCTGAGGCAGAATCTAAAGACTTATGGCATTTGGCTTAAGGTAAAAGATGTGTGTGTGTAAATTGATGCTTTGGTGAAGTGTTGTAGCCATGCATTGATGTGCTGGCTAAAATATTACAGTGAGAATAAATCCTGCATTGGTTTGCCCTCTCAAGTCCCACCACACACCTCCAGAACAGGAGATTCTTCTTAGGGAGATGTGATTCTGCCCTTTTGACAACAGAAAGGCATGGACAATGGTTATATTGACTCTAAATAAGGTGGCTGAAGGAAGATGTTTGATTCAAGGCTTCTCCAGCTGTGGAAGGTGTTGCTGCTGTACCCTGGAGCCCACATTTTGATGCCAGCCTGTCTGGGCATCTGAGCTCTGTGCAATATCCCACATGGCAGCTGGTAATTCTGAGTGCAATCTCAGGCTGTGTCCTCTCTGCTCTTTATTAAGGATGGTGGCAAAAATCTTGTCTGTGTTAATTAGCCAAGCCCACATCCAGTGGAACTGGAGGGAAATCATGGAATATGGTGGAGTTTGTCTGTTTGGTAATGGCCTTTCTTTGAATGGATAATGTCACCCACAAATGTCACTGCAAACATCCTGGGGTCATCTCCTTGATGAGATTTTGTGTTGCCCCTCCCTGTTTTCAGCTGAGGGTCACTCTGTCTGGGCCCACTTTACATTCTTCAGTGTAAGAATAAAAAAAAGTTTTGAGGAGTTTATTTTTTCAGAGGTTTAGTGTCACTGTTCTTGCTGGATTGATAATCCTAATGGGTTATGTTTGGACTGCTTCCAAATTCTAATTTTGGAAATTGAATTGTTTTAGTGATTAAACAAAGTAACTGAGGGCATCACCCTATTAAATAAGATATTTCATGCATGTGATTAATTGTAATCTCAATGTAAATCGTTTTGATTTAGAGATTAATGTTGATTCTTTGCTTCAAATTTACTGTCCATTTGTTTCCTTAATTAAAATTAAAGGTAGAAGACAGATAGCAGAAGAACCTCTTCAGGATGTTGATGTTCACTTTGTTAAATAGAACATTTTTCATTAGGAGGCTCAGAAGTAATAGGCTTGCTATAACTATATTAACCCTCAGACAATAGTGGATGGATTGTATGGGTTTTCTATTGCTGGCTAAGCTTGTCGTGCTTCAGATCACTTAAAAAATATTGGTAGCTGATCTTCTGGCTTGAATGCAGTCTTTTTCAAAATTAAAAGGTAGCTTTTGAGAAATAGCTTCCTGCTTTTTAGAGAGGAAATTTCTCCATCATGCTGCTTGGAGAGAGGGTATTTAAAATTATATCATGTTCCCAAGTCAAAAGAAAAGAGCATATGGGGGTAGAGGGAATGTCTCCTATTTCCCATCACTTTCACACAGAGCTTCTATACCTGGTCCTGGTCCAAATGGATCCAATATCAAGTTTTATAAATGGTTATCTTTTCATTAACTAAATCCACTGGAGTGTATTAATGCAGAGTCAGAAACAGTACAAGTATTAACACAATACTTGTATTCTCACTATATGTTAAGCAAAATGCTGCCTCTGTGCCCATGCAATGCTTTATAATACACAGAGAAGCCCTAGAAAGGATTTGTTGAGTTCATGCAGTGAAAATATAGAACGGTAACAACATTATAAGCTTTTAAGCACAAGGACATTGGGCTTTTCATGCAAATTCACGTTACTGATAAAGCTACAAAGTTGCTTTGTGTTAATTAGGTATGTCATGATACAACACGATGATCTTAATTCATCTTAATAAGAATGCAAATTATTGCCACAGCAAAGCAATATTGAAAATCATTTGAGATCAAATAATGACAAGCTCTTCCCATGTGTCACCACACTGGTGCCTGGTTGGGGCTTAGAGCAGCAACATCTCATGCTTGATTTCCAGAAGATCTTGAGATACATTTATTGAACTACAAAGATGGAGGAAACCTGAAAAAAATTAGTCCCCCAGAGTGCAATCAAGTCCACTGAAGTTGTCCTTGGTGGATATCTGCTGCTTGTTTTTCCATGCTGTTCCTTCCTAAAATCTGGTTTATATGTCTTGTGAAGCAAATGAAAGCTTGTCTGCCCTTGAATGTGTAGCCCACCTGCCCTATAGTATAGCAGAAATCACTTGGCTGATGTTTACAGCCTTTTTCTTTGAGCCCAAATCCTTTGCTCTGCCTCCTACTGCTGTTGAGGTGATATGATGAGAGCTGCCCTCCTTGCAGAGCTCCTGGTGATCAGATGGGATCAAGCTGATCCAGTTGTGAGATGCTGGAGCTGGGGTTTGTAAGCTACAGCTTTAATGAAATAACATTTTTTCCCAAGAAATGGAAAGTTTATTAAATATAAAGAGACTACAGTTACCATTTCAGCAGCAATAGTTTAAAATGTAAAATTTTATACAGCTGTGAATAGTTAAAACCTCAGTGCTGGTGCATTGCTGGCATTACCCCAGCAGTGAGCATTGTTAAGCATGTTGAAAACATAAACCTGGTCTAGTATTTGCTACCTACTAGAGTGGAAGTGTATTTCTCCTATGAAAACTGATTTAAGCTCGTGTTAGTGTAGGGAAAATTCTCTATAATTTTAAATTTCCAAAGAGTTTAATGTTTAAGGAGGATTTTCAGGAATCCTCCCACACTGGGCATGCAATGCATCACCATAACACATAACTGTGCATCAGATTAACAGCAGCTTCTGCTGTCTCAAAATACACTTTCTCACATGTCCTATATGACTAACTTGGTTTAGAGATCTGTTACTGGTTGTAGTTTACTTCCAACACTGTTTAAAATTCCCTTTGTTTTGCAGATGTGCATGTGCTGTGTTTGAGATGAGCAGGGTTTGGGTCCTGGGCAGGTGTGCAGGCACAGCTGGGTTAGAGGTGGCACTCAAATGTTTCCTCTCTGCTATTTGCCTTCCCAGAGGAGTCAAAGATAATGATAGGGGAATGCTGACCTAATTTAGGTGTTATTGGAGCAAACCTACCACTTTGTAAGCACTACAGAAAGAGATGTGTGCTCTTACTGATCCAAGCAGCATGCAATTTCCTAATTATCCTGTATCAATGGAGAACTTCCCATGGAGATCAAGTGGGCACTGCAGAACTGCAGAGAAGTACCTGTCTATTTATTCTTCCAGAGCCCTTGTATAGGACGAAAAGGAGGAGAGAAGGAGAAAACACCAGAAAAGACAATTTTATCCTATTGTTGCCATTAATTTAGGAATTTAATTTCACAAAAGCTGTCCAGCTCCTCAACAGTTGTACCCTACTAAAGGAGTAAATCATGTTTTATCCAAGTAAGATGCCTCCCTAACAGCCTAGAGGTTGGGCTGCCACTGGGAACCTGCCCCCTTGGATCACATCAGGTACCATGTACCAAGAGTTACAGGTTTTATAGAGCTGGAGTTGTTCTTGCAGTGGCTCTGGGATGAGAGATTCTCTGTCCCCATGCAAGCAGTGGGTGGTCTTTCCTCATTGCCTCCTTCCAGCCCTTTGGTTTCTCAGTGTGCCCCTTTGGTTCATAAGGATGCTCCTGCCTGCTTTGGAGATCCCTTCCTGCAGCTTCTTTGGTCTTATATGGGAATGTTGTCCATATCTTACAGCTGGTGTGAAACCATCTATGCAGCCCTTGGTCTGCTCTCCCATTGGTTACCCCACCAGGATGAGGACATTTCCCCTATTGGTGAAATCTGTGGCACAAGGCACTAAATGCATCATCACCTTTTCTTTAGGAGGTCGGTCTCACTTACTTTGTTTCCTCTTGTTGTCTGCCAACCAAGTCATTCTTGATGCATTTTGTTCCTTTCTGGTTAGCTTTGTGTCTTGTCATTAATGCACTTTGATTAATGTTGGTTCTTTTGTGTTCCTCAGTCATGTAAACTTGTTTCTGACATATGATTTATGTTTCTTTCTGTTTTCAAGTGCTTCTTTCTGGCACAGCCGTGGTGGTCTTGCTATGCATTCTGTTCCTCTATATCAGAAGGAAGGCTGTTTTGCTTAAAATAATTATGTGTGTATATATATACACATGAATTTTTTTTCTTGATTGCTTTAATTCAAAGTGTTATTTATTACTCCCATATGTCAAATTTTGAATCCTTCTCCCTTGTTAGGACTAGAGCTGAAATAACTCCTTTCTATTATTTTCTCTGCCTTTTTTTTTTTTTCCTAGCAGGGGTGGGGGTGTTACCCAGATGGAAGGTTATCCCATTGGATTCCAGTTGGTCAGTGTGACTGTGTTGCTTTACCTGCTCACTTAGGAGTTCTCTGCCCTATGCAGCAGGGAACAGTGGCTTGTCCTGGGGTGCTTTTGATCTAACCCCAATAAAATGTCTATAATGACATCATCCTTGGTGGGTTTTTTTGCATTATTTTCGTTTAACTCAATTTCACATTAAATTACTCTTAAAATTTAATAAATAATTTGAGCTTTCTTCATACAGAAGAAGTTATGCTCAGCTCTACAGAATTTGCCCAAGAAATTCTCTTCTGGTACTGGTTGAAGTATTAGAGCTTCTAATTCCCCCCTTCCTTTTTTCCCCCTGCTCAGAGGGTTACTCTACAGATATCTAAGTAAGTTCCCCAAAGTGTCACACTGCTGCTTCTTCAGATAGACTCTATCATGGTTACTTATCACTTCTCCAGATTTCAGCCCTCTGGGCCAGATCGTTGCTTTTCGAGCCTGAGAATTTTATCTGCCTCTATTCAATCTGGCTGAAAAATCTCTCCCTCTTGAAAGCTGATCCTTCCCTCCCCTGCTCCTCTTCTCTCTGCTCAGAGACACTTCTCTGTGGGAGAACATCCCCCCAGTTAAAGCAGCCAAGGATGCCTTGCTGGTGCCATCTGCACAGCTCCACACTCCTTTCTGAGAGGCATCTGTCTCTGGCACCAGCAGCCTGTGGGCTTCGTGCCTGGCCCCCACCCACCACCACCAGTCCCAGGTGAGCAGGGCACTGGTGCCCTCCAGCAACTCTGCTCTGAGTCAGGCAACTGCTTTGAAACAAACTGGGAGGGGGCAGTGAGGAACAAAAGATAATGCTAAATCTCACTTTAATTATGGCTTCAGAGACTTCTCTTCGAGATTGAAAGTGGGTGTTAATGGTAGCATGACGTGATTAAAAAAATTTTATCAATCAGAATGTTAAGTTATAAAGGAAACTGAACTCTTTTAAACTACCTTAATCACTTATTCTGATCTGAAATCCTTCCTGCTGCTGCTTTTCTTGCCTGGGAGGGAGAGCACTTAAGCAGGCTTTTTCAGTCAATTAAGCACAGTATATCTATTTTATATATATGCATTTTATATATATGCATACATATATTATTCCTTATAGCACTGCTTATTAAACTGAAATCCATCTTCATAATTTTCCAGTGACTTGCAATTTAACCTTATGCTCTATGTAAATATTCAGTTCTCCATATTCAGTTTCTCAGAAGAAAACCCAGTGAACCTAATAATAATGCAGAATTTAATATAAAATATATGCAGGAGATAATTGGCAAAATGACCTTTCATTTGTGGCAGTAACTTCATAGCCCTGATTCAGAATTATTCCCATGCCTTCGACCTCTTTAAGCTTGTTGTTTTGAATAATGACATCTCTCAATGGGCAGATAGATTTGAAAGAGACTTTTCAGGAGGTGAGTTATACCCTGTGGACACATTTGTGCCTCAGGTGGAAACATGAGAGTGCCTGTCAGTACCTGCACCTGGGCAGCAACTGCCCAGGCTGGCATTTCAGGGCGAGCATGCCTTAGGTCACTGAGCATTTTTGGGCTTCTAAATATTTATAATAAGAGGAACCCAGGGTGCTTATGATGTTCTAAGTGCTGCCAGAGCCCCAGGTTTTCCAGGGCTGTCAGAGGAGCAGCAGTGCCAAGGAGTCCCATCCCAAGCCTGAAGGCTCCTGTGGATCAGGGGATGGGCATCAGTCGTGTGAGCTCAGACTGCAGCACAGTCTGGAGGTGGCTCCCAGCAACCAACCCTTGGGGCTTTAGCCTCTCATGGTAGCTCTCCTTCCCAGGAGGCATCTCTTGCCAGCTGTTTTATCATGTAGTTGTACTTGTGTGGCAGGAAGCAAACATTTCTGTCCTAGGAATGTCAGGGACAGCCTGTCTGGGATCAGTGTGTGAGGTCAAGGGTTGGTTTCTGATTCCTGCAGGAGAAAAGGAACCACCTCATCTCCTTAGTTAGCTTGGTACCATCAGATGGGGCCATCGTGGTGAGAAATAGCAATCCAAGGGACAATTTGATGTTTAAATGTTGGATGACAAGTGTGTGTGTGTCTGAGGGAAGGCTGCTCTCCACATCCCGAGTTTTCAGCAGTGGCAAACAGGGAAGTGCCATCAGTGCCAGCACTCTCTGGAGCCCAACCTGCCTGGCTCCTGGGGGCAGATTGGCCACCTGCTGTTGGAGGGCACAGGTGCTGGTTCAGAATAGAATATTTTTGGTCAGGAGGGACCTACAGTGTTTGTCCAGTCCCAGTGCCCCACATCTTGCACTGTTCCCAGTTCTGCAGCACTGTGTGCTGTGCTGGCAGCTGTCCCTGTGCCTGCACAAAGGCACTGCAGCCAAACAGCTTTAATGAAATGAGATGAGACCTTTGTGTAAAAGCAACAGAAGGTCAGGACATGGTGCATCTCATGGGCAATTAGTGTATTCAAATGAACCAAGGCTTTGCATGCCTTGTGTAGTTGAGGAAATACTTGGACACTGCAGCTTGAGGAGTTGGAGCTTAATTGTTCATTCCTACCTCAATATATCTTATTGGAAAACATATTTCTGAACTGCTGATGTTTTGCTTTAATGCTGTAGGGTGGTGAATTTTATAAATATTCTGGAAACAAAAGTCCCAAATGTTATCAGAACCCAAATGATGATTACTTGTGAGAGTAGAAATGTGACTGAACTAATTGAAAATACCTCAAATTTTCAAGTTGACTTGTATGTTAACACTTTTTATTTTGTTAGGATGAGAGGTAAAAGCATGTGTGGGTTTTCAGTACATTAAATTTAGTGCCACTGTCTCAGCATTATCTTATATTTTCCTTATCTTTCTATTACCATGTGTGTAAAAGTAACTTACTTGCTAAAGGGACAATTTAAAATTCATTTCATGGTGGTCAGAGGAGCCCAGAAATCCTCCTTAAAATACTTCTGCTATTTATGTTGTATCTTGATTGCTTCTGAACACAGCAAATGCCCATTCTCACACCACAATACAAGTATTGAGGCCAAGTGCCAGTGAGGGTGTGTGGTGCTACACAAACTTCTGTATCTGCCTGTTCAGTCCAGAAATGCATTATGTGAGAGTGGAAAGGGATCTTAACTTGCACTGTTTAAAATACTCTAGAGATGAGAAGAGATTAACAGCAGGGCAGAAATAAAACTCTGTATAATGTGGTGGTTTTTTACATTTATGGAAAGCTGCCTTTTCCAGCCTAAATGAATCTGATATGTTTTCACTTTTAGGCCAATTCTTTCATAACAGACATTTGTGTAGAAGGTAAACCTTGACAGTGCAGGGAAGGGTGCAAGTTGACTGCTGGGATGATTTAGAAGGGGCTTTAAGACAGCATTTCTTATGCATTTTGAAGACTAGTTGGTGTTACATTGAGCATGTGTGAGAAGCAATCTGGGTTATTTGACAGAAGAAAATGCAGAACTCGATGGCAGAGGTGAGCAGACATGATCCTTAACTCATATCTGGTGGTTGTCTCATAACCCAGATTTTCAAATTGTGGTGTCTGTCTTGTGCTGTCCCTGCTGTCCAGCCCTCTGAGGAAAGTGCTTTGGAGGAATGTGAAAACTTTGACCATTTGTCCAGGATTGGGTTTTCAGTGGTGAATGAGATTGGTTAATGTAGAGAATACCACAGATTCATGGAATATGCAGAGTTGGAAGGCACTTAAAAGGATGACCGAGTCCAGCTCCTGTGCCTGCACAGATATGGATTGTATCATTGCACCAGGGAATTAATTAACACCACCCTCTGCTGAAAGAACAGGTACTTCATAGGGCTGGATGGAAGCAGGAAAAAGGTTATTTTTTCTCCCCAAAGTGTGTGGATGCCACTTCACTTACTAAAGGGATGAATAGTTTGCTATCATAGCTGTAGTTGTTCATGGCATCTCTTAACTAGAAGATGTGTGGCTGGAAAGTTTAAGGTTACTGCTATAAAAATGCCATCCTTAAAAAGAAAACAAGTGATACATTGCTATATGATAATGAAGCACTTTGATTAAAAGCATCCAACAGCCTGTGATGTATGGGAGTTAGCTGGAAGACCATTGGAGTGTAATTAATTATTAGCTGTGCTTTATAAGCTCTGGTTGCTCTTGGCAGAATTGATTTTCAATGGTGACAAAGCAGCAAGTTCTTGTTTGGGAATGCTGCACAATTAATATGTGGGTGTTGGCAGGAGCAGGTGGTATGTGATGGGTGGTGGAGAACAAAGCCTTTCACCTGCAAGCACTTTCTTAGCTGGAGTCAGACAAGTTGTTGTGGTGATGAAGGTGGTGCTGATGGACTGTTGGAAGCCAACACAGTTTGTGGGGTGGTGGATGTGTATCTGTACCCTAAAAATTACGTTGGTGAGCAGTGGGACTCTGCAAGGCTGAGCCTGCAGGGCTGTCAGTGTTACCTGGGCTGGACACAGACTCTGCCACAGGGTGACCAAGGTGCATTTGCTGAGAGTCATGTGCTGGTTTCCAGCCCACCTCCTCTGCTCTGTGGTTAAATTGAGGTTTTAACAGAATTTATCCCCTTTTATGACAACCATATATGCTTTAAATTTAGATTTTCAGAAGGGAATGATGCTTATTCTCTGGAAGAGACTTGTTAGAAGCTAATACCCTGAGAGAGTTGTTAATACTGCATAGGACTTGAAAAATCCTTCTTTCAATCATTGGATTTCATTACACTAAAATGGGATAATAATAATCCCCCCCTGCCCCAACCCTTCTTTTCCCCTTTCCAATGTAAAAATCTTTGTTTCCAGTGAATGCTGCTCTCTGTAAAGAGTAAAATATTTTAGGCTATCAGTAAATCTGGAAGCAACAGGAAAAAAAAATTAATAAAATTTTTGCATAGATAAGAAGCCTGCAAAGTTAAAGCAAACAGTGTCATGGATGAGGTGTTACTATCCCTGTCTTACTGTGTTTGACTGATTTGGCTGCCTGAGCTGTCACCTGCCAGGCAGGGCAGCTGATGGTGCAAACTCAATGCAGATTAGGAGCTTGCTACTTTAATTGTTTCAATCAGAATTCATTGAAAATTTCAGGTGTATTTTTCTGAATATCACTTGAAGAAACAAATCTGGTCTTATAAATGCACAGCCTTAGTCTAGTAGTAAGAACTGCTCTGCTGTTACTCTCTGGTCTATATGAAACAATAAAAGAATGGTGCAATTGGGCTTAAACCCTGTTACTTTTAGAGGAGAAACTTTGTATTAGAACACAACTCTTGAAGAGAAAAGTGAGAAAATCGTAGGTGTTATTTACCCAGCCAGTCCTTTGCACAAATAGAGAGCAGTGTGTGGCAGTCAGGGCTGAGACTTTTTCCCTTTTTCTGGAATCATCTCTTTGGGGCAGCTGTAAGGAAAAGAGGAAGGCAAATTGGGGTGGGAATGGCTTTTATTAAATACATGAAAGAATGAAAGACTAAGCACTGGCTGCCTGAGAGGCTGCACTGGCAATGTGAGAATGAGGGGAAGTTTTCAGGGCTCTGTTCACAGCCCAGGACTCTGTAGCTCCATGTGTGGCTTCACTGGATGTGCTCAGGAGTTCTAATCCTTGAGATAAAACTTGGAAGCCTTTGGGCTGCAGAGCTCGGGCTTAACAAAGCCCAGCCTTGGGGAGAGGTGATGTTGGGAGGTGAGGATTTCCTTCCCTTCCCCTGGCCAGGAAGGGGATCCACACTTGGAGGGGGGTCCCTTCCTTGCTGTTCAGTTGGGACATAAACAGAACCCAGCTATGGTAACACAGAATGTCTTTCCTTCCTGAAATGGAGTTTTCTTTTTCAGTGCAGTCCCACTGCCACTTACTTATGTAGCTTATTTCATATATGAAAATAATAGTTTCTAAATTACATTTGTGGTTAACTTTTGCTTATGCATCATAAAGAGAAATATCCCATAATTATTATGGTCCCCATGTAAATTCACTGTTATTACCTAGTTATTTTGGCCATATGAATTACACCATATTTAAGGTCCCAGTTCAATAAAAGTACATCTGGTTCCTGTGCTGCAAAAACCTATTAAAGATTGAGGAGACCATGCAAATAGATTTATACGGTCCTTTGTTGGATTTTACAGTGTTTAATTGGCCTTTCTATTGAGGGTAACCATGACAAACTTCAAATTCCAGGAGCAGCTACTATATCAGCAATATCCTTTAGTTACTGCAGAGTTAATGTCTGCCATTCTTCTGCTGGTACCAGTTTTAAAGGTCTCACATGTTGGAGCCTCCTCCACTTCCTTTGGGAGAATATTCCACAGCCTCATAGATCTGAGTCAGGAAGTCTTTGACCACAATTTATGTAACTGCATATGTTTCATATGGATTCCTCCTTGGCCTGTGCAAAATATGCTTTAGGGCTTCATCAGGGATTAAAAAAACCCCAAAAAACTTGAACATGAGTGACACAAGGAATACTTTCTATGTGGTCTATAAAACTTTTTTATTAAAAAATTGAGGATGGATTGAAGTGACTTTTTGGGAGAGGGATTCTACAGCTGGAATAAGCAGCAATTCTGCTCCAGGAAAATAGTTTACCTGGAGCAATGGAATAGCTGGAGTATCTTTGCTTCCTCTCCACTGACAGGCTCCCAGCCAAGCAGACTGAAGTGCTACCACAACATTCTGATGTTCCTGCACTTCAACCAACCATCACTTGCAAAGCATCATTTCCCCATCCTCTATTTTAATTTGCAGATTCCCCCACTTTGAGAGCTTTGAGTACTTAACATGTCTAAATTTGCTCTGCATATTTGCAGCAGATTTAAGGCTTGTTCCTAGTTTAGGTCAAGCTATTGAGGGCTTGTCCCCTTCCAGAAGTGTGTGGGCTTGTTTGAACTCCTGCCAATGCTGGGAAATTGTGTGTGGTCTTTTGTCTGATGTGAAATCCATGCCCAGAACTAGCATTTCTGTGGTATAAATGGGAGCAGACCAAAGTTTTTTGGTCTCTAATGTGCTGCTGGAAGTTTCTTTTTAAAATTACTCCAACTATTTGCCTCTGTTCTCTTCCCTTCCTCCCGAGTAAATCTTTAATGAGGATCTGACTAATTTAGTATATCTCTGTTTCTAAAGTAAGAGGGCGAAAGTTTTCCTTTACTTATTAAGATATTTGTCTAAGATGGTTCTGGATCATTTTCTTGTTGGTATGATGTGGACTTTTTTAGCTTTAGGCTCTCACTCAGCTCTTATTAAAGTGTGAAATTATAAACTCCTTTTATCTGAAAAGATGTTTGAGACAATCACATGACTTAGCAAGATAATAATTTCTGCTAACCAGTTTTGAGGAGTGAAAGTTGAAACTTTTTATAACATTCTTTGTCCTTCTGCAAGGAAAAAAAAACAACTTAGGGGAAACTTGTTCTGGTAACACAAGCAGAAAGTAAAATTATAATGCATGAAGGATCCCTGGCACAACAGAGCTGAGTTTCTGTGCAGTCAGCTTAGTGTAGATGGGGAAAAATAGGAGAAATGGCCATAGAATTCACTCTTTAGGACCACTGGTTACCTTGGGGCTGCCTCCCAGGGGCATGGACTATGTTATCCATTCAGGAAGATAAACCCCCCCCCTCTCTTTCTTCCTCTGAAAACAAATCTTCAGACTCTGTGCCTCTGCCTTTTGGCTGTGCCCGTGCCCAAAGTGTGTACTGAGGGGGTATGATGCACTTTGCACTCTGTAGCCTGAAAACCCAGGGATCTGAAGGGGTTTTTTGGGAGGAGGCAGTGGCTGTGAGTACAAACCACTTGTGCTGTGAAAAGGCACATTCCAGTTACAGCTACTGCAGGGAGAGGGCTGGGAGGGGAAAGAGAGAAACTGCAGTGAGAGAGAGACCCAGAGACAGCATGAGGGGCAAGTTCTGTAAGAAATGCAGTTTCCCAGGAAGAAAGACAGATTAGGGCTCCAGCAGCAGGTTGCCCAGCATCCAGTCTGGGTGTATGGCTGAGGGAGAGGGAAATCAGGGGCAGGAGAAGCAGCTCCTGCCTGGGAATGGAGCCACCAGGAGCAGCTGTTCACCCACTTGTGCTCCAGCTCTGTTGGGTTCGTGCCAGAGGAGGGAGAGGGGGAGCATCCAACAGATGCCACTTTCCTGGTTTCAGTGCCTCCCACGAGCTGCATTTCATGGGAGCACACAAATTCCTGCCTCCCCTCTGTGCTGTGCAGTGACAGGGATGGTGGGAAATCACAGTCCTGGGTAGAACTGACTGGACAAAAAATAACCCCATTCAAACATGTTGGGCTAAAATGTAAATGTCTTGCAAAACCATTGCCCTATTTCCTGCTCTCCAACTCCCCAAAATGTCTGGAATGAAACGTTTCCTTTCTTTTGAGGGACAGGAGTGGGAGGGTTTTTGTAAATTGAAATCCTATTTTGGGTGAAAGATAAGACTAAACCAAATAAGTAGAATAAAGTTCCCCATTAAAATCTGCGTGTAAAATTTGTTTTTGTGATAGTGCAGTCATTGTCTTTGCATTCAAACTGACAACTTTGGAGCATCCACCTTTAGCTCAAGTCTGTTGAGCCCTTTACAGTCACCTTGTGTTTCACGTACAAGAAATAAAAGGTAGTATCAGATTTGCTTGCCTGGGTGTGGTGTAGCTGTTTTTTTGTGTGTTCTGGGTTTTTTTGTTTTGTTTTGGGTTTTTTTTATTTAACCTTGTGTAAAATATACAGATATGCTTGACAGACTAGAACAAAAAATGATCCTTGGGAAGGCAGAATGCTTTGGGTCATAACATCTGTCTTTAATGTAAATTGGGCTATCTTCAGGCATTTTCTTATGTGCTGTGTTTGCAAGTTTTTGTTTATTATTGTCAGATGAGCTGCCTTTATAAAAAGGACATGATCTATTAACTATTTACATACACACATCTGTCTTGTATGGAAATCTACTGGCACAGGGGAATGTGTCAGGGCTTGTGAGGATGCAGGTTCAGCAAACTCTGCTGCTCTGGTGAGCTGCAAAAGTGATAGCACAAGTGAGGTTTGCTCAGCTTTGCAGCTGCCTTGGTCTCTCACACACCTTCTCCCAGGCTGTAGCTGTTGTCTTCACTCTTTCTAGGAGAATGTTTAAATTAGGATGCTTGAAAAATGAAGCAGAATTAAATGTTAGAATGAAATAAATCCTGACCAGATGTCACCATGCAGAAGTAAGTTAGAGCGGTTCAGCAGTTCTGGGTTTGGAGTTCAGGACCTGCAAGAGGTTCTTACGCTTCTGTTTTTCCTTTTGAGTAGGTTTCTAGCCCTGTGTGTTTTTTCAGATTTTAATTTCAGAGAAATTAAAAAGAAAGAGGAAGTCTGTATTTTTATTTGAGCTCAGGATTTCAGGTAGGGCAGCCTTATTCTTCATGACAGCAGCAGGGAAGCTGAAATGCTGAACCTGAAAATCAATGTTAGATGATTTCTTCAGGTGATACGCTTGTCACTGCAAACTAGACATCATTTCATGCACAGATATGTACATTCACTGGGCAAGCAACATTCAGTGTGTGGGAGAATAACAATGAGGGGAGCAGAGTGGAAGTAAACAAAAGGTGTCTCTGACACTGAGTAGAAGCAGCAGCACATCTGTGGGTGAGCTGTGCAGGAACAGCACAAAGATCAAGGCAGCAGGTCCCCAAGTTCAGTCCCCTCCCTCAGCACTACAAATCCAGAGCTGCCTGCCAAGTGTGCTGGTGGCTGAGAGTGCCAAGAGCTAAATCCGTTCTTGCAACTTCCCTCACAGTCAAAAACTACAGAGTAGTTTGCTGGTAGGTTGCTTTGTCACAGTTTTTTGTTCTTATTTCTTCAGAAAGAGATGTAGTTGCGACTTCTCAAAACATGAATATGAAACTAGTCCATTTTTCCCCAAGTGCTTTTTTTTTTTCTTTTCCCTTGGAAAAGTCTGGTTTATGTTCCCATTTCCCTTTTTTGTGGTCATGTTCTAGCAAGCCATTTGGGTTCTCCTTATTTCTTTGTGGACTTTGCCAAAGAGACCTTTAAGGGACTAAACAGAATTATGTTCTGGGCAGCTGTTTTTGTGCATTACAGATCAGGTTCATGCCAAGTTTGTACACCCTCACTGAGCTCAGTGGAGTTTCCCCTATTTCTGATACAGGCACACCAAGAGTGACCTGTGACTGTCTTAAAAAGTGTTGCAATGAAACCAAGTAAAATTCTGAATTTCTAGGACTTCTAAGCACAGACATCTCATTTCTCTGCATGGAGAGATCTCCTCCTAGGTTTTTCTTACAGCTGTTCTGGTAGTAAAAAATTTTAGTTTTTCTTGTAAATTAACACTAAAAGGTGCAGAGGGATGATTAAGTATAATTGGAACACAGGTTTTCTTGTGGAGAGAATTCAACTTGGTTTCCAAATTTAGAACACTCATGCAAGTCTCCCAGGGAGCAGTCTGTGTTCCAGCTTCTCAGGAGCAGTCACATCTTCACCCTCTGCTTTGGGCTTCTGTGGTGTCTGGTTATGGGACAGCATTAAAATCTTTGTGTGCTCATGTGGTTCTGGTTTTTAATGTATGTATATTTTAGATTCAACTTTAGATTTGTCATAATAGTGTGGGTGGTGGTTTGTTGTTTTTTCCTTCTCTTGTTCCTACCTAGATAATATCTCAGCCTTGGAAACAGTTTGTGAATCAGAATTTGGCACAGATCTTCAGCCAGAGCATATTTGAAAAAACTATGGTTGAAAAACCTGCCCATGTTTTTAAGCAGTGGTTCCAGTACTGTGGGAACTACTTGTTGTCACTGACTCACAGTGCATGATATGTATAGACCGAAAATTTGACATTTAGATGAGTGGATTTTTAGAAGTTGTTTCTATTTAGTGATTTTTTTATTATTCTGTATTGAATAGTTATAGAACTGTTGTTTTGTTTTTTTTTTTAACTGGGGGAAAAACCTATGTGAAACAAGATCTGTTCATTTGGCTTTTTCACCATTTCAAGCCAATTCTGGTTCATGGTTATTTGTTGTATAATGGTTTGGGTTGGAAGGCAGCTTGAAGCTCATCTTGTTCCAGCCACTCATCACCATGGGCAGGGACACCTCCCACTATCCCAGGGTGCTCCAAGCCCCATCCAGCCTGGCCTTGGACACTCCCAGAGATGGGGCAGCCACAGCTTCTCTGGGCAACCTGTGCCAGGGCCTGCCCACCCTCACAGGAAAGAATTTCTTCCTTATATCTCATTCAAACCTACTCTATTTCAGTTCAAACCCCTTTTTCTTTCACTACATGGACCCACTTCTCGAGCTGTTCAAGTAGAACCCTTCCCAAAAACATTTTATACCTTGCTGCAATTTCCCATTTTCATCTGAGCTCTGTTTTGTTCTCAATGAGCTCACAGAGGCCATGGGAACTCTTTATCTGCATCCCAAGCTCAGAGTTGAACAGGTTAGATCAGGTGCTGTATATTCTGCATTAAGTGTTCTGGCTTTCAAGATGTGCCCAAGTCCCTTGCACTGCCTGGTAAATCCAACTCCTCTGTTGGATGTGAAGTTCCACATGTTCCCATGGATGCTTCCAGAGGTCTGGGACAGCCTGCACAGACGTGCCTGCACCCAGTTTGGAAATTACTGGCCCTGATTCCTTGTCATTACTCCTACCAGTTACTAAAATGCTGCCAGCAGGAAATTCTACCTTCTTAATCTCCAGTGTTTCCTCATTTATTGGTGGCTTGGAAGCAAAAGTCAGATAATGATATATTGATTTCTGTGTCAGGTTATCAATTCATATGTACTGTATTTCCTATTTTAAAAAAACCCCAAATATACAATATCTAATTATGTGATACATTTTGGAAGGAAGATTAAAATATTTTTTAAAAAAGCAATTGAATTTAAGTCTGTATATTTTTAAAATGTGGATTGAATGCAGCTGGCTCTGGCTGTGCTTTTTGCTATCACCCTTTAGAACATTTTTTTTTAAAGCTGAATAAATATCTAGCAATTTAGAGGTAAAAATCCCTTTTATTTAATAATGTTTTCACAGTAGCTTAGGAAAGATGACAAACCCTCCTATCTGGTTAGTGGTCCCAGTAGTTTTTCTAGCAATTTATTTAACTATCCATTTATTAATTTAATTAGTTGTGGTTAGTGAGAGCAGCTAAAATGCAGGCACAGGATTCAGGTTCCCAGAAAAAGACATAAATTATGACCAGGTTTAAAGAACAAGATGTCTCCAGTGATCATACTGGTAACCACCAGGAGTTTGGTGTCCGTGCCACAGATATTTATGGAAATCCAGTTCTGCCTTGCAGGACAGAACCTTCTTTTAGTCTTTGTTACTTCCTTGCCAGTTCAGTCATCTTGTCTCAAAGATTTCAAACTGGGCATGGAAAGGAACATGAAGTGTAATTAAAAATGCACTGGGTGTTTGCAAATGGGTAGGATAATTCTGTGTGGCCTTGCTGTCTGATATAAGTGACAGAATTTCAGGCATCTCTAGGGTGTTCTTGGTTAAAAAAAAATCCTTTTTAGACTCTTTTAGCCTAGATCAAAGCTAGTTTACAGCTACTTTGTTTTATGGAACATCTTTCCTAAATCTTAATATAATTCTGTCCACTATTTCCCACGTTTTAAGGTCCAGATGACTCAGGCTTGTATTTATGCTGAAGGAAAGGGCTCTAATCTATCTTAATATTCTGGTAATAATCACCAAAACTGTTGTATAGTCCTGGGGCTGGTTCCTCTGAGAGCTTAGATGTGCTAATTGGTGTTTGTCAAACTGAGGTCCTTGTAGACTTGGATCCTTAAAAAGGTGGTTGATTCAGTGTTTATGTTTCAAGGCATAAAGGGATGCAAAGGTTTATATAAGATTATGGTATAGAATTATGAGCTGTTTGATGGAATGAGTGCTGAAGTGTTCAGCTCCTTAAAGACCAGCTCAGTCTAGGTATATGAAAACAAGCATTCTTAATGTAAGTCATTACAGGTTTGGAGTTGTAACCAAATATAACTGTGCTCGTAGCAGTTGTAGGATAAAATGGAAAGTGCAAATTAAACAGGAAAAAATTTACTGCTGTTTCAATCATGCTGAGTTATTGTAGTCATGTAAGAACACTTTGAAAAGCATGAAGTAATATTATAGCAACTTGGCATTCTAACTCTCTGGCAAGCAAAATGCTGCAGGATTATATAAGTTAATATTTCCTGACACATGCTGACATTTTAGTTAAAGCTTCTAAATTATTTTAGACTTTAATGGAGATTGCACATACTTTTTTCTGCATTCCTGGTAACCTTCTCAAGTTGCTTGGTGTAGAGCTGATTTGATTGTGATCTGCCCTATCTACTTGTAACTTAGAAATTTTAAGTTTTACTTAAACAGTTGTTGATTTTTGTGTAGAGGTTGAGTGGGAAGGTGTCTGACTTTGTCTCTCGTGATTCCTGTTCACTTGTTCCTCCTCAGTGTGATGATCTGTTTTATACAGGAGGATGCTCTGTGTAGTCAGCTTGTCTTTGTGGTCAGCTTTTCTACATTCCCTATACCAAAGGGAATATATATTCCCTATACCATTCCCTGTAAAAGTTGAGGAGGTGACTGGTCCTCACAACTGGCCCTTTTACTTCTGCTCAATCTGCCTGTGTTGCTTTTCAGAGTGTGTAAGAGGTAATGTCCTTAACCCAGAGGGAAATGCCTTCCAAAATGAGTCAACAACACCCAGAGATGGATCTGGGAGCAACACGTTGATCCTGGGCAACATCTGTTTGGCAGAGAGGTGCCATGGTAGTGTTAAGAGTGCTTTACTCTGAGCCTGACAGAGAAGGATTTTAAAATGCATGGAAACTAATGTTGAGCTGTGCTCTGCCTGGGAGCTGACCTGGCATCCAACACTGCCACTCTGACTACCAGCACTAGTCCTGCTTTAAACCATGTGCCCCAGTTTCAATATTTTATTGTCTGGACTTAACACCCTTCTCTCCTGACATGTTTACAGCCTCTTTCTATTGCTGAAGTAGCTTTGTGGAGAGTGATTATGCTCAGCTCTGCA
>JAWWLZ010000001.1:2278542-2289751 GCA_035041345.1 Poliocrania exsul
AATCTGTCAAAAGTTCTCCTTGAAAGCCTCACTTGGTCTTTAATGTGACTCTGGTAGTTCAAGGCATACAATGTGGAATAATTCCAAGTGTGCTGTGATGGCACTCTGGACCTCAAGGAAATAAACTGACCATGGGGTTATCATAAATTGTGGGTATACAAAGCAGAATATTGAATAAATTCAGAGTGGAGTTTTGTTTTGATTTTTTTGTTTGGTTTTTAAAATTTTTTAATAGCAGTAATCTCTAACTTGGCTTGATTTTTTTTTTTTTTAAATTAAATTTTACTTACCTGTATGTTGAAGAAATTTTGGTCAAAATATTGAGACAGCTTGTGAAAACCAAAAAGAATTCAATAATAGTTCAACAGAGGCGTGCACTATTGTTCTCTGCCTTTTTTTTTCTTGGTCTTGTCTCATAGTTTTGAACAATACACCTTAGTACAGACACCATTGCCTCATGTGGGGAATTGTGGTGTTGAGAGTAGTGTGTTCTTCTATGGAGCAGCCAGGAACCAAGATTTCCATGATTTTTAGACATGATATATATGAATGGGGAAAAATATATCCATCCTTCCTTATCTTTTGAGAGAAATAACTTAGTGAGAACAAGTGCCAGTTTATTTTGTTAATCTCTGGATATTCTGGAGACCCCACTGCAAAGAAAACAGGACCATGTAGCTACCATTGGGAATTTCTGCATATGCCAGCAAATGTCTATATGAGCACAATCATGTTGGGCTTCCCATGCTGGAATCACTGCCTGCATTGTGAAGGTACTTCAATGGACCTGTGAGAGGGGGACATGTGGATATTCCCAGGACTACTTATACCACTGTGTATGGAAACATTATTTGGCTATCTCTAGCCATCTTCCCCACATCCAGTTCAATACAAGCTTTGGGTTTTGTTTTCTTTTGTGTTTTGGGTTTTTTGGTGTGTTTTTTTTTGTGTTTCGGGTTTTTTTGTTTGGTTGGGGTTTTGGTTTGTTTTTTTTTTTTTTTGTTTTGGGTTTTTTTGGCAGGTGGGAGTCTTTTTCGTGGTTTGGATTTTGTTTCTCCAGAGCAAATTCAACTTTGAGATGTGTGCTTTTTCAAACTGGGAAAGTGAAACAGCAGGCATTTGATATGGAGAGTGAGCTTTTTCAAAGAGGTGTGTGGTCATCATGAAGAATCTGCTGCGGGTAGATGGGCATACTGATCTTAATCTGCTGATAAAGATGGAATGGACCCAGGACAGGGAGGCAGTTCATGGGAGAAAATAAAAATAATAATACAAAAATCTGAATTGGCTCAACTGCTGTAATTGTATTTCCTGGTAACCCCTTGAGTGGCTGAGGATGGCTTGCCCATGGCTGCTTTAGGGGCTTTGTTCAGCTCTGGGTGCTCAGATGTTCCTTCTGTGGCTACTCAGCATTCTCCAGTCACACAGGGCTGTAGTAGGGATTGCTGAGAGATGGGACATCTTGGAGATACTCAATTCTCTGAGCACTGAAACAAATCAAATGGAAAGGGGGGGAGGAAAGATGCAAGTTCCAGAGTGAGAATTATTTTTTTATTTTGTTGTGCTTGCATACAGTAAATGCATCTTTTACTGGATGGTTGAGATGACACTAAGCACATGTGTAATACCAGTAATAAGCCCCATGGATCACCTTTGGAGGAGTTTATTTGCTATATGATTATTTGATTATTTCAGGCAGGGTGTGATTTCATCTATGTTTTCAAGGGTGTTTTAAAAGGCAAAACTAAACCCTTTTAATTTGGTTTTTATTGCCTATATCAGTATATAATTTTGCAAGAATACTGATTATTCATACACTTAGCATAAATGTTAGTGTTTTAAATATCACTCCTATAAATAATTGTGCTGAGGTTGAGTACATCTCACTTTCCCCTGGAGCACAGAGAAGCTCCTCCTATCAGAGAGAGTGGCCCCCAGCGTGTTTTCACCTCTGCCTAACGAACCTTAGAGATAAGGGCTGTTCCAGCAGAGCAGATACAGAGCAAACTGCTCAGAGCCGAGTGCAGACACAAAAATAACAGGGGTTTGCCTTTGGCAGTGGAAGCCCGTGAGGAGATTTTGGGCAGGGCAGAAAAAGCTGTGGCTGCTGTTTTGCTGGTGGCAAAGAAGGGACTATTTGTGACCCTCGAGGTGCTCTGAGGATTGCAGCTCCCCAGGCTCTTGATGGCCTTTTCCTCCATTTGTTCAAGCTCTGACTCTTTATTTTGGTGCCCTTTTCTTTGGTACTTGTCTCTGTCCTGTACAACCTTCTTACCTGGGAAAAAAGTTGCTTTTAGTTTATGCTGTTGGGATCACTTGTGTTGTGCAATGTGGCTGATAGAGAACAGTGAGGGGTAGATCACCAATGTTGCTGCAAAATAAAGAGGCTGTAGAGCCAACTGGTAAATCCTTTATGACCCTGATAAATATCATACCTGCAAAATTTGTACATTAAATTGTATTTACATATATGAAAGATGAGCAATGGAGTCTATAATGCTTGTAGACAAAGAACATCATTTCTGTTATCTCTGTGATGAGTACAAATGTATTTTACCACGATGAATTTTATTTAAAAAACAAACAAAAACTTTGTAGCACACTTAAAATTTCAGGTTCTTTAAGGGTCAGCTCTAATATACAGAAGTACTACCTCTGAAAATGTCATCCTGTAAATTTGCTCTAGCTGGTGTTATGATGTTGAGGAGTGACTATAAGCTCATACAGTGTTTAAAAAATCAAGTATCTGTTGTGGCAAGTTATTCACTTAAAAATTCCCAAACAAACAAAAAACAAACCAATCACAAAACCTCACCACCTTTGCTTCCCCTGCTCCCCACCCCCCAAAAAAACAGAGAAACAAAACCCCACAGCAAAACATCCTCCCTAAAAAACCCTAAACCAAACCCACCCCAAAACTCAAATCAAAAAATCCCACCTACTCCTCCAAACAAAACAAATTATCCTTTAATCTTATCTTCTTGGATGTGTCAGTGTAAGCATGAAATGTTCATCTGGGGAAAGAAGGAACAGTCTTTTTCTGTGTCTTCTTCAGAAATGGGGGAGAACTGCAGGATATGGGACAGATTTTAGGGTTTTTAACTCTACTTTGGTTGATGGAGGATTTCCTTATTTTAGGGGTTTTTAGGGTTGTAAAGCTGTGTGAGATGTATTGTTCTGTTTCATGGTAGGGCTTTACAAGCACTTTGTAAACATGCTGGGAAAGGAGAGGAGCTGTTGGGAGGGTAAAACCTTTGGGATGGTATCACAGCCTGGAGTTTTGCATTCCCAAATTGCAGTTTGAGCATCTTCCTGACCCTCTCAGGTACCCGAAAGCTGAAGTGCAGGCAGGTCCTGCCCTGTGCCCACCCCCTGCACAGAGGGCTCTGTCCCAGTGCTGGGTGGGCAGGAGGAGTCCAGCCCTGCAGCACCAGGGAGGGACCAACCTTGTTAGTGAACTCATTTTCCATTTCCAGCCTCAGAAATGCATTAAACTATTCTAATAAATAAATAAACATATAAAATTACAAAGGTTGGATAATGTGCCTAGAGTGGAACATATGGTGTTTTTCCAACGCTAAGGAATAAAAGCTTTATCAATAAAACTGTATTTAAATCCTCAGGCTAGACAACATTTTCTTCAAATGTTTCTTTCCACTCTAAAATGTCATCAGATTCTGGAGTTTCTGTTAAAAGTAGTGGCATAACTATTCCCCTCCACCAAACAACATCAAAAAACTTCCTCAAGGACCCCCAAAACAACACTGAAAAAACATTGGTACTTTGAGGCATCAATTTTCTTTTGATATTTTATGGGGAAAGAAGGACTGAACTTGAGCCAAGTTTTAACTGTCTACAATAAACTGCTGCCTCTTCCCCTACTGACCTTCTTTCTTGAAAACAAAAGACCCTACAAAAAAACTCTTCTGGGTTTCATTAGTTCTTGAACTGGATATTGATCTTGCACCAATTTCACCTCAGTCCATTTGACTAACTTGAGCAGAATCGCTCTTGATTGAGAGCAGTGGAGAGCTGGAGACCAGAGCCATCACCAGTGAGTTAAGTATAATTACTCATTCTCTTCTCAGTGGTCTGCACTTAATGTTCAAGTTAATCTGCTACATGGCATGTCTATTTTATCTTTTTTTTTCTTTCTGTGTTTTTAAGATGAGTAAAAGCAGTGAAGTAATTTCCTCATGTATTTCATAGTAAAGACTGATGTGGCCATTTTAGCCAGCTCTATATAACTTGGCATGAAGAGTTCTTAGGAGAGCAAAAATAAGATATTCTTAAAGTACATGTATCTTTTCTGGATAAAACCACTGCAAGGATGGAGTCCCAGACAATACTCAATGAAGTTATTTTTTGAGTTGATTGTTCTGCTCACAGGAGTCTGTTTACCAACCAGAATTTCTTTCATTGCCATACAATGAGATGTGTGAGTAGGTGATAATTTAATACTCCTGATTTCCTTCTGACCTGTCAAGCATTCTTTGTTTGCTGTTATTTGAAAGGTGAAAATGAGGAGCAGCCTTGGGAAGATTTGCAAACACTGAACTCTGTGACCATCTTTCTACACTTGTTTGACTTGGGTTTCCATCAATTATTTTTCTAGACAGTAAGTTGCTTTCAGAAGTATCCATGAGGGAAAACTTTAGTTTTTAGAATAATAGAGGAGAAAATGTGTGGAATTTCAACAAGTCCCCACATATAGAATGCTTGCTCATGGAAAAATGTGATCTATTTTTTCATGTTCATGTAGAATGTCAATGATTGAATTACAGATATAAACCCAGACTTTCGTACTAAGGAACAAACTCCACTTAGGAGTCACATCAAGGATTGCCTTGGTATGTGAAGTAAATACAAGGAAGAGCTGTAAGATCTTAATCTGCTTAAATTAAAAATTGATAACCAACCTCTTCAGCCCCCAAAAGACTCTTGTTTTTCCCCAGGTCTAACAAGGCTGTTGGTGTTGTGCTTCCTTCTTGCAATTGTCATCAGCCTCATGATTTGTCACATCTCCTTCAGAAATGGCTTAATATGGGGAGACAACTTGTTATGAAGTCTATAACCTGTATTTTTATTTTTTAATGGATATGGCACTGCAAAACTTATTTTTCCCCAAATGCAATTTCATCCTATCTGAATTTTTTGTCCAAAGAATGCCTCTGTTTCCCATCATGTGCTGTAGTTTGGTATTTGCAATGATTAGGAGTTAATGAGAAGGGAATCTGTTTCAAGAGACTCTTGTTCTTTGTTTGGCTGACTTGGACCTGGTGGTTAACAGAGAAATGATCTAGAGGAGGGACTTCCCTATTGTATGTACAACTGGAGGCCTTTTTATAAAATTAATCAAATAACTGCAATTGCAGAATTTTTCTCAAACAGGCATGAAAATTCTCCCCAGTGTTGCAATAAGAAGCTTGAGCCATTGCTCTGCTCTGCCTGGTCATGGTGGTCTCATTGGTTTTGGTTGGCTTGGGGCAGTAATTATTGGTGTCTGGTTTTGCAGGATGAGGTCTGGAGTAGAGAGGATGACATCAAGAAAGGAGATGTTATTTAGTTTTGTAATAGCTTGACTTTTCACTACACCAGGCATTTACTTGGGTCCCAGTGTCGATTCTGTGCTGAAATGGATTTAATTTTTCAGTAATTCCAGCCAGCTGGAGCTGGAAATAAAGGAGTGAAACCCTGTTGGGTGTTGCAGTTTTCAGCAGGTGAGTCCAAACAGTGGAAAGAAAGGGGGGAAGGCCCAGAAATCTCCATGGGTTGTTCTCTGCCATCCAGAGAGGTCAGACTGCTGTTCTGAACCTTGTGGGACCTGTTTACAAACTCTGTGCCACCCTACAGGAAGATCTTTTCCCAAGCCTATGGGAATTGTATTAATTTTAGCATTCCTTGCCTGTTTCTGTTTCCTGTAGGGCCCTGAACTGTCATCTCTATGCTGGTTAATTCTTTGCCCACCTCACCCCTTTAATTGCACCCAGCAGTGACATTGCACTGCAGTGGCCATTGTGCTTTGAGCACAACTTGATAGTTATAGGAAAACACTGCTATGATAATACAGGTTTGTAGAATGGGAAGATTTCACCACCATCAGACACGTTTATAAAGGGGCTTTATTGCCCTTTTTCCTTGATGCCATAGCTAGGAAGGTAGCACCATAATTATCATAAGTTTATGTAATATGGTGACTAGAAAGTGATCTTAAAGTTTTTAAAATTTCTTGCATTCAAAATAGCATGAAGAAATTATTGTCAGATTCCTGTGCTGTGGGGAAGAGGGATGAACTTTTATGACTTGGTATCATAGGAATAAATTAGAAAATTATTCTTTATGGATAGGGAACTGCCACGTGGGTCATGTATTTGAATTCTTTTCAGTGCTGACTCCGTTATATTTGCATTTGTGGTGAAGGGCTCCCTTCAGCTGACCTGTGAGAATGCAGATGTCAACTGTGGTAGAAACCAGAAGCTTGAAGGGCCTTTAGTGCCCTGGTAACACATTGCTCTGTTTTGTGACTCTTTAGGTATAGTATTTCTCAAATTTTCCAAAGCTCAGTGAACTCCTGGCTATTATTTATGTGAGACATGTTTTTCCAACTGGAATACCCTCTCCTTCCTTTCCTGCAGTTTCCCAGTGACCCAGTTTCACTGGCAGCAGCAGAACTGCCACTGTCGAGAGGGTGTTGAACCCTCGGCATCTTCTGTGAGCAGGTGGTGAGGACACAGCTTTGCATCATTATTTTGGGCATTGTTACAACAGTGCTTGTAGTGATCAAAGTCTGTCAGAATGTGCAGGAATGTGGAGTTATCAGAGACAATACTGCACTGTGGAGGGTGTGGGAATGCCTGTGGCTGAGGGAAACAACCCCTTGGCCTGTTGGACATGTTCAGCCTCATGGAGAGGAAATGTAGAAAATAAAATAGTTCCTATTTTAGCTCTTGTTGTTGAGGTAATTTTTTTCATCAGTTCTTCACACATGGTGCAAACTATTGCTTAAGTCTTCATATAGTCATGGTGATGCTAAAATATTGTTGCCACAATTTCACGTCCAGATGGACAAATGAGCTCCATAGGTGCATTTCATGTGTCTGTGTACATTTGAACAAAAAAAAATTCCACTGATGTATTCAATGTATCTCACAATGTCAAAATAAGTTGTTGCTTCTGTGTTCTTCAAGGCAAAGGAGGCTGAAAGACTCTTATGGCCACCTGAAAACAAGTTGGAGTGAGGTGTGTGTTGGTCTCTTCTCCAAACAACAGGAGATGGTCCCAGGTTGCTCCTGGGGAGGTTCGGATTGGTTGTAAAGAGAAATTTCTTGACTGAGAAGCTTGTCCAGCCCTGGAACAGCTGCCCAGGGAGGTGGTTGTGTCACCATCCCTGGAGGTACTTAAAAGATGCGTCCATGTGGCATTTAGGGACTTGGTTTAGTGGTGGCCTTGGGGTTGGGTTAATGGTTACACTTTGTGATCTCAAAAGTCTTTTCTTGCCTGAATGATTCTATGAAATTAAGTCAATTAAATTGTCATACTAAAAGTTTATGAGGGACTGGAAAAATGAAAGCTCAGCAAGGCCAAGATTTCAACCATGATCCAGCCTTTTGCCTCCACTAAAAGAATGACCATTCAAAAATGAAGATATAAAATGAATAGAACCTATGATGCCTTTTCTATTAACTCTTAGAGTCTCAATATTGAGGGTGTATCTGAGTCAGATTTTGGTGCTTTTCTTTTTAAACAAGGGTAGCTAGAAATGTAATAAATAAACTGGTTTTCTGATTTTTTTATTTATTTATTAATTCTCAAGACCTGGGAATTTAATAAAACCTCTGGGCTGATGTCAGGTTTAATCAGCAATGGATATAGAACCAAAAGGTGAGTATTTTTCTTTCACTTATGCATGGTGGGTTTCTGCTACATTTGAAGGTCTTGTGCTTGTTTAGGAGAGTTGAACCTTCCCTTCAAAACTTTTTACTCACAGGTGAAATTGTTATCCACATCTACCTGGAAACTTGATCCTACCTGGAGATAATGATGAATTTTGACTTAATTTGGTTTTTAGGGCTTAAAATAGACAAATGGCAAACTGTATCAGTTCATTCAGACTGTGATTTTTTTCCATACTCATGGCATGGATACCATGTCAACTGCTGTGTTTAAAAGCCTCTGGATATAAAGCCAGAAAAGAAACTATTTGTGTCACTTAAACAAAATAGTGATTAAAAAAAATCTATTCCTTAGGTAATAAGTGGTGGAGATAATGAAGCCTTAATATTTCCAATTACTACCTACTTTTACAGTTAAATATTCAAATAAAACTCATTGGGCTGCCCCCAAAGCCTGGTAAAAGGGCCAACAAATAAAAGAGAAAGAAATGCACTATTTTACCCCAATAATTTGATCCAGCAGCATTTCTGTATTAAGATGCTGTCCTTGTACTTGTATTCAGCAAATCTTTTCTAAAGGCTGAACAGCATGAGGCAGCTTTTACCCCAGAGGAGTACTAATTGGTGATTTGAGAGAAATGTTAAGTATTTCCTCCAGTCTTTGATTCTATTGTTGTGCCTCTGCAGTAAAAGCTTGAGGAGGGACACCTGACAAAGGAGGAACCCACAGTCAGTAAACTCCTCACTGCTGGTGTGGCTGTCAGGAAATTAGATCAATGAATGTTAATTCACTCCTATAACAGTAATTTCCTCACTTAATGTCTTCATTTAGCGAGAGGGTGCCTTGTCCCCTGCCTGCTTTAAGAGCAGTAAATCAGAGGAGCTCCCTATTCAAGGCAATGCCACAGAGCTCCTGATATTCTCAGCATTACATGGGGATATTTTTCTTTCCTTTTTGATTTTTCTGACTCTGCAAGTATCCCATGAGCTCAGAGGGAAGTTGTGATTCTGTGGCCATCTTGGTGCAGGCAGCACTTTTAAGGTTATTTCAAAATAACTTCTGTGGTTTGAGACAAAAGAAGCTGTTTTTTCATTTTCTTTGTGTCATAAATTGTGCTTTAAGTCGCTCCTCTCCCCTTTTGTCCCATGTGGGATATCCAGCAGCACTTTTGTGAACATAGAAGTAAAGAGGGAAAAGGGCTGTTTCATGCTGTGATTCACCTGTTGAGGAGTGTTGGGATGACATATGTTGAGTTTCTGTGAGTGCCTTTCTTCTCCAGTCACTGCTCTGTTTGATGGGATGGCAATAATATCTCAGGGCTGTAATTGTGGTTTTATCACCTGCTCAATGGGTCATCTCCTCTTTCTGCAATCTACTGGCAGTATGTGGGTGCATGGCCTTTCCCTTTAGTATGAAACAATATCTAAGGCAATTGGATTGCTCTTAAGCAATAAATAGATTCATATGGCCTCGAGCCACATTTTTTCTTGAGCTCTCCAACACTTAAGAAGTTCCATTGAATGCTTTTGGCTGTTATTAAACCTTGAAGCAACTGGCAGGATTCAGGCAGGTAACTTTCAGTGCAGAAGTTTTCCACATCTTGTAATTTGTGCTATTTGTTGTATGAGCACATTCTGTAACTGCTGCAGTTGGAAGGCAGGAAAAAACCCCACATTCTCTAGGAAAATGTAACATCTAGATCATTTCTAAATGTAACTGATGCTGGTTTGCAAAGGCTGTTTGGCATCAAACCTTTTCTTCTGACCCAGTATAAATTGGAAGGCCCATGATGAAGTGTTGACATTTGTGTTCCTCAATTATTGTTTTCTTCTGAGCTATCTCTGTGCAGCCACCTCGATGTTATTTGGCTCTGCTGACCTACAGGGCTTTCTTAACCTTTCTGTAAACTCAACTGCCACTCACAGCCTGGATATAATTACTCTTTGGTGCTGAGATAGACCTTTTCTCCAGCTTTGAAGGCTGAAAGATTGCCTCAGGTATTTAGTTAACTGGCTGAACTTTTTTAATTGGTACAAACTGTCTACAACAATTCCTGTTTGTCTACCATGCAACAACTCTGCTATTTTAAGTTTATCTACTTGTTCTGATTCTATTCCCTGATATGTGATATCAGTGATCATCCAAGCATGGCAAGATTCTGAGACATCCCTGGGGGCCATCAAGCCAGAATTAAAGAGTAATACATAAATTGGTATCAATTAATTTAAAATTTATAGGATGCATCAGCCAAGTTAATGCTTAAAATTGGATTAGCTTTTAAATGCCACTGTAAAGTTTATTTCCTCTTATTAGTTCACATAGAAACCATATTAAGGAATTCTGTGTTAATTTTGGAGTTCCTTGATAAACTGGAAAAGTAAATGTCACTATGACTTGAATGAGATAAAAATATGATGTTTTCCTCAATGTTTTTGCTAATTAGCAAAAAAATTATTTCAGTTTTTTCATTCTATCCCCAAAATAAATTATGGTAAATGTTTGTTGATCAGTTCAAATGCACGGAATTCATTAATTTTGCAAATTAACAACTTTGTCCAGCTTGATAAAGACTTCAGAGAACCAAAAAATAGAAGGCAAAGCAAAAGATAAGAGATTAATTTTCCTGTGGAGAGATTAATTTAATGATATTCTATTTTGGTTGCTTGATTTCTGTTATGTCAGATGATTTACCTTCCTCTGTAACACATCCACAATAAAGTAGGACCTGTTGAGCTCATAGAAGAGATCAGAATAATTTAGGCTGGAAAAGATCAACGCTCCCTCAACTCAGTGTTTGTGAAATTACTGAGGGTGCACTTTATCCTCTAGTCCACATCACTGATGGTTATTGAGACTTAGAACTTTAGATGTCTAAAACATTTTGATATATCTGCTTTGAATTGACTAATGCCACACCTTTTTAGAAGACTTATTTTGCTTTTCATATTCCTATGGCTCTGGTATTCAGAAATAACTTAATTCATACCAATGTCTGGGTTATGTTTTGTTCAGAAAATCCATCCTCACCCTTAAGAAGAATGATGCACTTCTGTCTGTCTCAATCAGTTTTGTTCTATCAAAACTGTTAGCTGGACATTTAATTTTGCAAGATAAGTCTGGACTTCCATGTTTTTATTTTTATTTTGTGTATGGATACACATTTTTATATATATAGTGTGTGTACACACAAACATAGATGTTTGCTTTGCAATCTTTTTGCTACAAGCAGATGTAACTTGTTTTTTTGTGCTAAAGTTGCCATGGACTGACTGACTCTGCTGTTTTCCTCTGAGAAGCAGTGGAACAGTTTCAGATG
>JAWWLZ010000001.1:2367725-2393650 GCA_035041345.1 Poliocrania exsul
GTGAGAATTTATGAGCAACAATATTAATTAGTTGGGTTATACATTTTATTACATATAATTTTCCAGCAATATAATTCTTGGAATTTGAAAGATGAAAATGAACCTACTTGGAGTTTATTCCCCAGTCAAGGCTATAGATTTTTAGTCTTTCTCTGTAGGCATATTTTTAAGTAAGGATATAATTATTTGTATCCATTTCCATGTTATGTTGTAATGTTTTCTTAATTTTTTTTGTGTTCAGACATCTCTGAGATGAACATCTGATTGTCAGTGTTGCTTGTTTAAAAGACAGAGATGCACAGCTGAGTTCTTCCCAGATGACTTGTTTATAAAGACTAGATAAGAATATCTTTTTCTTCAAGAAGGCTTGGATTCCAAGATGCTAAACATATAAACCTCAAGGTATTTAAACATTGCATGACTTGATATGAAGCAGATATTTCAGAGACAGCTAGTGTTTGTATTCCAAGTTGTGTCTTGACTGCTCTGCAGGATATAGGGATGTTCTGTGTAGAGTTCTAATCTAAAAGGAACAATCTTGCTGCTAAACTTCTTTCATGAGGTTTTGTACTAAGCTCGATGGAAAATTAAACAAAAACATTGTCTCTTTCCACCCTTCAAATGGCAAGGGATGTTGGGAGCAAAGCTGCACTTGCACTTCGTGGGAACAGGAATGGCCACTCTTCCCAGAAAATGTCACTATTTCTCAAAATATCAACCCCAGATCTGAGTGACAAACAGTGTGCTGAGTGGTTGGTGAGTGTGGGGGACAGATTAAAGGCTGGTGGTACCAGAGCAGAGACTGGTGGGGAGGGTGTCCCATCATTCCTGCCCACACCACACACAGCCCTGTGGCTGCAGTGCACAGTGGAAAAAAGAGCAATATTCCTATTCCTGAATCATTCCCATGCATTCCCTCTCTGCAGAAGGTAATGCAGTGTATTATTTCTTCTCCTGATTAAAAGGGAGTGTTCCTCTGGACTGTGTTTGCTGAATTATCTGGTTGTGGAGGCATCACAGCAGACTGTATGTGCCTTCTGTAGAGAGACCTGAGCCAGAACACATTACACCTCTGAGCCTGGGGGATGAAAACACTGATTTCATCGTGGGCTCAGCCCTGGCACACAGATACACCCTGAAGAAAAAAAAAACAACCTCAGCAACCTTGTACACTCTTCTGTCCCTGATTCAAGCACATAAAGCGAATAAAGAACATTTCTGTTTGTATTATGCAAACTGTTACAGTTGAGCTGACAATACAGCCTTTCTGGTGCTATTACTGAAGGCAGTGTTTGCTGTTGGCCTGTTTGTTTTCCATAAAATTAAATTCACCTGGGAGTCATCATAACACAAAGCCTGGCACTGTCAGCCTTCACATGATGTTCTGTCTCTTCCCAGCCTTTGTTACATTCAGAAAGCTGTGCAAATACCCATCAGTTCTTAAAGCATCACTGTGAGAAAACACAGGAGGAATTTCTGGCCTCTTTCACAGATGGGAAAATGAGGCAGGGAGAGAAAGGACTTGCTGAAGGTCATGTGCCCAACAGTGTCAGAAACTGGATAGAGCTCATGACTTGGCTCTTAAATTCCAGTTGGGTTTGGTTGGGGTTTTGTTTTTGTTTTGTTTTTCTCCAAAATCAGAGTAGTTTTGGATGAGATAGGTTGAAATGACTGTGTTATCTTCATGATAAATACCTGGGCAATCTGCTACACACTATTCGATACCATCTTACATTAGATCATCCTTCTTCTGCTTTTCCAGTAACCTCATGTTATGCATTTAGCATTTATACAGCAGTAGAGCTTTGTAACCAAACAGGTGGCAAAGCCATTGCTTTGGATCTGTCCAGCATTTCAGTAAGTTGTACATGTCCTAAAACAGTGGAGCTTCATTTGTAGTGACTGTCCCAAAGAGATCCCACGATAATTCCTGATGCTCTGGTTTGGATCTGGAGAGTCTCATGTGCTGTGTTCAGCTTTCCTTCAGATGTCCTGTGTGACCTCAGGGAAGTAGTTTATTGCTTTTTTGTCTTGTTTCTCTGTGTCTAAGAAAGGGTGATAATGATTCTCTTCCTTAGGGGGCCTGGGTGAGGGTCTCAGAATCTCTAATCAAGAGCTGAATGACTGGAAAAATTCATTTAGAGTTCTTTGAGAAGATACACCAGGAAATGAAGAATATGCTGCACAAGAGGTAATGTCAGCACCCATGTGGGCTTGCTATTTTTTCCTCACTTTTATGTCATCTAAGAGAGAATTATGAAAACTTACCTCAACTTTATCTCCCTAGCCTGGATGTTCTAGACCTCTGATTGTATCCCACTGGTATGTGACTCTTTAATGTTGCAGTTTTGAACTAAATATTCACTTTTCCCTTTTTATTTTTTTTAATGTGATTCAGACCGGTGAAATCTGCTTCTATAGTCCAGCAACAAAATCCAGATCTGCCAAATTATTCAAAAATAATTAGAACAGATGGCAAAATATGGCATCTCAAACCTTCCAGAAAGAAACATTTAACATCCTGATTACATTTCATAGAATAAATGTTGACTGAGACGTGTAGTAAGGCACTTTTTAGAAGTGTATTGACAGTTTTTGTTTCCCCCAGACTGAATTGTGGTTTAGTTACATTAGTAGAGACATTGCAGTGTAAATTTAAGACAAATTTCACAAACAAAATAATGCAGATGGTAGCACCTGTATTCTCTAATTTCAAATTGCTTGCATGGCCAGCAAGAGAGAAATAATCTGTCACAAGTGACTCTGTGCTTGTTGTGTGTTTTTCACTGAAATAACTTCTAGTCTTTTCAGTCCAAAAACCTGATGGAAATGTCTGGCCAAGTGAGTTGACTTGTGATGAGAAGACTTGTGAGGAAGTGAATCACAGCCTTCAATCTGAAGTAGCTCTTTTGGCTTGTCAGACCTTTCCAAGTTCCTGCTGCAGGCTGAGAGTTGATCAGCACCTGTGAAGAGGCTCTCCATCCCTGCAGGGCCACAATGGCCACTTTAACCCTGATTTGGAGGGCATTTCAGAGCTTGCAAAGAGCTTAAAGCTATAAAATTGTAGGAGGAAAGGCAGAAAAAGGTTTTTTTTCTTTCATTTTATTGTCCTTTAAGTTCACTCCAGTAACATTTTCAGGCTCACAGGATGAGATGGTGGTAGAAGCTGCCAAGGTGGGTGGTAAGCAAAAATGAGAGAGGAAGATGAGGTTTTTACTCATCACTAACTTTTAGGAACTGCAATTCTAGGGAAAGTAACCAACACAAGATCTACCACAAAAAGCATTTTGCTGTCAGCAATAGACAGATTCCATTCGTTCCAGTGCGCTTTCAATCAGGTAATGCAGAAGAAATCTCATTTTATTCGTAGGATAGATGTAAGTGAAAAGATAAATTCTGCTTACTGCTGGGTCCTGTTTGTAGAGTTGAGGAAATCAGGCCATCACCAGCATTTAAACTTGAGTTGCTGAAGTCCCAGAGACAAAGAAGGGGGAAAAAATAGTTAAAATTGGCAGTTCAAAAATGATTTGGGAATCTCTTGTGTTTTTTGAAGAGTTGTGTTCTAAGTGTGACCCCATGGATGGAGACAACAGCTACTTTATGAGATCCTTCTCATGATGGGAACACTAAAATTGGAGATTATGGGAAATTTTCCTTTTTTTTAGGGAAGGGTTTTCAGAAGCCCTAAAGATTATTGGTAAGTTGAATTCTGTAAGCTTAGTAAATGGTTTAATTTATCTTTCTGGATAAAAATACATAACAGGTCAGAATGAACCAAAGGGCTCAGGGTGAACATTGTCAATCTATAGCTCAGACCTTTGGTAATGAAAGAGGAGGAGGTGATCAACTTGATGTAGAAGCAGTGGAGGGGTTAAGACACAAATTTTAACCCATTTCCAGTTCTTCTGCTATTCTGGTGGTACTTTGGCTAATTTTGGCTGATTCACGAGGTGCTGTGCTGCTCCAGAGCTACTCTCCATGGAGAAAGGACATTTGAGAATGACAAGTTGCCAAAAGGAATGTTGTTGCAGGAATGTGTGATATTTTTGGTGAGAAAACATAGGTCTTGAAAGGGAAGAGTTCAACCTTTTCTGGGGGAGAGCAGTTTCAAGGCACTGCTTTGAAGTTCATGCAGCACACTCAGAGCTGCAGAGAGTGCACAGTGTCGTGCTAAATACAGAAGAATTTCTCATGGAAAAGGGAGCAGCCACACTGCCTGTTTGGCAGGGCAGCCAGAGCACCTTTCCCAGGTATGTCAGAGGCCCTTGTGCTCCCAGTTTGCTCCCAATCCAGCCCGGCTGGAGGTATAACCCAGATCTTCCACATTGCAGGCAGGTGCTTCATCCCCAGAAACTCCAAAGCTGCTGTGCTGGTATGAAATGACCCCTCAGTCAAATGTCAAACTTTGAATTATTTTCTTCAAATGACATCTTTCTTTTCTGATGTTCTGCAGACGTGGAGACAGAAATGAATTGCTTCAGGCTGGTTGTTTCATCCATTGACAAGCTGTGAAGACAGTGAGGGCACGGAAGGCACCTTTGGTCTCCACCTATACAACCACACACCTGGGAGGTAACACAGGAGCTTTCAAAGCTCTCTGCTCCCCTGGCAGCAGAAAGAGAGAGGTGTAAAGGTGGGGGCCTGCTTTCAAGCTGGGATACACTGAGCAACTCAAGCAATGGTCTGATTTCAGAAGAAAAGGCTTTAATGAGGAAGATTTAATAACACTCCGACCTAATTTCTAAACTTTTTTTGGGGCTCAGGTGCTTTCACAGCTTGGAGTTTTTGTCCTGGTTGGAGAAATTGCTAAGAATCATCATCAATAGGGATACTTGTATCATATTTACTTCTTCAGTTGGTAAAGTCAACTTGGCCAAGACTAAGTGAGGTCCAAGGTTAGGTGTAGCAACTGCTCTGGGAGAAAGCTGATGTTAAGGAAGGTTCAGAAGAGCCAGAGGACACAGTACATGGGAAGTCTGCATCCAGTTTTGAGCCTGGTTGACTCTTAAGTGTGTCACTTGTCGGTGGATGGAACCGCTCTGAGGGTTTCTCCCCAGAGCTGGGAAAGTCTCCCCTTGCTCCAAGCCCACCTGAGCCCCCGATATGCTGAAGGATGACCAGAGACCAGGAGGTTTGGTGGCAGAAGAACCAAAGTTTATTTGAACGCCTTGTTTATATAAGCTCAGACAAGGGAAGGTTCTGGAAGGGTGGGTGGTACGACACTTCCTGTTGGTCAGGGAGCATGCAAATAGGGGATCAAAAATGGACCAGTAAGGTAAAGGGGTGGAACGTGATAACAACCAATCGGAGAATGGGGATGAGAATGAATGAGGATACAGAACTTTAGCCAATGGGGAGAAATGGTGGAAAAGAAACCCTGAGGGATTATGGGAAGAAGAAACTTGGACAGGGGATGACTAAGGGAAAATGCAATAGGGAAGACATGTCTGTGACACACTTGTTATTACACCACTGAGGTATCGATATAAGGGACATTAGGGTTTGCAGAGCCCGTGTCCTCGGAGACTCTGTGCAAAATATCAATATTGGGAGCACTGGGGTTTGGAAAGTCCACATCCTCATCGACCCAACGTTTATAATACTCCTGCCATTTCACAAAACCCAGGTCTTCTCCCACAGTGACCAAAGTGCCTTTATGCTATTCCTTAGGGCTACTGAGAGATGTTCTCATCTGAGGCTCTGGGTTGCTACAGTCACAGACTAATGGTATTTCTATGGCTTGGGCTGGAGGGAGCTCCTGTGAGAAGAGGTTCAGGTGGTGTTATCAGGAAGGATGGTGGAAACTCCTCTCATGAGGCTGCTCTTAGGCACTGTGATGGGCTATGGGCAGTTAGATTTATGAGCCAGAGCTGAGCAGAGTGCCCAGGCTAAAAGACACTGCTCATTTCTGTTACCACAGGGGTTAAACAGGCTGCAGGTCAGAACAAAATCTGGGGCTAGTTGTGTGAGGGCCTGAGAAACACAATGGGAGAAATCACACATCCTTATAGCTGGAGCAAGATGGATCTGACTGCATTTCATTTCTCTGTAATTTAACTTTAGGTGACTAAAGTGATGCTGAAATAATGTAATACGTATAACAGGAAAGCTGACATCACTAACTGCACTTTTGGTTTTCAGTGTAGCAGCTTGGTCACACTGAGCTTGGTCTTGGTGGTCTCAAACTCTGGAGACACCACGTGAAATGGGGCAGTGTATGCACAAAATATACTGCCAGGTTAGTGGATTTTTTTTATGGTGTTTAATTATTGTGTTGCCATAATTGAAAACTGCTTGCACTGTTTTCTGAGACCTGGAGTGAGTCAAGGCAGTTGCCAAAGTGACATCACCTTTACATTTCACCAAGTCACTGAATGAAATTGCCTCTCCCTGAATGTCTTAAAAGAGCAGTGAAATGGAATTTGACTTCAGAGAAGAAAATGAGTGCAGGTTCCAAATAGGACAGGATTTTGTGCCACTAAGTGGATTATACTGCTGTCAAGGAACTCCAGATTTTACAGACACAAATCTGAATTTAACATATGGCCCCAGCCTTAGGCCAGGCTCCTGTTTGAATTATTCCAAACTTGTACATAGAGAGCTGTGCTCCAAACATGAATCCAATTACCAGCTGCAGTCAGGCAATTGAACAGCTACAGAAGAAATACTTGAAGAGACGGGGGGAGGAGTGGGGAGAGGACTATGATTTGTGTGGTAATCAAGAAGAGAAGGTCAATTGTAATAGAACAGGCTGGTTTTAGAAGACAAAGCTAATGCAGGATGCCTTCCACTCTGTTGAGGGATGCTATCAATAGACCTACTGCTTTCATTACAAGAAACGTCACTAACTGACAAGATGAATATAGGCAGGGAAAGAAGGGCTTTTGATGGATCAGGTGATTAAAACCTGGGCTGCAGACGAGCAATTAACAAACGCCCAACTGATGACCTGTATAGGAACTTTATCATATGAGGGGGGGAATGGCAAAGGTGCAGCAGTGAACACACATACGCACACACAGAGAGGCATACACATACACATGCAGCTGGGTTGGATGGATGACACTGAATAGGCTTTTCTGCTCTTTCCTACTGCTGTGAGCCACTGAATAGAAACACCCAAAAATGCCTGTTGTCCCCAGAAAGCACATGGCTTTGTTAACACTTTTATTATGACTCAAGCAGCCAGCATTCTGCTGTTCTAGAGGCAGCAGGACTAGCAATGAATACCTATTGATCACCCCTTTATGATGACTGTGTGCAGGAGCTGTTCAGAGCCTGGTTGGAAGTGTTGCTGTGTCAGGGCACCAATGCACCATTATCCATTTCAGCTGCTCCTTTACTGTCAGCAGCCTGGGCAGTGACACCCCCAGGCCTAGAAAATTGCTTACTTTTTTATCCCTTCCTCATCTCATGAAAAAAACTGAGGGTTTACTTTCTGTTGGATTGCAAGATACGGGTTGGTTAAACCTCCAAGTGCATTCCCTATGCCTACAGGTCAGCCTATAAATCAGAAAGGAAAAGGTTTTGGATACTTATGTTTGTTTTATTGCTGTTTGCATAATGTTATGTGTAATTCTAGAGATATGGCAAATGAGCTAATACTTTCATCAGTTTAAAATACTGGCATTTATCAATTACAAGAATTGATTGGCACAAAGCTTCCAGGGAAGTGAATATTCAAATTATGGTGGAAAGAAATGCTATGGATTTCTTTGACTCTTTCTGAGGTTTTAATCACATCTTTTGTCTAATATTGGGTGCTGAACTGCAACTTTTAATGAGTAGTAGGAAAACCTGCAGGCTTTTTTTGGAAACATCTACATTTTCATTTCAAAAGAACCAGCTTTTAAAAAATTGGGGCATCAGAAGTTCTGATGAAATGTCAAAAGCTATTTATTCTATAAAAGCATATGGTGTTAATGTATCCATCAGTGCTGATAAATCCATCATGGCTTAATCTGTTGTGCTCAGTGTGGTAACAGGACAAGAACCAGCCATCTGCTTCTCGTATTTGATTGCTGTTTCTTTGCACAAATACAGTCCTGCTTCCAGCACTTAAGAGTGATTAGCTGTAACTTATGGAGCTTGCCATGACATACCCACTGAGTAATTACTGCAGAAAGCAATGGCAAGAGCATCTGAACAGGGGGGCAAATTGGTAGCAACTCCATTTGTGACAAGTTTAAGGTCTAACAAATCTCCTTCCACGTGTGCCACGAGGGAAAGGAAAAAGGGCAGAGCGCAATCTGTAAAGGACGGGGATGGCCGTTACAGATATTTTCCAAAGCCTGCTCTGTAAAAGCTTGAAAAGCTTGATTTCCTATCCCTCCAAGCCCCCAAGGCAAAACAGTCCTTGATTAAAAAGGGGGGAAAATTTAATTGCTCTTTCTCTGACATTCCCAGCTCAGTAACTCATTTTTCCAGTAGTTGCTCAGGATCAGGGCTGGGGCTCTGTGCTGTGACTCCCCTCATTGGACAGTGGTGGGATTCAGGTGAAGACATGACAAAATTTCTGTCCCACTGCTTTAAGAGGTGGTTCTGTTTAGTGTCTCAAAAAGGGCTAGTTCTCCAAAGTCTTTCTTGAAATTCCTGCTTTGGTGAGACCTACTCCCAAAATTGTGCCTCCCTGCATCCCTATCTTGTCTCAGAATTTTGCTCACCTAAATGTTTGTTTACAGGGGAGCAGATTAAATGTAGAATGAAAGAAAATCATTTAAGTAGAGCAAAGATATTTGGAACAACTCCAAGCACCCATTTTGTCCTGATTTAAGTTCTTAACTGGGATTTAAGGTTTACTTAGAACTACTTATGGTATTTTGAGCAATTTTCTTTTGGATTAGATGTAGCTATTACTCTTTTTCTTTCATAGCATTTTATTTCCTGCTCTTCCTCTGACCAAAGACCCGCAACTTTTCTCTTTCCCCCCTCTCCTTTCACTTTAGTGAACAATTAAAATGAAACTTCATATTGCTTGTCACTGGGATTTCCTCCAAAAACAAAATATCTAACTGCAACTTTAGAGCTGTATTCGCCTGACATGAAAATTAATTTATCTGAAATGCATGAAGTAGCTTTTTGAGTGCTTTGGGACGTGTGAGAGATTCTACCTGTCATACAACCAACATAAGTGTATTTTGCCTGTTCTGTTGATGATCAGCTGTACCTCAGGTTGTGCTCTCAGTGGTCTCTGACACAGGAGTGACATTTGTCCACCAAACATCGGAGCTCTTACAACAGCAGCCGTTTTTAAGGGGAGTGCTCTGATGTCTTTTTGAGAAATAAAACCAATCAGTGTTCAGTTCTGCCCACACAAAGTGACTTTGAATGTGGTGTTGAAGCTTTTCCCAGGTGCTCTTGGGCTGAGTAACCAGCACAGAGCACACCCTGCCAGACCTGGGGGACTGGCTGAGAAAAAAACCCCATGTTTTTACATAGCTGTGGACTATGATTTTTTTTTTATTTTTTTTTTGTGAATGAGTGAAAATGCAAATATTTCCTCTGAAAGTTCCATGCTGCTCCAGAGGCTTTGCCCTGAGTAGGGCAGAGACTGAGAGGGATTTGAGGGCAGAGCAGATCGCAGAATGGCAGGAGAAAGGTACCACAGACTCAGTCTGGGGAAAAAAGAAGCCACCAAGTGTTGCAATGAGTTTTGCTATTAACAAGGAGATAGAGCTTTTCATATCAGAAGAAACACTTGTGATTTCCAGTGCAGGGGAATTGTCTCTGGTTGCTCATTTGTAGCCAGAGAAGAGCTTGTGTGTGTGGGACAGTCTTTTAATTCAGAGTAGCTGACTTTTCTTTGCAAGAAATAACTTGTAGCAGCACCAATTACATCTTTGCTTTAAGAGCTGGAACCACCAATACAGATTAATTGTGTTGTTCTTTGCTTTGACTGAGAAGTGGTGACTTTTGTTTGCTGCTGCTGTTAACTGGATTTGTGCCAGAGCCATACAGCAAATTAAATATTATATATCTCCCATATAACCCTGGCTAATTTAGATCCAAAGTAATTGCTTCTAGAGTAATTGATTTACATCTACAGCCAATATTTCTGCGTGACTTTTGTTGTTTTAATTATCTAATGATCTGATTGTGCAAGCAATGCAGGCTAAAGACTTCATGTTTATTTCATTTTGCATCACAGAAAGTCAACAATTTGAAAAGCAGAGGTTTGCAGTCTGAATTGCATAGAACTTTTTGGCTTGGACATTTATTTGACCTGCACAACTCAACCTTGACATGACATTTTTATGTACAAGCCCAACATGTAAGAAACATCATCTATTGTGCTGCGAGTAAATATCTAATTTCCCCATTTTCTGTGTGCCCATAGGATTTGCTTTTTTGTCAAGGAATAGATTAGTACATTATTTTTTCACCAAGATTTAGATAAGATGAGGGGTTTTGGTTGAGTTTTTTTTTTTCCTGTTAGTACTATGATTTGATGTTATTTGACTGTGCCTGTTTTTGAAGTCTGACTGCAGCATTTGAAGAGATAGGATGCAATCAGTTCTTAGCTAATTACTTTAGCTAGTTCATTATTAATTTGCAATGCAGCCTCTTCCAATCCAGTGAGTTGGTGTCTATGCTGTGCCAATGACAATGAAAAATGAAGCAGAAAGGACTCATGAGCTCTGGAAGGAAGGAGAATGATGTTAGTTTGATTCCATCATTGCTGGCTGAGGATCTGCTTGGGAGAGCTTCCTGCTTGTCATCAGCAGAGGGTTGGAGGGTGGGAATCCAACTGCAGGTCACTCACTCACCAGCAATGACATCAATCTGAAGATGAGGAGGCAAAATGTTAGTTATACCTTTGTGGAAACCAATCAGAAGGGAGGCCATAAATCCACAGCGTGCAGGAACCAAAGATGTGAGAGAGGAACAGCTGGGATGAGAGAAAGGTGAAGCTGATACCAAAAACTTGTATGAAACACATGGTCAGAAAGCAAAGAGCCTGTGGAGCAAAAGCATTGAAGGGGATATGTACCCTCAACACCCTGCCCATAACCTTGTCTGAAATAATCTAGATTCTCACTGTCAGAATTCTTTGGAATCACAGACATTTCTAGAGGAGATTGGCAAGGCATTTGCTCCCCCCAATATCACAAGTAATCTTTCTTTTGTTGCTGCAAGGGGAGAAAGAATAAAATGCTGAGAATTCTGCACCATTAGAGGATGTTTGCAGGTAAAATTAAGTACGTGGTTGTCAGTCACTGAATTCCATCAGATTCCTTCAGACAATATTTCTGTTAAATAAGAGATTTGATATTGTGCCCTTTGTGCCCTTCTCCCTTTCTCTCACGTGCTGCAGGTTTTTTGTTGTTTGCCCAGAAAGAAGAATCCAAGTGTAGTTTACACCAACACTGGACCTTTCAGAATGGCCCAGTGCAGGTTTCCCAGAGATGCCACACAGCCTTACTGGCATTTAATTTATTTGGCCTTTTAAGTAGCTGTTTGTAAGTTATTTTACTACCACCAGAACCATCCTATGTAGTGCCCCTGCCTGATAATTACAACCTCATTGCCACCTATTTTATTTATGTTGAATTGCCCATAGATTTTAGTGATTATTATATTATTGTTTTGGTAAATATTGGTTTTTGTGCTGTTTTCCATCACTATACATCGTGCATATTGTTTTATAACCTTACAAACTGCTGCAATGACTGTAAAATCCATGAAACTTGAGTTTGAAATAGTCACCTAAGTGCTTTAGGAAAAGTTATTCCCTTTCTGTAGTCATTTGTCAGGTAATCGATTTAAGGGTTTTCCAGACTACCCTTTAACTGTGCAGGTGTAATTCCTAAGCCATTAATAGGATTTACATTTCCTATTCACTGGGGACCATATACTTTAATTTGCTTCTTGTTCTCTCAATACACAGGTAACAGGAATCTGGGACAGAGTAAAATGCCTGCAATGTATTTGCAAGTATTTTCAATTTCTGATTTTAGAAACTTTGCCTTCAAATTTTTTCTAGTCTGAGAAGCATAAAAACATAAAAGCTTTGTTTTTATCAAATCCCTGTCCTGATAACACGGCACCTTCTCTAAGTTTTATTTCATAACTAATACATTTAGAGGGACACAAATCTGACTTTCAGTATTGATTACCCACCCCAGGGAAAAAGCCTCAGTGGATTAAGATTCTGACATGGGAATCCAGGGTCATTCCTGAGGGAGCTGCTGTCAAAACAACCATCCAGGCAAATAAGAAGATGGCAAAGTAGAAGATGGCAAATTAAGTGGAGAGATGGGACTGGTGGCATCCAGAGAATGGTGAGAAAGCAAAGAACTGCAAACCAAACTCAAAAAATCTGTGTGCAAGCAGAAAACAAAACACCAGCAGTTCTAAGAAGAAAAAAAAAATTAAAACATTCTTAAAGCTCCTGGATTAAGGAGAATTAATTTCCCCCTCCAGCAAGTGGGCATGTTGTACCTGTTTCTGCTGTTCTGCTTGGATGCTGAAATTCATCCTGACATCTGGAGGCCATTGCAGGATCCAGAATTTGGTATTTAAAAAAAGGAGCAAAGTGGTGGTTTTCCATTGTGAGGAGAATCTTTTGTGCTTCAGCTTCACTCCTGAAGAGAGCAGGGTTTCCTGAGGAAGAGTGAATTTTAGCAGATGTTTGGGATGGATTTTAGCAGATATTTGGTGTGTGGCAGCAAACAACAAAGTGAGATGAGGTGCCCTTAAAATTGTACTGAGACCATGTTCAGATTTAGCAGCGCTCTCACATATACAACACTAAATACTGTAGAGCTTTTTATGGGCTCTGTTTAGTAAAATACACTTGCAGAGTTATCAGAACTTCAGAACTTACTAGCACAAATTCTCTGAAAACCGTAAAGTTTTGTAATGTAACAATTCCACAGTCATTTTCAGGCACATTTACTTGATATCATACAGGGTTATTTAAGAGCAGCTCACTTTTCTTTTGGTGCAAAGAGGAAAAATATTACATTTACTAGCGAGTTTCCATCCTTGCCTCAGAGCTTGACTGATTATTTCTTTCATCAGAGGTCATCTGTGCTTCTAAAAATGAAACCTGTGTGGCCACTGTTTGTTCAGTTGTTGCATATTAGCTTCTCAGTGGTTAAAAAGATCTGAACAAATAAGGGGGCTTACCCTACATTATATTACCCTTTATTAGTAGGAAATTGAAGTCTAGAGATTATTATTAAGCCCCAGCCACTGAAGGCTGATAGAGACCCCTCCGAGTGACCCTTGATCAAGGGGCATTAGTGGGATTTTACCCTTGTTGCTAATTAAATAAACAGTCTGATGGTATTATTGTTCCTCATAACCATCTCATGACATCAGCTCTCCATGGCAGTGGCAGACAAAGAGCGTCAGGTTCCTCCTGGAGCCTCAGGGGGGTGTGGAGGGGCTGCCCCTGCACCATCCATGCCCTGTTGTGTTTAACCCACAGGGGATCCTGTGTCAAAGGGCTCCCCATTGAAGTTTGGGCAGAGCAGGGGCAAGGTTTGCAGTCAAATAGAAACTTTGGGGATTTTGTTTTCCAAATGGAAGAAAAGCAGTTGAATTTGTGCCTTGGTGTGCCAGAAAACACAGAAGGAATCAGTTTGATGAGGCTGAGAAGTCCAGACATCTAAAAAAAGGTGGTATTTGAGTAACTTTGTGCCTGTTGATGCCTTTCCACTACTGAACTCAGGTTTGTATTAAGAATGTATCTTTACAGACACTTCACGGTAAAGGACTCCTTAATTTTTTTCTGTGTTTCAAATGGAAATTTCATTTTGAAGGGCACAATCTCTCTGCCAATGTTACCTAAAAATACATAAATAAATTCCAACCGGAGTATTTATTGTTTTCTGGGAAAATAGTCATTTCTACTTTAAACAGATGGAGTTGACCAGAAACAAAATAGAGATGGATCTGGGGTTTATTTTGTTTTTCTGATTTTGTCTGTGTGAGGGAAGTCCTGAGGTTTACACAGAGCTATGGTCAGATCAGAAGGTCCAGCCTGGATAACAGAAATTCTTGTCACTCAGGATGACATAAAGGATCACCTTATCACTCTGCTATGAACTCCACTGCCTTCCACTCCTGAATATGGAGAACATATGAGCAGGAGCCAGAAAAATTGGTGTTCATATAATCAAAATAAATAATCAGCTTTTCTTCCCAGTATAATTGAATTTGGTTTTTTATCTTTGGTACAGGGTATTTTTGAGGAAAACACATGGGCCAGGGCCTTGGTTCTCCAACCAATAAAGAAGTAAAGAAAAAGTAAAGACAAAAAATGGCTTAATTAAGTTAATTAAGAAGGTGCCATTAGTTATTTTTGTTGGATTGCTTCACAGATCAAAGATCTCATGTCTTAAGAAAAATAAATCTTGTATGAATTAGAATATTTTCAAATTAAAAAAATATCCAATTCAAATGCTAAAATTTGCAGCAATGACAAAAATCTCCTTCCTTCCACTTTGTGCTCCAATTTTTATGCTCAGTCCTGCCTGGATATTTCTGGGCTCCAGGACCAGCCTCAGCCACCCTTTTGCAATAATCCATAGCAAGAGAAAGGGCAGAGCTGCTCTCCCTCCTCTCCTTCTTCCAGAATATATATTTTTATTAGCCCTTAAATTTAAAGCACCACAAAAATGTATTTTTTCAAAGCAGCTGGCACCACTTGGAAGTTGTAACACTTTAAAATTGTCTCTGAAAGATGGATTTGTTGAAAGCTTGCTAACAATCTATAAATCTTTATAAAAGCAGGATCAGTTCTGAAGGAATTCAGTTTATTTTAGTGCTCATCTGTGTCACAGTAGCTCTTGATGACACAGAAACTTGAAGTGAAAGACAAATACTGCTTGTCAAACCCTATAAATTGTCATTAGCAGTGCTTGCAAGTTTTTATTTGAAGTGCCTTCTGCTAAAAAATTAAATCTTGTAGAAAGCAAAACATTTTATAGAAAAATTAAATAGGATCAATCCTTTTTTTTTTGTAGAAGAATGGCTAAAAGAGGTAAGCTTAAATTTTTAGTGTTTGGGGGTTTTTTTGTATTTCTGTAGTAATTTTTTGTCTTCAATTTTTTTCTTATCAGTTTTATAACATGTAGTTTTATTAAGGCTTCAAAAATTCATGAGGGATTTTTAACTCCATAATAGCCAAATTTGTATCTATTATAACTGCATTTTTAACTTTTTTTGTCTGGATTATTGCAGGCTCTCTATGGGGACTGGTCGTGCTATGCTGTGTGAATTGCTCCTCCTGCTTCCTCCTCACACTTTTCAAGAGGCAAAACCAGCTTCAGATGTGAGAAAATGAATTCCTTCTCACAGATAAGGTGTGGGGAAATGAAGGGCACACTGAAGGTCACGGGAAACCTACAGGTAAATTCATGATTAGCCCAGGTTTTATTCTGTTCCACTTCCATTCTTAGCTCTATTTAAAACTTTCCTCTGGGAGGTGTTATACCTACACATCCTTTGAGACAGAATTTATTATTTTCAATTTTCATGTGATCATTCATTTGGTTTTTGGTTGTTTTTCCTTTTAGGATAAGGATTTCTACAGAAGACTCATCCATCATTTATTAATTGATAATTACCAACACATGGTATCTGAGATACCCATGCAAAGATTTAACAGAGTATAAGTTGCCCTTTGAATAGCAACTGTTATAATTAGGTAGGGATAAAATTGGAACAAGGCAGGGAAATACCTTCTCCAGAGGCATCCCATTTGAACAGGGATCATCAGAGTGTGTTTTCCCTACCTTAAAACTGAGCACACAGATTATGTTGGTTGAGGACATAAATTCTTGCTCTAAACTATACTGTGTCATAGTCTAATGTCATGCAGTTTATACTTACATCCCATAAATGTCAGGCTCTGTCACAGTGGAGAAAACAAGTGGTCCTGTCCCAGAACAGCCTGAGCCTTTCTTTTTTCCCCTCCTTTTTTTTGTTTTTCTCCTTTTTTCCCTGTTGGAGAAGAAACCCCCCTGCCCTGGGTGACGTTGGAGCCCAAGAGGGATGTGCATGTAGGACACACCTTGCTCCCTGATCTGAGAAATTTGGTGCCCTCTGTGTAAAGCTCTGCTTGCAATACAGCTCTGCTGTGAGCTGATGTGACTGATGAAATGCTGTGGAGCCAGAATGAATCATAACAAGGTAGTCATAAAGGGTGGGAGAGTGTAAATAAATCAAAGCAGGGATATTAAAGCGATATTTTAACCAGAGCATTTCATAGGAAGTGAAAGAGGTGTGGAACATGGTTGGAATAGTTTTTTTCCTGAGTTTCTGTGTGTCAGTTGTTAAACAGCCTTCCAAGAAATCCTCAGGTGTCAACATGTGCTCTTTGAAAGAGCTCAGCAATGCTCTTCTAGAACATCAGTCAGTATGAAGTAGCATTTGCTGTACATCTTAGGAATGGAAGAAGTCTCTTTTCCTGAGATTTTCTCCTAGGAATGACACCTATTGGAAAGAGGAATTAAACAGCTGTGTATAATTACAGAGATATTTTGGTTTTAGTGTGGAAAAAATAGGCTTTTTGGGTTTGGATCTGGATCCTCCAATTTGAACCAACCTCTAATTCAGGAGAAAGCTCATTGCAATTCTTCAGGAGATTTACAGTTTCATGTTACTTAAGATCAAAGCCTTGTCCTTCTTCTGCACTTTGGAAAACACAAGGTATGGAAAAAATGACTAAAGTACCCAAGTCCACATTTGTAGCAGTTACACAAATATGTTGTTTTACTTAGTTGCATATTTCAAAAGCAACAATTCCAACTATCTCCTGAATCCTCATGCTGTGTTAGATCAATAAATGTCTTAAATTTCCTTTTCCTTTTTAGGCTGTTTGAGAATCTACATTCAAATGTAGCAGGCAGACCTAAAACTATAAAGCTTTGCTATAAAAGCAGGTGTTTGTTGATTTATATACATATAAAAATATATATGCCCATATTTCTCCAGGCAACATACAGGGGTGGTTGGCAGGGGCTTTTCAAGAGCTTCAATATCTTCATCTATGTTTTCTCCTTGTCCTTCAGATACTGGAATTCTACTTTTATCTGCTTCATCCTGTAATGACATTGGCTTTTGCCATCTGTTAATTTGAGTCTGTTCCCAGCTAAATCATTTGGGGAAAGAATTTGGATCTCCTCATCTTAGATTGGGGGAGAGAAATTGCATCAGTTGTGTTGCTGTTTATTTGCAGGGCTGTCTTTAGGATTTCTTGTTTGCAGGTAGTTTTCAGTGATTTTGTTGTACATTTTTAGGTCTTTGGAACAACGATGAAAAGAAAATAATATTTTTTAAGTACAAAGAAGATGATTTAAGTTCCTTTCCAAGATCAAATGTTGACTTCAACCCAAGAGGCTTGAAAAAGATTTTACTTTATGAACCTTTTTCTGTTACTGAGGTGGGATGATTACCAAGATACTCAAATAACAGGAGAGGGGAAAGACCTTGGTGTATACGCACTATACAAAAACTAAGAGTTGGTTTATGATCATGAGGAAACCCATATGTTCTGAGTTACTTTAGTTGCCTGTAACAGTTTGTACATTATTGGCTTCATTTTTTTATTGTGTTGGCCTCGGTGCATTAATACTTCATAGACCTGTATAGTAAGTGATGATTGACAGATGTTTTAAGGCCCTGATTCAACAACATATTTTGGCTCATGCTGATGCCTGTTCAGGTGAAAGTCAAGTAAGTTGATGCCCTGCCTTGGATGGAGTGAGGCATGTGCTTAAATGCCTCCATGAATCATGCTCTGAATAATATTCCCTCAAGGTAAACCAAACACATTCCTTATTTTTTTTGTAGTGAAAAATGTAGATCCTCAGACTTTGTCATCCTGTTTCTGAGTGACTTCTTTGATTTGCGCCAAAAAAACTTTCCTGAAAATTACCACTACTGGAAGGAGGACTGAGCAAGGGTCTGTGAACAAAACAGAAGCAGGAGCATTAAAATGAATGACTTCCTAATGAAGTTGCTATGGAAATGTCAATAACTGGAGATGCAAATTTAATGATCTTGTTGGCACTTTTTGTTTCTGTTGTTCTGCTGGGTGTGGAAAGGGATCTATTCAGAGCATCTTAATGTTGCATCAGTGACTGTCACTTGGATGTCTTATAAAATGGCAATTAAATCAGTAGGTCTGCCATGAAAGGAGTAATTTTCTCCTAGTCTTAAAATGAGACATGGAAACACATTCAGAAGACACACCCCAGCAGAAACCTCTCTGTCTGAAAACATGCAGTATTATGGGATGCTTGGTAGCAATTTCCAGGTCTGGCCTTTCTTTTGCCCTGCCATCCATGCCCAGCCTGGAGGGTTTTAATTGCTGGCAGTGGCTCCCCTTTTGTTTTTATGTGTTCCCTCTCTCCCTGTGCCTCCCATTATGGTTTGTTGGCAGCTCTGAAGAGCTGGAGGTTCCAACAGGGTTTGCTTTCACAGGAGCCATGAGAGAGTTCACCTTTAATATTATCTACACTGGAGCTATAAGGCAATAGTTATCCATGGCTGCATCCAGGGAATAGGAAGGGACACTTCCAATGGACACTGTCAAGCAGATGGAATTAAAGGGAGGTTGTGACAGCTGATGGAAGGTTGGTGTGGGGGAAAAGTCAAGGTTGAATTTGTTGTTTACAGGCAAATATACCTGATGGGATGGGGATACAGCTGAGTCCCAGTGTGAATAAGGAGCTATTGCATGACAAATGCAGCTCTCCCGAGATGGCATCACTTAGTTCTTGCCTGTGGAGATTCATCTGAAGTGCCATCAGCAGTGGCTGGGAATTCTTTGGCTCAGAAAGAAATTTCTGCTGCTTCATGTGGGGGAAAACCAGCCTCTTGCAGCTTGTTTCCAGATGTTAGTAGAAAAAAAAAAAAAGAAAAAGAAAGAAGGTGCAAATGCACAGAGAGCAGAATGTAAAGCTCCATAAATACAGCCTGAGATCTTACCTTCATTGAAAAGGTAAAACCAAAAAAAATATAAAAAAACCAGTCTTAAAATCCTATCTAATTGCATTTATATCACATGCTAATAGTATTTTCTTGGAAAACATTTATATAAAAATATTAAGAGATCTACACAGATATTTTAACAAAGTCTGTGTGGTGAGTTCTGGTCCCTGAGAAGTGAGTGGGGTTTTAAGTGTTGGCCTCGGTGTGACCATGAATTGGATCAAAATGAGTCTGCAGTAAAACAGCACTTCATTCAGCAATGTCCTGCCCAGCAGAGCCAGATTTTAACACAGCTATTTTTACAGACTTCAGTAAAATTGGATTTTGAGAAAAGTAATGAAATTTCAATATCAAAATTTGATACAAAATTTTTCTTTTTAATATGGCCCTTCTGCATTTATTTTTCAGAATGCTCAAATGAATATGTTATTTATGGCCTTTCTTTATTTTTTTTAGAACTGTCACAGTTTTACACCATTATGGGTCTGTGTAAAAATAACAAGAGCTACAGGCAGGATTTGAAAAATTTCAATGCCAAGCTTCTAACACACAGATTCAAGCTGTATCTGCAAATTTATGTACCAAATATTAGGAATGAAGATTAAGGGTGTTCTGGCATTTTTGAATGCTAAACCAAAGGTTGTGGGTATTTTTTTGGTGTATATATGCATTTGCTTATTTATATGCACCTAAAATGTATTGATTATCTCTTGTTCACAGTAGGAAAGTCCAGAATAGGTTTGGATGCCCAGCTTTGTTGTTTCTTGACAGAGTTCATTAAGCCAACAGTGATGTTTTTGTTGGCATCAGGTTGGTACCTCCTCTGTGAAGCTGCAGGAGCAGCAGATGTTGAACTGTTGGGGTTTTGTGAGCTCTTAAATAAGTGGCTTAGAGAAAACCCACATCAATGGCATGCCAAGAGTCTTCCATGGTTATATTCACCATCGGTTTGTGTTTTGAATTTTAACATACTATTGGCAACTTCAGGAAGCCACCAAAAAAAAAAATAACAATGTTAAAAACTCATGAAATACAGGATTTGCTAGTAGAGATACTGGTTTTTTAGACAAGATGTGAAAGAAATTGCAGGTGTATTCTTATTTTCAAACAGCTTCATTCTTCTCAACAGTGGCTTTGTGCTACTGACCTATTTAGGATCACACTGTTTGAGGCCAACAAAAAATGAGAAGTGGGGACTTCAGAATAAATGAGGATTTGACACTCTGATGTGTTGTTATCCCACCTTTTTCCTTTGCTTGTAAAACTCATATGAGCACAGCTGGCACTGGGAGAAGGCACTACTGAGAGTGATGATGTAGATTTTTTTGCCTTTGGGTGGCTCCTTTTGAAAAGGGCAGATGCTGAGACTGGTACTCCCTGCCTGCTGCTTCTCTGGGGCACTGAGAAAAAAATCAGTGAAATCAGAGAAAATCAGAGAAATTCTTGACTTCCTGCAACCTCATCCTTTCCTGTGGAAGGCCAGGAACTCCACTCAGCTTGGTCCTAGAGGGGAAAGGGAACTGTGCCAAATACTGGGCTGGTTTCTGAGCCAACTTTCTGCCAGTGGTAAAGGAATGGGCAGGCAGGAGGCAGAGGGTGGAGGGTCCTATCCCAGGGCTGCTGCAAAGGGAAAGGGATCCCTGCTCTCTGGAAAGGCTGTAGAGGATGATTTAGGGATACATTTTTGAGGGAAGCAAAGATGGAATAGAGGACTTCATTTTCATTTGGTGATGGTGGCCACAGGGCTTAGGGAAAGCTAAAATAGTAAATGCAGAAGTTCATATCTGGATTGTCATCATAGCTGGACAACTGTGACTGAAACAAGGGATTAAAGGCATCCTTAACCAGGACTACTTTCCTTGGCAAGGGATTAGACTGAGAATGGTACAGCTGAGCTCTGGGATGTATTTGAGGCTCAGGACTCTGATCATGATGCAGAGCAAAGCTCAGTGGCACAAGGCTTTGCCTCTGCCACACACAAACTGTTAAATTATTTTCAAATATAGATGGATTTCTGGAGCTACTTTCTAATTACTTGACACTTTTAGCAGTGAGCTGAAATATTGAGCTCTAGTTTAGGATGAAGATGATTCTTCTTGATGACTGTCTTGGGAATTGGGAGCCCTATAAGGTAATGAGATGCCACCAGTCTATGGGATTTCAGGAAATGCAGAGGCTGATAGAAAATCTGAATGCAGATATTTTCACTGGGACAGAACTGGACTTATATTTACTGGAAAATGGCAACTTAATCTGCAAGTTGACAAGTCCCAACTGTTTTGCAGTAGCACAGCTATTCAAACTGAAATTTGTAATGGATTAGCTAAATTTCTTAAGGATGCAGAGAATCAAAGGCAATGGAATGCTGTGAAAAGTTGGAAGATGGAAAACTTACTCTTAGGAGACAGATTGTTCAAATTGAGCTCTCTGTAATTTCGAAGACCAGAAGCACAAAGGGCAAGCAGAGGACAGAAATTTGTTTCAGGCAACCCATGTAAAAGCTGCTTTCCTTTGCTTTCTCTGTAAAGAAAACAGAGCTGCTTTCTGAGCATGCAGAGCAGATGGAAGGTTTGCATGCTTATTTACAGGCTGAAAAGACTCCTGTTTCTATTCTAAGTCTATAAAGTGCTTGACTTACTAAGTTGCAGTTAGCAAATGTCTGTAGTTGAAGGGGAGCAAGAGAATAACTACCTGGGAAAAGTAACTTGAACCATCTACTCAGAGCACTTGAATTGCATTTCCTGTGTTTTCCAGATGTGTGTGTTTGCTTGTGTGTGTTCACTTCTTCCTGAATCAGAAGTAATTTAATTCAGTGAGAATGTAGGTTTTTTTGATGACCAAATCCATATTTAAAACAAGAAAAAAACCCCACAAACCACCCTCTCTGAAAACAAAACCTGGAGTAATTTCAAGTTAGGAAGCAAATAGAGATGTTATCTGGATTAAATCAGGGCAGCACAATAAGACTGAACTTATGACTTCCCAGCAATGTCTATTAGCTGTAGCAACATAGTCAAGAGGAACATTCAATGTGTTTAGAAAAATAAGTTCATGATTTCAGAAGTTCAGGACAACCCCAAAGCAACCATATCTATTCCCACTTGTAGGACAGGAAAGGTCTGAGGACACCACAGACTCCACATTCAACCCATGTCAACCTGCAAAGAAGATTCAGGTTTCAGAATAAGGCTGGGAAGGAGGAAAGAGAACCAAGGACCTGCTGATTTAAGGAAAGGCACAACACAGAGCTGGTAGTTCCCAAGGAGATGAACTTCTTTGTGAGCTCCTGCATGTCTAAGCAGGGCTGTGGCAAAGGGGTGACCTGTTGGTGGGAAATGATAAGCACAAAATTAGCTATTACAGAATAAATGTCAGTAAAAATCACCAAACGAGCCCTAAATAGATCAGTTTAAATTTCTCCTCATTTGTGATTCCTCAGTGTCTCAGATTCATGTGGAGTTTCTTTACTTCAGTGACTGGAGGAGACCCAAGGAGAATGTCAGTCATAGCCTGATTAGCATGAACTCCTTAGACTCAGGCTTCATCTTTGACAACTGTGATATAAACTTATTCTTCCAAGAGTAACCAGAGGACAGGTACCTATAGATGTCATCCATCACCTTCAGATCTACTGACTTACTTGCAACCTGCCTTCATAGACTCACTTGGTATTCCTTGACCTTGGCTGGAATTTTTTTAAGAGTTTGAACTCTGCTGGACAAGTTCTGGCCTGAATAAGAATTTATTTTCTTTACAGGAAGCTGTGGAGATGAAATTGAGATGAGGGCTTCAGCAGATGTGTAGTTTGTGTGCATTTAAAAAAAAAAAAAGGCAATAAAAATACAGTAGTGCTGATGAATTTCCAAGACTTCTTCAAAACTCTGGCTGTGACATCAATTTTTTCTTTCCATGTAAGCTGGAAAGGGCCAAACTGAGAATACAAGAAGGAAAACAAGGAGGTTTGTGACATAGGAAGTGGGGCATGACTCCCTTTCTCCTTGGGACCACTAACTTCATAAAAGTTTGAAGCAAGGATGGCCACTTTCCTCCACAGCCTGAATAAGTGTCTGGTAATAATCCTGCCTCAGGATAAGACTTTGCTGCCATTTTTTCACACAGACAACCTCCAGACAGTGTTGTAGAAGACTAACTAGTCTGTGGGGTTTGGCTACCTGATGTTCAGCCACTTGGGTTTCATTTTGGGCTGCCTTTAATTAAGGCTTTGATTTTAAGAGCACCAGGAACTTGTGAGGTTCTGGAGATCCTCATGTGATCTAAATTCACAGTGTTCCAAAACAGTGAGGCTGTGGAAATTCCAGCCTGAGGGATTAATCTAAACCTCCATACTGGGAAGGACCCAGAAACAGAATCACAGTTCTGGGATTTCCTTTTTTTTTTCCTGTTCAGGGTTTTGTTCAAGTCATGAGTGGAAAATTCGTGCCTCTCTTGTGGAGGGCTGAGACAAGTTGTTCCAATGCTGAATTCTCAGCACTGTGCTCTCCAAAATCATCTGCTAATGTGAAATCTCTGTCATTAAATCCAGAGCCATAACATTATTCATTCCTTAAGTGCTTCCCCAAGTTACTGTGTGACACAGAGGTGTGACCCAGGGATGCTGCCAGGTGCCAGGCCGTGCCTTTGGGCTGGTTCCTGCCCAAACCCACCCAGGTGTTGGTGCTCTGAATTTGAGAAATCATTTATGCACAGTCCAAAGTAAAATTCTTTATTTGACAGGAAGGTTTGGACCTGAAGAATCCTGCCCTAGGACACAGTGAAATCCAAGCTCTGTCACCACTCAGGTGGCTGGATCCCAGTTGGTTCCTGACACAGAAGCTCCCCAGGTATGTGAATAGGACTGGGCAATTTTATTTGCTTTTTGAACACAAATTGCTGTATTTTCAAATGTTTATTTCACGTACACTGCATGTAATTCTTTCCAAGAGCCCACCCTTTTCAGTTTGCTTCACCTCTCAGCCCCTCTTCTACTTTAAACACTGCCAGAAGAAGTCTGGATAGGAAAGGAAAAATTAGCTGGAAAATGAAAATAAGCATCTGTACACAATCACATCCTCCAGCAGTGTGAGTACAAGGCACTGGAGTCTTATACAAAGCTGTGAACATTATGTGCCAAATGTGTTGCAGATGTAGGCAGAAGCTGGAAAATATGGAAAAGCTGAGAAAAGACACTTAAAACAGGTTTACCAACTTTTATGAAGAGAAGAATAATTAAGAATATGTTTCTGAATATTAAATTCTACACAGCTCTTTTTGTTTTCCTGTCTGCTTATGAAATATTTTGCAGCCAGTAAAACTTCAGTAGAAAAGTAACACAAGAGATGGATCAGATGCCTTCAATAGTACAGGTTTTGTCAAGATATAATTTTTAAAAATGCATCTTTGCAGACTTGAAATGTCTCATGGACTCATTTTTAGAGAATTTAGTTTCTCAGCATATTCCAGCTTGCTGTGAGGAGTAAGACTGGTCAGTTTGGCTTTTCTTTCTGTGATTAATCTGAGGTTGTTGTGTTATTTTATCACACAACTTTGGTTAGATATCATTTTCTGTACCTTAAAATCATCCTGTAGACGATCTGCTGGTTTTAATGAAGAGAAAATTTAATATTTGTATCTGCAGACGTCCCAAATGACTTGTCTCCTTTTTTTAAAAAATGTAATTTATTTTAGAATTACTTTTATGTGGACCTTAACCCAATGAAAACAAAACAGAGGAGGAGGTTTCTTTCACATTTTCTTTTTTCCTTTTTTTTTTTAATTAGACATTTCTTATCTATTGAAGACATTATTAAGGAGAATTGAGAACCAACCAAAAGTGAGGTATTGTAGTTTAACCACAATATAAAGACCTGATCCTCTAGCTGACTTTATGTAACATACTTGGACATATAATCTGAGTGATGCAAACTCTAGAAGAGTTTAAAATGAAACCCCATTCATATGTACCAACTGCAAAAGTAGTTCTAATAATTTTTATCTTTAACAGAGATATTGGCTATCATTTTCTTTTTAAAACAAAACAAAACTGTTTTGGAAGAGAAATCTGCTTTTCCCATGGGAAAAGTTCAATATCTTGCCTAATAGTTGAACATGGTATGGCTTGTGTCCAAAAACCTGTTAATTTTTTAATTCACATGTTTGGGGAAACAATTTGTGTCACCTGAGCCAAGTAAAATTTTGTGGAACTTGCAGCTTTTCTGTTAACAAAACTTCTGTGGCCTGAAAGTTGACTTAAATCTGTGTTTGGAATCTCTGCAGACTCTTGGAATACTTAGTCTGATGTAGCAGATGAAAATGGGAAAAGGCAGGGGTGGCTGATCTGTCCTCACTGCTACTTTGTGCAAGGTCCACCTGAGCAGGCAGAGCATGTTGTCACCTTAGCAAAATACCTAATTTTGTTGTGGCTTTGCAAGTGTAGATATTTTATATTTCCTCCTGGGTATCAAACTCACCAAACCTGTATATTTTTCTGGGCCTTCAAACTTATTAACATTTACAATATTAGGCACAATTTCCTCTCTTCAGGGACGTTGCTAAATCAAGATTCTTTCAGAAAATTTACATCTCAGTTAAAAAGGACTAATACTTCTTTTATCTCTCCCTGTATTGACAATCCTGAGAGACCTCACTAAGGTGGAGTCCAGCTTGGTGGAATTGGACAGTGTAGACCTCATTGCTTTGATATGGGAATATAACCTTATTCATTTTACTTTTGCAAGCACAGTTTAGTTTGCAGTTGCCTGCAGGTTTGTAGGCACACAAATATAAAAGTATCTGCTTCCAAAAAGCTCAATATAAGTTTGGATAGGAATGTATACACAAGTAACAGCAAATTCTGTGACCTCAGCACTGTCTAGAACGACCTGAAGGGAAGTTCTGGCTAATTGGGGGTTGGTCTCTTCTCCCAGGCACTCAGCAATAGGACAAGGGGGCACGATGGGCTCAAGCTCTGCCAGGGGAAA
>JAWWLZ010000001.1:2401786-2413456 GCA_035041345.1 Poliocrania exsul
GAGATTGCCTTATTTTACAGAGTACCTCTGTAAGACTAGATGGCTTTAAAGGGAGAGCAGAACAGAGGGCATCTATTCTAGGGGATGGTCATCAACAGGCTGTAAGTGTGGAGCATGTCGTGAGCATGCTTCAATATGCTGTGTAATTTGTAAGGCAATGCATCCATTTTTAAGACCAGCCCTGAATCTCAATATATCAAAGAGCAGGGGACTGAAGAATAGGCTACTGCTGCCACTTATAATAACCCTTCCAGAAATACATTGTGTGAAGGGTCTTGTATCTATCATTGAAGTTGTTTTCTTTCTCCTTTTAGTGGCTATGTACCATGTATTTATTAGAAGTTATTGCTAGGATGACTTCATTGATAAAGCTCCATTGTATTTAGCATGAAAGGAGAACAAAAGATGTAATATTCCCTGGCATATCATGTGGATTCTCATTGTATGGCATTGACTTCAAGGGACTGAAATTTCTCTCATTAGGGTTTTTTGTTTTTTTTTTTTCTCTCTGCTCCTGAGTTCCTGGCAAAATCAGAGTTCAAACCACAAGCTTAAAGCACAAAGGGGGTTCAACATGTCAAAATATTTTCTAAATTGAAAGGATAGAGAAGTTCTGGAGACAGCTTTAAAATACATAGTTTGCTTTCATGAATATTTTATAGGGAGTTTTCTTCACTCGGAGCAGACCAAACCTACCTTGTGGTCCTGCCCTGCTGCTGCATAACAACCCATATCCCATCTGGATAAGCTGGCCCTCTCCTCTGCCAGGGAGGTGCTCAGGGGCTGTCTCTCTGTCCATGGGCAGGGCAAGGAAGGTGACCTGCACATTCCCATCCCCTCCCTGTTCTAGTCTGATGGCAAGAACTGAAATGCTTGGCATGAGATTAATCCAGCTGCTTTTGGTGTTATTTATTTATTGTTCATCTAGTTGTTTAATTCCCCAGGAAATCCAGGCTGTTCAGAGAATGTTCTGAACAGAGGAACTCCCCAAAATTGAACTACCTGATGGGCTTGATGTTCAAGTCATGCATAGTTTGGTCAGGCTGTTTATAACCTGAGTGGAGGAAAACCATTTTAAAACAAGACAAAGCATACACTGTGGAGACTCACAGACAGCCTAAGAATGCCAGATACAGATATCAGAATAGCTGAAATCATAAGTAAAGACAGAGGATGACTCTTCTCATTCTGTGCTTCGCTGCCTGCAGATGAATGTCAGATTAGTGCAGAAGCCAACACAGACAGGAGAAGTACCATAATGCAGCAAAGACTAAATATCAAATCTGTGCTGAGGGGCATCTGAGCCTCGTCATTGACTGCAGAACAGGGGGCATTTCCAGAAGCCAAAGGAAGTGTTTTCAGGGGAAAAACTAAATGTACCTTGGTATCAGAACCGGGATCTACATGCTGGGCAAGGGGACCAGTGTCAAAGTCAGATCAAAGCTACTGTACTGACGGTTTATTGTTAAGCATTAGAGTTTGGGTCCTGGTACCAAAAAGCAGTGTGGAAAGTAGCAAAACCTTCAGGTATTATGGAAGTTATTGTCTCTGAGCCATACATTGGATTGGTCCTGCTTACTCAGGCAATGTCAGTGGAGGTCTCCTATAGAAAAGGATTTAATGAGCACCAGGTCCCAGCAGCCTCCTCAGGACCAGCACACAGGTGCAATCCCTGAGTTACAGCTGCAAGGGAAACCTACCTGGGGCATGTTCACCCTCTTTCCAGCAGTGCTTATGGACTTCTGGGAAGGAAGGGGTCCATCTCCAGGGGGAGATCAAGTCAGATGCAGAGTCTGTGGGTATTGACTCTCCCTCCTGCAGCAGGAGGCTCCTGCAAGGTGGTTGCTGTGTTTTCATACACTGCTGCAGAGACAGGCAGTGCAGGGCCAGGGAGGGATGGAGAGGTATCTGGTAGACAATGATTCCTTCGGGATTGTACTGTCTAGAAGATGGAAGAGGGCCAGGAAAGATCAAAGGCACAGTGTCTGCTAAAAAATAGTGATTACAGCTGTGTGCATGTATGGTTGTGGGGGGTATTCTGTTTTCTGTTTTGATTTAATTATGAAGCTGTTAGGAAATATCATTTCAGTTCAATTTCAAAGCAGATTTTTTTTTGTAGATTAAAAAAAATCCTTTTCTTTGTTCAGAAATAAATATGTGTGTGTGTGGCTGCAGCTACTGGATTCTCATCATGGCATTATAAGGGTAAGCTTGGTTTCTTATGCAGTTACATTATAAAATTGTGTGTAAAACTGAAACGGTTCACTGAAAAGGAAACTATAAAACAGTGTAAAGATTCATGATCCCTTACTGGTCTTATTTTAACAAGAAACTATAAAAGGAAACATTTATTTTCCATGCTAAAAGTAAAGGTCACTCAGTAGCTTTCAGTTTCCTTTCTTTCTTTTCCCCTTCTTGGCACTTGTGTGGGTTTCTGAAAATATTTCATCCTTTTTCTTTCATTTGTCCCCTTTCAAGCTTGCCATCTTTCACTCTAACAGCTTCTTTCTTCTCTATCGTTATTTCCCAGCAAACTAATATCCTTAGGGGTTCTCCTACCTTTTATTACAAAGAGCTCATATCATCTGGCCCTGTGAACTGGAGGGCAGACAAGGAACTATTTCCAGCACTGTAATGTTGCAGAGATAGTCTGCAAACTCCTTCAAACTCGACTCATTCTTTAGTTATTACTAAACTTTCTTTCCCATAGAGCTTCTGTGGCATCTCAGAACAATGAGAGAGAGCCAGTGGTCATTTGTAAAAAATGCCTGGGAAACATTACAAATTGTGTACCAGACTCCAGGCACTGAAGCTGCTGAGATTTCACTATTTTGTTGAGATATTGGGTCAGTCAGTTCCTATTTTTAAGAGATCAGGTACTGTGACTGCTGAATATTAAGAGATCATATAGACTAGAACTGTAATTTCTCTTACCCCTGGGATCTCTCCTGGGTCTTAACCCTCCAGGAGTAGAACATTAAGTGTTCAAAGAGTGGCTTCTGCTTCCCTGGCCAAATTCTATGCAGAATTCTATGGGCTAACCAAATAACTTCTGCTTTTAGTGTACCAAATTGCTGGTAAATGTAGGTCATGGCACCTGCAGGACCCTTTCCAGGTGCAGCAGTTGACTTGATTGCAGATGTCTATCCAAGCCCTGGATATTTTTAACATGTTCTCTGCCATTCAGGCACATAGAGGTTCTTATGAGGTTTTCATCACTCAGATTTTTAGTTTACAGGCTATCCGTGGGCTTAAGAAGTGATTGCAATACTGATTAATTTGGCATTACAAAATCTTGAAAATCTGACACTAGTATGAGATTTTTATTCCCTTCCTCTCTGAAGATATATTTCCTTTTACCTGCGTTTCTAGGGGTTTCTTTATACTCATTGTGACTAAATAGCCTCTATAATTAAAAAACTCTTTATGTTTCCCAGTCCCACGATTTTTTGCTGTCTATTTTTTGGCAAGAAGTCTTTATTTTAAGGCAACACCATCTTGCCTTTTCTAATTTGCCTTCCCTGCTCTAGTAACTCTGGTTGAGTTTTGTGGCAGCTACTTCAGAAGCCAATCTTGTGTCAGCTTCATAGATTTTTACACAGTAATTTATGTTGTGCTTTGTAAAACTGCACACCACTAGAGCTACTGCAGGTGCATGTTTTTTTTCTTCCCTCTCCATTTGGAATTGAAAAGCTCTTCCTTATTTTTAGTCTATTTTTGTTAATATTATTCAGGCTCCCTCTAGTTAGTATTCTCATCATCTCTTTCTGTTGAGTAAGTACCCAAGAATAAAAAAATATCTCCCAGTTATTCCACAGTTTACTTTAATCACTTATTTCTGTAAGAGAAATATTTGGTTGGTAATACAGCAAAAAGCCAAGTAATTTTTTTTTCCTCCCTGAAAGACTACTATAAAATTCAGGGTTATTTTAAAATTATATATTTCATCCATCTCCAGAAAACCTTGGAATAGTATAATTTTTAAAAAAAATTAGTTTGCTTAAATGTTATGTTTAAAAATGGGACATGCCAGAAATTAAATTCTAGCAGAATCCTATTTAGAGCAAAGCAGCAGCTGATAATTCTGAATTTCCAGGCAGATTTTCTCCAAAGGACTTGCAAATCAGTTGTTGGACATTCTTCAGTGATGGATATCTGTCCCCACTGGACCATTTTCAAATCTGCTTTGCCTCATGGGAGATGCTGTGTGGGGTGGCTGGCACAGGGCTTGGCAGTGCATGGAGCACAACCTCCTGCCCCCTCCCCTCTTGCCCAGCCTGTTCTCCCTCTGTGCCACCTCCTCTTGCTCATCTGAAGTGCCTGAGCTGTTTAGCAGAGCGCCCTGAGGATGCCACCATTGCAGGCTGTGGAGCCCGTGCTGTGCCAGGCACCCTCGGGGCACTCTGGTGGGATGCTTTGGAAAGGAGCAGCCCTGGCCCTGACTCTGCTGAGCCACTGGGGGGTGGGGGGCTTGTCCTTTTGATGACAAAAGAGGAGTGTAATCCCTGGCACACGCTGTGGCTGGCAGGGGCTGTTAGTGCCCTGATGGATGTTGGCATCTTGGCCCTTGCTTCTGTTTTGAATAGAAAATCGCATCTGCTCCCCGAGCTCGTTTGGTGTTTAAGGTAACTGTGAACATGTTGAAGGAAAGCTCAGCTAAATTGTTAGACTTGATTAATAGAACTGTTATAAAAGAAGCCTTATCTTAGTGAAGTTATCTTGTGGCTTGTTTGATAGGAGAGTCTGTTCCATGCACACAGCTCTAAATAGCCCAGAGGTTAAACCTGAATCTTCTGGGCTGACCTTACCTGAAAGGTTGAGCACTCACATGACAATGGATGAGATTTCTCTGGTGGCACAAGAGGAAGGGACTGCCCACAGTGGCCAAGTGCACCAGCTCCTTCCATGCTGCATCTTCTGGATTGGATGGAGTACTGATGTGGTTTGATGAAGCAGTTGTACTAATCCAAGGCTCTGCTCCCAGGTTCAAGACTAGTTAAACACATGTAAACATTTGAATGACTGGACTTAATATAATAGACAAAGTATAGCACTTTTTATATATCATACCTTTATAATTTTTCTAATCTGTCTATAGGAGCAGTTGCAAGACAAGGAATAAGCTCTTTAGCACTCATAAGGAGTAAATGTGTCCAGTTGAACTGCAGCTCCAAACATTTGAGGAAATTGGGTAACACACTGAAGCCAAAAGCACCAACAATTTTGGCAGCTCCTAAAATGCCACTGAGTGCAGCAGAAGAGAGCAGAGCAGGTTTCTTTTCAGCCAGCATGTCTTCTGGCTCTCTCTTTCTCACAGCTGCCTTTGTCTACTGCCTATGCAAATACCTACACTATGTGCCTCAGGAGTTTTCTGTCCTTTTGTGTTTTTCCTGGATACTTCATTATCCCAGGGAGCTTGTGGAAGTGTTTGTGTGTGTTTGCATGCACAGTGAACAGTACCATGGACTATTCACTGGAGTGATAAATTGTGTTCACTCTGATGTCAGGTACCTCTCATTGACTTCAGTTCCTTTCCTATTGGATATGTTTAAGATTAACCAGGCATTGCTCATTAATCAAAGGGATATCTACAAATAAATTTTTCATCATAATGAGCTGTGTTGAATTAATAGTATTTGTGCTTTCATTATTTGTCCTGATGTATGGGTGTGGTACCACTGCAGTGCCCCCAGCTTGGCTGTTGGTGTTGCTGTGATCTCGACATACAACTCAGCAACAAATAAAATGCTCCTGCAATAATAGTTCAGGACATCTTTTAAGTGCATACAGAATTTATCTGTATTGTTTTAGGCACTGCACTACAGTTTTCTCATAGTAGATACATATTTTTAGCTAATTTGATGTTTGGTGTTAATAACAGTGTATAGTCAAGTGGTAGGTCAAAGTACCCACAGAGCAAAAATAAGGTTTTGCAGCTGGTTATGGTTCTAGACCTTGCAAAATAACTTTTAACAGTATGTGCAGGTGTTGTATTACACACATGCAGATTTAAAATTTCACTGTACTCTGACAGCAAATTCTACTTGCAACAAGCAATTAAAAAAAAAAATCCCTTTTTTGTAGGAACTTAATTTTTAAAACTCTGATTTTCGTGATTTTCTTAAGTGGTTCCTCATGTTTTCATTTGTATTTTTTCTGCCCAAGAACATGTAAGAGATGCTTTTCTTGAGATGACAACTAATGTCTTTTGCATGAGAATGTAATTTCTCCTGTGACTGCCCGAATTCTGGGAAAGGAAGATGGGTGTAAATAACTAGTGAATACAGCCCAAAAAATAATTCTTTTATGCATAGAAGCATTTTGTATGCATTTAATATTAATTTTAATCATGTCTATAATTCCATTGAAAACAAAATTACTGCACAAATTGGCCTGGATAACTATATCTGCTTGCTCTCAGTGTGCCCTCTTAGATGTTTTAGAAATTTTTATTATTTTTTTCATGCTATTTTCATTGGAGTGTTATAGGTGTTAAAAGATAACCTCTGGAAAGGGATGCTTCCAGGGAGGTTGGGATTTAATGAATTGTAAAGATCCCTTCCAACCCAAACTCTTCCATGATTCTCTTATCTTGTGTCAGTGCCTTATGGGGACTGAAAAGTCCCTTTTTCCCTGACTGCCCCTCCACAGAATGTGCATTTGGGGACCCCACTCTGGGCCCACAGGCACTGTTTTTCCTTGACTTTTCCAAATCCTCTGCAATGAGTTGGGACACCTTCCACTAGACCAGATTCCTCAAAAAACTCAGGGGCTGAAATGTGTCTGGAGAAGCTGCTTCTGCCTGTGTGCAGAGTGGAGACATTTGGAGAAGTGAATCTTAATTTCAGATACAGAACCTGTTCCAGTTGCTCCTTAAAATGATGAATACTGACAGCACATGGCAAACTGTCCTGCTTATAAAAGCAAAGGACAGGACAACAAAATCACCAGTAAAGCCAATGGAGGGCTCTGCAATGTGGAGGAAGGGCGAGGAAAAAGCACAACTTGCAGAACAGATTAGCTGGGACTACTTTGCCCAGTCTTTGTATTGTATTATAGGTTGCAAGGCAAAAACTGTGGCTTTGTGTTCCAATGGAATTGAGTGGCCTCATGACCCATTTCAGAATTTAAACATTTGCAGGAGCTTTGACCACACTGACAGTCTTCATCCTTTGCAAACCTTGTGTTTCCTCTAGCACAGTCAGTGTCTTTGTGGAGGATAGGATTGAGGAGAGTTTATCCCATGGCACATTTATGCCAGGTTTTCAGTGGCAGTGAAAAATCACTCAGCTGCTGCAGATGGGGCAGGAATACCCAGTGTGAGGCACAGCTATTTGAGGTCCTCTTTGAAAAAATATCCGGGCACTGGGTGCATCCAGCAGGCACTGATGCTGACCTGCAGCACAGGAGGAGATTAGTTTGCATTTCTAATGCATATCCTGAAGCAGCTGAGGTCCCCAGAGCAGTACAAGGGCTTTACAGGATATCACCAAGTTGCCTTTGAAAGGGAAGTTCCCTCTATGGATATGTAAAGATTAAATCCATTTAAAAGCACTGTGTGATTAAGTTAGCTCAGCAAACACAGCTAGATACTCTGGGATGTAAATGAATCTAAACTTTCAGAGAGAATAATATGAGCCCTTAAAATTCAGTAAATGAATTATCTGACATATCTTTAACTAAGTACACAGAACGTACCATGCAGATCAGAGATCCCTCTTCCTTTTGCTGCCTCTTCTCCTTCATTATAACTCAAAGCAGGAATGCCCTGTGTGCAATGCCTGTGATTCTTCTGCAGTCTTTGTGAATTTTTTTGGTAGCACTTGGTGGTGTTGAAGCCTCACTGCTCATCCTGTGTGTTTTCATTCTGTGTTGCTGCTGTTTCCCTTTGTTTTCCTGCAGCACTGTTGGCTGCTACTGCCCTCCAGCAGCAAAATCCCAAATTTGCCCTGTAAGTCTGCCTGGTGGGGAGTGTGGAGCTATGGGACAGCAGACATGTCCCTGGAATTCTGCACACAGCAGTAAAAGCCACAGTCTAGCAAGAGGAATAATAGTCACAATTATCACTGAAGTGTTTTGACACTTGTTTGTAAAATTCTTTTAGAATGTACACGGAATGTATCATTTGTTTTAATGAAGTTCTGTCCAACCCAGGCTATTACTCACTCTCCTGTCTCTGATTTCTGTGAAGTGCCAGCTCAGAGAATGCTCTTAATGATGAGCCTGAAGAGCTTCTTGGGGTTTGCAGATTTGAGCTTTTCCCAGCACGTTTGTATTCTGAGAGAGAGATATTACTGAAGTGGCAGAACACTTGGAGTATGGAAGTTCATTTGCAGAGCGAAGCTCTCACGAGGATATCCTTGTATCTATTTTTATTTTTTTTTTCCAGGAAAAACAGAAAAAGGGGTTTATCTGATATGCACTTCAAGTAAGGAGCATAGTATGGATGAAAGAAAGAATACGGAGAAGTCATTGTGAATCCTTGGAATCCCCTGGACTGTGGGACAGAGCGGTGCCTGTGTTGCAGTTTGCTGAACCGCAGCGTGTGAGCAAGTATAAGTATGATAAATACTTTTATAGCTCAGTCACCACAGTGCTCTGCAGACTTTTATCTACAAAAGAACTCCTGCTGTAACAAAAGCAGCGTGCTGTGGTCATGCACACCAAGCAGTTCCTCTGTCTGGTGCCACGGGGAACAAATAGTTGGCCGTGCTGGAAAAATCCTGAGTGCAAAAAGCGTGTCCTCCCTCTTTTGCCAGGGCAGCTGGTCCCTGAAAAAAATGTCACCTTGTTGAACAGCATTTAAATCAAAGTGAAGTTCAAATTCCAACTCTGATTCAGATATTTATAAACCTGTCATCTGCATTTCTGTGGAAGGGACAGTTAAGAGGTTGACTAATAGCCAAATTGCTGCAGGAAATGCAGAGGAAGACCATTTGGAGGTCGGATAATATTTAATCAGGAAACTTTTCAGCACATCTTTGATGTTCCTATTAATTTTATCTTGTCCCCAATTCCTAAGCAATATCCATCTGGAGCAACTTAGATGCACTTAGTTATGTTTTATTAAGCAGGAAATAATCCACTGGTCACACATTTTTAGGAAACCACACTTGGCTTTATCTTCCCTTTCCATGAAGAGCGGAATACATGCATAGTAAAATCTCCTTCCTGCAATGTCTCAGCTACAATCACACATTTTTCTTGTGTTTCTCTCTTGTTGGATCACCCGAGGATAAACCAAAGCACCAACAAATTCTTTGTTTACCCTGCATGTCTTGAAATACCAGGGCTCTCAGGAATTACTTTGTTGTTTTATTTAAAGGGTATGTCCTACAATTGATTCCAGTGCATCATGACATTTACAAAAGTGCTTTTTTGCAAGAGGGCCACTCATAGAGGTGAGGAAAGAAAAGCATCCATAATTTAAGGTAATTCTTGCTGTTCTGCAGTAAATTTACTGCAATGCCATGGGTTGACTTTGGGGTCTTCTGCCACGTGCTCTGGGATGTCATACCACGGTGAACCAACATTTTGCTTCTCTCAGTAAAGTTACTCTGAAAAATGATGGTGCAATGTAGCATCATAAGTGAGTTTATAAGTTATTCCATCCTATCTAATTGTTCATTGAATACCTTGCTAACATATTCAAACCAAAATAGGTAGGTAAGAAGCTGTGATGATTCTTAAAAGAAATCTCAGTAGGAGATTTGTGCTTTGATATGGTATTTTCCCTCTTCCCCTTTGGCATTTCCCTCTTCCCCTTTGGTAACAGAGGGAAGAGAAAAGAGAGTCCTTTTATCTTTTATATAAATAACATTTAGAAATCCATAGCTAAGATACTTTTGAAAGAAGGATGATCCACTAGATCAAATAATCTGGAGTTTTCTCTCTGGTTTTCTGACTTTCCAGTTTAATTACTGGAAATTAAAGATAAATTTTAGGTAGGTTCCTAAAGTCTTTTGCCATCCACTGTTACTCAGTGCAATTACAAATTCAGTGGCAGTTTCAAACCAGTAGGCCCTTGAAAATCCCTGTCTTTTGAAGATCTTGTGCAGGTTAAATTGGCAATCTTTGAAAGGTGAATGATTTTTAAAAATAACTTTCACAGTGTCTTTATCAGGATCTGAACAATACTCCCCTGGTAGAGACTTATAAAAATACCTGCCCTTTGCTTCAGAGCAGTGAGGGCACGGTAAAACTTTTAGACAGACTTCTCTAACAAATACTTCAAGCTGTGGGAATGTTCAGGTTGGAGCATCCAAACAAGTCTAACTTGCCAGAAACACTGAAAACCCCACCCCAATATCCTTCTAAACTCTCAAAGTTGATGTGAAACTATTAAAAAAAACCCCCAAACAACAAACTGTTGTCTTGGTCTGTCCTTGAAAAGTTGTTTGAAAAGCTCTTTAAGTACAACTTTTCTGGTCAGGACTGTGATTTTTAGGAATTTTTTAGACTGCTGTGTTAAAGCAGCCAGATTTACCTGCTTTTAATTTCTGATTCTCTTCTTCCCTGCATCTCCTTCTTTCTAAAACCTTACAACACCTTTGGCCTGGTTTTGGTCTGATATTATGAGGTGTGTTCTGGATGGTTTTGGTTTGTTTCTGTAAGAAATACATTGCTGGACAAAGAGAGAGATCATATTAATGTCCCAGGCAGCCCCTTCACAGACAACAGAAAATCCACGAAGGAGCTCACAGGGAGAACTGTAGGCACCCACATTTCATTTATTCTAGAGACCTGAATGCCTTTTAATTTATTTTATTTAATACTGGGAATAGCATCATCAATTCTGTGGTGCTTTGAGTATCTCACAGAGAAATATGTGTTATTGTTGCATTTCATTGATGGAAAAATAGAGACATGACTTGGTCAAGGACATCCAGAAGGGTGGGAAATTGGGAAAGTTGCTTCTATGACTCTGTACAAAGGAAAAAAAAATCACCGCAAAACATAATCATTTAGAAAAGTTTAATTTGCAATTATGTTGTTTGAATGGTGCATCTGTGCAAAGTTATATATATATTTAAGAAGAGATTTGTGGAGTCAGAGCCAGTGTGTATTGTAAGTGCATGGAATATTTTATATACACCAATGCATAACAAGTAGTTTTCTTTGGGAAATTTCAGTGACCTTTTTTTCTGACCTCATCCACTGAGGAACACTTTTTTTCCTTTTCTTTTTTTTTTTTTTTTTCTCCTCTTCTCTTAAGTGGAAGGTGCTCTGCCTGCATTCCCTTTTGGTTTTCCCAAATGATAATTCTCTGCTCCCACCTGGCTCTGGGAGTCATTAGAGGGTGACAGCTCTGAGGGATCCATCCAGCCCTGCTGTCCTGTCTCAGCTGCCACGTTTCAGATGTGTTATCAAGACCCTGCTATTGTGCACATACAGATTAGTTCTTGAGACTGATTTTTCTGCTTCACCAGTTCTTTTGTAGCTGCCAGAACTAATTGCTTACATTACATTTCCAGTGTGTGCCTCTATCACTCCTTGCATGATGCCATCTATTGGAATACAGCTGCATACTTAAGTACACTTTATAACCACTCCTTACTATTCCTGCCTATGTTTTCAATTGACAGAATTGTCCCTGATTTTTTTCTCTGACCTCCACCACTTGTCAGAAATTGTATAACAGTTGAACTGGTTCATTTGCCTTTCCTACCT
>JAWWLZ010000001.1:2435797-2453562 GCA_035041345.1 Poliocrania exsul
CACTTGTGCTCCAGTCCCTTCTCCAGCCTCCTTGCTCTTCTCTGGCCCTGCTCCAGCCCCTCAAGATCTTTCCTGAAGAGAGAGATTTTACCCACATCCATTCTCCATTTCCATCTCTCCCACCACCTTTGAGACGGCTTTTAATTAATCCAGGGATCCTTTTCATCCACTCTGGAAAAGCAGGGAAACACTGGAAGCACCTTACCCTGATGGCAACTGGCTGGTTACAAGAGCACTGGAAAGAAGATATCCTGCACACACAGACCACAGATTCATAAACTGGTTACACAGCAACACTGCACTGACCTCAGGATCAATAGTGTTTCTCTTTGTACATTGGTTTTCTTCATCAAAAGAATAAGTGCTTTCAGGTACAGTGCTGATTCAAAATTTTATTTTCATCTACGTACTTGGATAAATATATATTCCATTATACAGCAGATAAATGCAGAGTTGAACTGCTGGGGACAAGCAGAAGTGTTGTTTGTGTGTCATGATGAAGATGCCTGCAGATATTAAGGAAGCAGCAGTCACTGGTATGCAAAGTCCATGAGTTGTAATCTGGCATTTTGCAGCAAATGTGTCATAGCTTCAATACCAGATGTAATGATTACATTATAATAATTTCCTCAGTTTTCCCAGGTGCATAGGAGTGATTTTAATACCACTTGTTCTAAAAGCTAAGGAATTTGCTAATAAAAAAATAATCTTTATGCATTTATTCATAAGTCAAATATGGTTCGGCAAGTGTGAGAAATTTAATCTCTATAGGAAGAGAGTATTTCTAGAAGAAGATAACAATGAATAAAATAAATCCACAGTTATATTATTTTCTCATGTTTTTCAGTGAAGAAGGTGTGCTTGAACATCAAAATATTCCTCCTGCAATTTTTCAAATTGATGCCAATTCTCTTCCTACCTGCATTGCCCTCAGGACAGGCTGGGGAAAGTCTTACCCTGCTGGAACAGGATGATTTTGAGAAAGGTTTTGTTGTACCCGACTGACCTCCTAGGTTGAGGTTTATAAGTTAAGGATTCAGACCTTCCAGTGAATGCAAGTAAATACCCTTTCACCCACATGAAGTTCCAAATAAGTGACAACTCACTTAAAGCTGGAACAAGCAATGGAACTGATAATTGCTACTGTGTCCTTACACACATATTATGGACAGAGCAAAAAACGTGAAAACATTTTAATTCTATACTTTTTTTGTAGCATCTTTTCCAGTTCTTCAGTCTTCCTCTTTTTTACTGCTATCTAATCTTTGCAATTTTTTATTTCCTTGCATTTTTCATTGTCAAGAAAGTACTTGCAGCAATTGATTTAAGAGTAGAACATTTTAGAGACATGCTGAAAATGCAGTGTGTTCTTTTTTTCTTATTTTGTTTTGGTTTTTCTTTTGGCTTTTCTTTTATTTTTTTTTATTTAAGTGTAGAATCCCTGTTTAAACTTAGACTCTAAGACAATTATGGTAAACTAAATGTTCTGATTTTTTTTCATCACGCTCCAGTAGCCACTGTTCATTGCACAGAGCTAAAGAGAACTTTCTGTGATGCACAGCTGGAAACTGTGTCCTAAGTCTCACTTTATTATGTCTTCTTGAAATGAGAGGTTTATATTTTATTACCACATATGGAAGATAAGAATTCTAATTGATTTGTAAAAATCCTACCAGAAAGGGAGTAGGGCAGCTACAAATATATCAGTGTCCACTAATTTAATTTTTACAAATGTGATCTGTTACAATAAACCATAGCAAAGGCAAACAGCTTTTTATCCACTGCTGCACTGCTGTTTTCATGGTTGTTAAAAAATGAAACTATATCACATGTGATGTGGTCAAAGCAGGTTCTGTGTGCAATGTCTGGACAAATGGAAGGCCCAAAGCAGACATAAAACAGGTTTAAAGCTCTGTAACATCTGAACACTGTTTCCTGTCTCTGTTCTCATTTTTATATTTGGCATAAGCCACCATGACCTTTCCTGCTATCCTTTAAAGGGATAACTTTATAGCAGTGGGGGTGATTTGGCCTCAGATGTCTCAAACTTCTACTGAATTCCACTTGCACCATCTGTGCCTGCACTGGTGTGTGTTGATTTAGTGCTGGGGGTTGGAATCCCACTCTCCCCACCTTCCCATCCCCAAAGAGCTCACAGAGTTCACTTGCACCACTTAATTAAAGACTTTATTACACATAGCTGGCTGTAACCAGGGTTGTTAGAGGGTTACTCCCTTCCCCCTCACCAGGATTTTTATACCAGTAAATGTTCACAAGTTTTTGTTGCAAGTACCTAGAATAGTAAATGCTGTTTGGACTAAAATAATCTACACCTCACAGCAGTATCTCCTAAATCAGATATTCAGATTCTGGGATGTGTGGACTTATCCTTGCAGTAGGTAACTTGAAAAAGGAACTGTATTTTAATGGGCTCACTACCTAAGAGTAACTTCTTGCACTGAAAAATTATAAGGGATCTGCAAGTTTTAAAACTTGAAAGCCACTGAATTAAAGACAGGTTCCTCAAGAAGAGTACAAGGAAATATTGTGTTTCACTGTTGTTCTGTTTGAGATGATGGAATTCTCCTTCTTCTCTTCATCCCCATGTTTCTGTAAGCAAAGATCCTGACATGAAATTTCATTTTAAAACAAATACTTTTGTCAAGTCAGGAGAAAGAAAATTACATCATGACTCACCTTCCTATTTTACCTGTTTCAGATGCACACAAACATTCCCTTTCTCTTGTAGTGAACAAGAAAATTATTATTTCTACATTTGGTATTCTGGTATCTCCAAAACACTCCCATCAAAACTAATCTCTATATTATTATTAGTTACATTTTAAGCTGTAGAAATCTCTATCCTAATTTTGTGATACAAAACTTTACTCCATTAAATATCTGCTTTGTCAATGAATTCTTGGAGCCCAGCTCTCCAAACCAAATTAAACTAAACTAAACCACTTGTCTGTAATCTCTGTTTATATCTTCCTTTGTTCTTTCACTATTTATTGCTGCCTTAACTATCTATTAATTTGTGAACTTTCACTGTCACAGGAGCATCATTAATGTTGGTACCAAAGAGGAGATTTCCCTGAACAAATAAAGGCACATGAAGAGAGATGGTGGTGATGGAGTTTTGTGTTGATCCTCTGCCATAAAAAAAGGTATTTTAAACATTGATTATGCTGAATCTTCTGGTTGTAGCATTACATGTTGCCACTTCCCCTGAGCTCCATCAAAATGCCAAGAATGCAGATGTGTTTGCCAGCCACATATTGCAGCCATCACTCCCAGCAGTGGGAAAACTGAGCTTACAACCTGAACATCTGGATGACCACAAGCTCACTCTGCCCAAAATTTGTCAGTTCTTGCATATCTTTGTCACATCTTAAAAGCAGAGCCAGTGCTCCACTTCTGTTGCACTTACTGGATAATATATTGTGGTGGGCAACATGACCTGAGGTGGTCTTGAGTGCCTAAGATAGAAACAGGAATATTTCTTCTACTTTTTTTTTTTGAACAGGCTTCTTCTCAACTTTGTCTTCAGACAATAATACAGACTGAGAGTCTCAGGAAAACTTCCTGGTGTTGCACAAGGACACATTCTTGAGGTATGTCAGCAGTTGTTGCTTTCAGTGTTAAAACAGTGGGTGTGCACAGGATGGCATATTTTCTATATATAAATAATTCCAATAGGTTGTCATTAATGGGAGAGTCTATTTATGGAGAAAAAGTGTGTGGTGGTGTGTAGAGGAAAGGGTTAAATACAGAGAAATTGGATTTATTCTCTACTGCTACATATGGTCTCTGAAAATCAAAGCATGAAAACGTCATGGAGCTTGGAAAATGATGAAACCACAAGTCATTTTTAACTAATTCCTGTATGCCATGTTACTGAATTTTACAAGATACAGTAGAAAAAAACCCACCATGTGGTTTCACTTAAGCATATGTTGGCTCTCCTAGGGGAACCCCACGAAGCAAATGAGTGCAAAGAGGAGAAGAGTTGGAGTATTCACTTGGGACTGAAGTGTTTCATCTCCCTTTCTGTGCTGCAATCCAGAATCCAGTAGTTCAGAGGGACCCACAGAGGCTGCAGGGAAATGGAAATAGAGTTCCTTGCCAATCAAAATACATAGGAAGAGTTGGCATTCTCTTGTACTGACATACTCCTACAGCTACCTCTGGCTTCTTTTAAGACCTAGATCTAGGCTGAAAGGTATCCTGTGGGTCTTGGCTGATGCCTTCCTTTTTTCTGCATTAAATTAGAATATCTACCTTCCCACAGTTCTGTTTTGTATCTATGATGACAATACTAACTTGGTCAGAGCACACATCACGTAGCTAATCAGGTAATTCATGTCAAGATAAAGCCTTTTTTTAGGCTGTATGTGTACAGAGCTCTTTGGCAGTGGAAGGTTCTAATTTCTGGGTGGGCCTTTGTGTGTGGTAAAGATTTTGAAATCTGAATCACAATTTTGAGTTGGTTTTTGGGGTATATTTCCATTTTAGTCTGACTGGTTGTTGAACTGCTCAGGTCTTGAGTCTCTTTTTCTGTTACTTGTGTTACTTTTTGCTAGCATAAACCCTGAGTAAATAAGATAATTAACCTTCTAAATGTCAGAAAAAAGCATGATAGCAGATGTTTTAATAGTCACTTTTGAGTAAAGATAGAGCTGAGATAGCAATTTCTAGTTCATAATCTGTTATCCATAATCCCTTTAGTTTTTACACCATTAATTTTTTCCAAGAAATTAACACAATAAGATAATAACAGTTATGAGAAATAAAATCTAAAACTGTGTTCTTCACAGTGATGATAATCTCAGTGAAAACAATAAAGTCCTTCGTTAGTTCTTATAGATCAGTTATAAAACTTTTTGTTAAATTTCCTTGTTGAATTATATGTGAATTCAACTGTGCTGCTGAGAAAAGAAACAGTTTCCTTTAAAAAAAAATTACTGCTTCATAGCTACTGAAAGTAGCAGTGAAATTAGTTAAAAAATCTGAACAAAACCCACTGTATTTGGGCAGAGTCCACCTCTAGAAAACTGTTTCAGTTGGCACTATGGGATATGGTACAGGTATTTCTAAATATGTTCAGTGCTAAGATCTTACAATCCTCGTTTAGAAATCACAGAATTGCCTTTTCATCATCAATATTTAGAAGACATTTTACACTGAAATATTTTATCAAAAGGTTATTATTAAACAAAACTTATTTGTTGCTTAAAAGCTTTTTAGTGATTCAAGCCCTGTTTTTTACCCTTAAAATAGCACAAGATATTAATATTTTCATCCACATGAATGAACACATCAAACAGCAGGATTTAGGGAACAGAAAAAGCCACTTCCAGCCTTCCCTGGCATAAATGAGTGTCTCTTCTTTCTGTTTTTTGTTCCACTCCAGTTTAAATGATACACAACTGATGCATCCATAACACAGAGAATTAAACTGTACAGTCCATAACAGAGAGAATTAAACTGTTATAGAGCAAGCCTGTCAGAGCCAAAAAGGGATGTAGCACACCCTGGTAAATGCATGCCCTTGTTCATTCCCAATAATTCCAGGGGCTGATGGATTCTATTGCCAAGGGATTTCGGTATGTAAATCTCCCTGCCTAAAGCTTTGCTGAATTTTATAAGAACAGAGCGTTGTCTTTGTGTTGCTAAACACAATAGTTAGTGGGTCTTGTGACCTTACTCTCTAGGGATTGGATCTTTAAAAAAACCAACATAATGAAGAAAAGCTCCACAATGCACTGTGGAGTACAAATGACACCCCAGAGATCCCTAAACCAATCCAGGAGCTGACAATGAAAATTTGCAAATGCAAGAGCAATTTTGACAGAGCGTGAATAGGTGAGGGCTGGATATGGACAGAAAGGGAGCAGAGTTTGCTGGTGAAGTTCTCATTCATGTGGTGAAGTGCTGGAGGTGACAGTTCACCAACTACACTCTGTCTAACCAGGAGATTGCCTTGGACTTTAATAGAGTGGTCAGGGCAGGGCAGGGGAGAGCAGGAGCCGATTGCTTAAAGGAGTTAATGCACCAAATGAGGAAGGTCACTCAGGCATGTTGGGGGGGTGTTTGCAAAGCAAGATACAGAAAGAGTGACTAATTTCTTTGTGCCCCTCTTCCCCTTCGCCTCATAGTCTGAGCTTGTTCATTCCTGGGCAAATACTGCAGTTTCAGTGTGAATTAATCTCTCTGTGGCTGCTCAGACCTGGCCTTGAGTCCTCCTTTAGGTTTTCCTTCCCCACCATCAGCAAGTCTGAGTGGCTTGAAGAGACAAAATCTTCAAAGTGGAAGCCGAGTCTTTAAATCTGAAAGCTGAAGGAGTTTTACTTCGTAAAAATCTAGATTAAAGGCTAAAATAATGTGCAATTACTGTAGGATAAAATTCTGCTTTTCTTATTATACATTGGAAAACTTTTGTTGCTTTTACAGAAAGGTTAAAATTTGCCCAGCTTTTTTCTTTTCCTCTTTTCCCCCTCTGTATCTTTCTGAATAGAGGAATTTGGGAGATTGATGGAGACGGCAAGATGTTGGACAGGAGAAGGAAAAGTCCTAGTCACAGGTAGAAGGAGATGCTACTGGGGTATCTGTTTTCAGATGATTTTTAACTAACAGTTTGAGAAGTATCTCCTTCTGTCAACTCCTGTTCCAGTTCTTACAGGGAGTGGTTTTAAAAGGCTTCAAAACTGCAGCCTAGGACAGAAGAGGCAGTGATCTAAACTCCTTTCCACCCCCAAAACTGCTCTGAGCTTGGCATTGAGTTAAATATAAATCAAATTACTCTCAAACAGCACACCTTTACATAAAGCAAATTTATAATCTGTGAAAGTGTTGCAAAGTCTAATGAATTTTTCTTTTTTTTTTTTCCTCTTAAAAGTCCATCACTGGCTGACTGTAAGTAGAAAAACAGAATTCTTCACACTAGAAGTTTGTCTCCCAGATAAAAAGAGAGGAAAAGTTGCTTCACAATTTTGTTTCTGTAAAGAGCAATAAAAGGAGCAGCTCAGATTTTCCAGAGAGAAACAACAAAAAGACTTTTTTTTAAAAAAAAAAGCAAACTTTTCCTTCAAAATTTGTATTGTCATTAAAAAACATTAGAGCAGTATTTTCCTGATTTATTTGAAACTCACTCCAAAGAGGTTTTCTGGATAAGACTCCCAAGGAAAAGCAAAAAGCATTTTTAAGAGGACTAGATCAAGCCTTAAAAGCTGGCATGGAGGTGGGAGGGGATACAAGAGCAGAAATCTGCCAGAAACCAATTTTTTGCTATTTTAGTAGGAAGGTATTTTTATTAAGTCTTATGCAAACTACAGGAGTTATAATATATGGAATCAGATTACATGTTATTTATATAATTTCTTTTTAATTTGAACTTTTCCAGCATCTGGTAGTGGCCTTCTTCTGGGTGTTAGATATTATTTCAGGACTAATTGATTAACTGTGAGGCAGAGGAGGAACTTGTAGATGCTTTGCTTGCACCTAAACCCTGGTGTGTGTAAGAGGCTTTATCTGGTATTTTCCAAAAAGCTGAAGAGAGATTTTGAACTCCTGAGGACATTCAGCTCAGTCTGTGTCTCAGCCCTTTTTCTGAAGTCTTCAGCTAAATGCACAGAATTGATTTGCCTTTTATTTTTACCCCCATTTCTAGCAATGTTTGCTGGAGAGACATTAGTATTTGTCATGACAGGTTCAGTCATCAGAGAAAATATCTGCTGTCTGCCTCTTTCTGGGTTTGACTGACTTGATTTATGATGTTGTGGAGACACTAATATTAGTATTTTGAAGATTAAAACAATGTTTAGACTAGAATAGACAGTAATCACTCTTGAAAAGGTTGAGTGCTGTGATTTATAGGATTCCTTGAAAAGAAAGATTTAATCTTTAAATATTTTTAGCCAGATCCCATGCCTTATTAAAGGCCAAAATTAAGTTGACAGTATTAGCATATGATTGGCATTGCAAAGAAATTAAATATATTACATATAGAGATACATTAAGCTGTGCTATATGTGAATATATTACAGGAACAGGTTCTTCTTCACAGCACCTCTTTAATTTTCTTCCTAGTTCTCTGGTTTTAAGCTGTTGAATTAGTCCCTTTGTACATTCCTTAATGGAGCAATATGAAAATATCCACACAGAAATAATTTAGGCAATTAAAAAACCAGCAGGGGGCACATGTCTTTATAGCACTAATGAGCTCCCTTCTCAAACCATCCTGCAATGATGGAACCTCACTGGAGGTCCCTCCTGAATTAGGTCCCGAGATGAATGTTGCCCACAACTCTTCTCACTTTTTTTTCTCTTAGTTAGACTTACTTGGATATAAACTGAAGGGGAAAAGTTGATTTCTACCTCTGTGATTTTGCCTGTGCTTTGGGCACATCCTCAGTGTATGAGAAGTGCAGAAAGGAGGCTCTGGGTACATTTAAGGGACCATACAATGTGTCTGTCTTTATTGCAATATGAATTTAGTGTTGATGAATTAACAGAAAAATAGCTTCTCCCTGCCCATTATCTAAAACTTCTGCATAATTTCATGCAGAAGAAACCAATGTGACTTTTCATGTCTATATCTATCTATCTATAGCTACATGTATATCTATATCTATCTATATCTAAATCATCTATATCTATCTATATCATCTATATCTATATATATAAAGTTATCAATAGCAGTGTGTAATTTTTTTCTATAGAGTTTATGAACTAACCTGTACAATTCAGTGTTTTCAAGTGCCTGTATGAAGGTTTTTATCTCTCTAGTTCATTGGAATTTTTTCTTGAGAGGGGCCCACATCTAACCCAGGCAGTACTTCTAAAAGGGAAAAATAAGTTGCTCCCTTTTGTGGTAACTGGCCCATAGCTGGTGTGTCCCTGAAGTGGCCACAATGTGCCAACCACTGCCAGCTGTTGTGGTGCCCTTTGATGGGACAGACAACTTTGGCTGGATCCTTTTAGCTGCTCATGACATGAATAAATCCTAAAATGTTCCTGGGTAAGTCCAGCTTTACTCTCACAGTTGTGGCTTTCAAGGCTGAATTGGGACTGAGGTGGTTTTTAGCAGCTAATAAAATTCTATCAGGAGGTAATAATTTTCAGTCTTGCATTTGTAATGATCTCAGCTTTACATTTTGATTCAACAACTACTTTTTAAAATGACATTTTATGAAGGGTTTCTCTGTAGTGTGAAGGGCTTCATTTCATCTGATATTGCAGTCCTATTTCTGTATTGCTTGTACTGAAGTGGTTATTTCTGCCATTAATTACCTGTATCACAACAGTATCTAAAGCTCCTGCTCAGGACTGAGCCTGAGCTGCAGTAAATGCAGTGCAAATGCATGCAGGGTCTCTATCCTGGCCCTGAAGATAATAGCTCTAATTTATTTTTGTATCTGAGATGTTATCACTGCATTATCTGAGCAAATGTTTATCTCTCAGCACCTCTGTGAAGCAGAGGAATACAATCCCCAATTCAGAGATAAGGAACTGAGAGATTGTGACTTGTCCAAGGTCACACAAAAAAATCTGTGGCAGAGCTGAGACACCAAAAATGTCCAATCCTGGCTCGGTGTGTTAAGTGCAGTACTGTGGCTTCTTTCTGGTTCCAATTAGAAATAGATTATCTCATATTGGCTTTAATTTAGGAAACTCTTGAGGCAGTTATTGCAGAGCAGTGAGTGAAGTGACCTGGGCATTTGTCTATTACAATTAGCTATTAATTTCTCCTTTTCATGGACTCCTGAATCCTTTCCTTTGTCTTAACAGCCACTTTCCTTTCCATCACATCGTTAGCTGGTTTCAATTAGTGTAACTCCACCCACCTCAGGATCTTCCCCTTGACTTTCTCTTTTCTGAGCAGACTGAAGCAGCCCAAAGTTTGCCAAATTCACTCCAGGAAGGAATTCTTTGTCCAAGGATCAACTTTGCCAAAGCTTCCTCACACCAGTGAGGCTTCCCTAAGCCTGGGGATTCAAATTGTTGTGAATCTTGAATCAGATCTGGCATGTCCACCTTTCCTGGCACTCTTGGAAACCTTGTCCTGTGTGCCCTTCACATCAGGCCAACAACCTTGAGTTGTGACTTACTGTGCCTCCAGCATTTCAGCTTTGTTCTATCTCAGTATGTGGGCCAGATGCTGAACTAACACAGTGTTGGAAGAATCCAAGTAGTTAATTTGCTCAAGATCTTTTGATTGTAATTTTTTTGACTACAGAATGTCTATTTTGATTAGAGATAAGGCAGAGTCCTTTTTTTTTAATTGAGCTGCTTTTTAGTCACTTTTTTCTGTCTTCTTGCCTTGACTACTCCACAAGTGATTAAAAAAACATGCAGCAATCCTGACAACATTTTTCAACTGAGTTTTTTTTTTATGCAGTGGTAAGACTTGCTGAGCACAGAGTGATAGCACTCATTGTGATGTGGAGCACACTATGTCACTGGCAGAACTGTGTTCTTATGCCTTTCTAAGTAAGACCTTCCACTGAAAGCCCTGAGTTTGAACAGAAGTGAAGCAGAAAGGTGCACAAGGACATATGTGAAAGAAAGCTTTGCCTTTGAGGTATTACAGTCTGGCAGGCAGAGAATGAGGTTAAAGGCTCAAAGAGCAGGATGCTATTCCTGCTGCTGTGCCTGCCCTGCCCTGTGACACTGGAAAAGTCACTTGCCTTCTCTTTGTTCCCACTCAGCTTTGATGTGTTTTGTATTCAGGTGTAACTCTCTGGGCAACCTTGCCTACATTTGTACCTTGATACACTGATTTATGACTTCAAAGACTAAGGAAATTAATGGGTTATGTTCAATTAGTCACTAAAACACCAAGCACGTTCAGAGATAATTTAGTTTTGTGGGTATTGTCACAACATTGGTATTGTTTGCTTTAGTCAAGTACCTTAACTTCTCTTTTCTTGCTCTTTTTCATGGGCATATTACACTACACTCTGCTTCTCTGGGCTGTTCCCTCTGCAACATAAAAACCCAGACAATGTGGCTTATACTTGTGTCAAAGGACAGAAATACTTGGAGCAGCATCATTTTTATCTTGTCTTAACATCTGCCCCCCAAATAACATTTCCAGTATATGGATATATGTTTTATTGGATTAACTTTAACCCAGGACTGTAGGTTTTTACTGCACATGATCACATTCTACCCCTTTTTCTCCTACAGAGAATAACAGTCCCTCTGTAAACCACAATCTGCTGTGGAAATTTTGGTGTATTTTCCAGCCTTATGTACTAATCAGAATGCAAAAGGCAGTTGAGGAAATGGTATCACCCCAAAGTAAGCATTGAACTTGTATGAACTTGTGCTGTTTGCCTGCAGGCTGCAAACTCCCCCAGGCTGCCCAGCCCCTCTGCAGCTTCTCTTTTCACTGCTGTCACACTTGGTAGCAATTTGATTGGCTTTTCTGCTTGTGCCATAAGTACAGCACCACCTTTCCCAATACTTGTTTGCTCACAGCCTGAGAAACCTCCAGGAGGGCAGAGCCTTGGGCTTGATATAGCAAAAAGGGAATATTCTTCCCTGGTGTGTTTTTAACAAATACTGCCTTTTCCAGCTTTCTGCTTGGGCTTTATGCCTTTAATAGGAATTTTCTCACAGCGGCAAACCCCAACTTGCATCCATTTACCTTTGATTGCTTCAAAATTAATAATGTTGTCTTGCTTTCTTGCATCAAACAGCATGATAAATATGCTGTAGCACACTCTGTTTCTCCTAAAAATTCCTCTGGGCTAATGCTGCTGTTTCATTCTCTCTGCTCTACTTTGTTGGCTCTTTTAAAGTGTTGTTATCCTTTGTAGCTCTTCAAGATGCTGCCATTGCTTTAGTTTCCTGTGATTCCTGTGACATGTGCTGCTCCCTGTAACACAATTTACTATTTCAAACTTGGATTTTCAGATATTTTTTTTTCCAAATCTCAACTCTTTCTGGAAATAATTAAAGTTCTCTGTCACATCCCAGTGCTGGAGCAGCACAAGGACCAACTCACTTCCTCTGTTTAGATAAATCAGTATAAATATGTCGAAATAAATTTTCGTATCTTTCAATAGAGTTTGAGTGTTTTCTGTTTCTCTAAATCTTTTTCTTTTTAACAATTAACCTCCACGAATTGCTTTCATCCTTAGCTTGGTCTTGAAAATATTTTCCACTTTACCTTCTGTTAATAGAAATGTATGTTTTTGCTTCTGTGTGTGCACATATAAGTACACACATATATGTACACACACATAAATATACATTAAACACAAACATTTCTGAGAAACAGAGCTCAAATTTTAGTTCTTAAGGAATGGATTATTCTTCACTTTTCACAGTTATTACAAACTTTCATAAGTAGTTTGAATAATAAATATTAATTAGTAATTAAACTATGTGGAGAACACCACAACCATCTATTACCAGAACTGACTATTCTTCAGAAGTCCTTCCAAACTTGGTGCTCCTTATTGGAAATAAAAGGCAGAGTTCTGTTTGGAATTCTCCAGTGGTTATGCCCTTTGGGAATTTCAACCCCAGCATTCCCATTATTCCCCCTTGGATTACTTTCTTAGTTAATGTTATATTCAATACCAAGTGTTCATCACTATCAAAGAGAACAACAGAGCCTTCTTTAATTTGGTGTCTGAGATTTTGATATTCTGTGAAATGAGGTTTATGGCTCATACCAAGGTCTTGTTCTCTACAGTGGTATAAAAATGGTTTCTTCTCATCCCTTTTCTTCCTCTCCACAACCCTTTTCTCTCAAATACTGACTGACACTGCAATAGAAAACAAAAAGGATGAAGATTTTCTGTTGTGTTGTGATATAGCATAGGAAAAAGAATCCCAAAATCTGTCAGCACCTGCTCTGCCTAGAAATTGTATTTCAATTTCCAAATTGTTGTTTACTGGGCTTTGCAATCTGAATCTGTATTTTTGGATTGCCCATAAGCACAAGGGCACTTTCTACCTTTCACTTTTGCTTTTATCCTGTGTTTGTCAACTCTGAAAATGGATGTCATCTATTGCTGTTATGGCATCTTTCCCCCAGTGCTAGGCATTATTTTGTTTTGTGTGTTTTTAGGAGTGTTATCCCATTTCTTCATGATTTCTTAGCTCATTTGATGCTGACCTTGCCAATTTACTTCATCCTGCATGTCAGTTACCCTTTGTGTTCTGAAAAACACATCCCACCTAAATTGCTTATAGGTTAATCCCTTTTTTATAACTTCAGTCACTGACATCTTGCTTTTGAATTAGTTACTATCATTTTGTTGACCTTATCAATCTCAACAATGTCCTTCCTTCCTCTAAAACAGCACCCAGAACTGAATGCTGCAGTCTCACTATAATCTCAAATTCACCTCAAAACCTAATGATAATAACTCTGTTTACTCTCCAGGCTCCAAAATAAATGTCTGTGATGCTCCAGGCTTTCTTCCTGTGCTGCACAGCAAACTGCATGTGTCAATTAATTAATCATGAGGACTTGAGAGATTTTGAGAGGTAGGAGTAAAGCCTTGCAAGTCATGCATGTCCTGGTTATACTTTTAAGGTTCACCTTCCTGTTGCAGAGCCACAGAATATTGAGGGGAACAATTTCCAGGTCTGAGACCCATTTTCTGTGTTGAGGTCTGGGAATGTTGTGCAAGAAGTTTGGGGGAGCACTGTCTTCTGGTGCTTTACAGGGCATGATTTCTGAGCAGAATTTATTTATGGGATCTGAAAAAGCAATTTCCTCTTCAGTCAGTGATAGGGGGTTCAAAAGCAAAGAAAGAGAAGATCCCTACAGAGTTTCCAGAGATAAGACACAGACCTTTCCTTCTAGAAGTCAAAACAAAGCATGTTTCAGCTCATGGCCATCACTTTCAGCATTGCCAATGTATATGAGCCTCTTGCTATTATCAAACCCCAGCCTTGGGCTTCCTGTCTTCAAGTTAACATTGCTGTTTTAATATTTTTTTAATTTAAAACAAGAAAAAATTAGTTTATAGTTGTGGTTATGACTCCTCCTAACAAAATTTAAGAGTCACTTTTTTATGCATTAAAGCAGGTCTTTTATAGAACTACTTTGAGTTGAAATCCACCTAAAATCTGGGAGCATTCAATATTTTTTTTCCTGGTAGATGATTTTCAGTATTCAGTGGAATTATAATAGTGTAAGAAATAAATGATAGAGAGAAAAAATAATTCAGTGATCCAGTAACCTAAAACTGAGGTTCAAAACCCTTCTGTAGTTGCAGAATTCAGTAATCCTTTGTAAAAACCACTCTGTCTATTCATGTTGCTTTCTCTTCTCTAGACACAGGGGACTAATAATCCCTTTTCCACCTTGGGTTTGTTGTAATGATAAAACTTGTAGTTTGTGGTGTTGATGTGGTAGAGGTTGATGAATGCAGGAGATGGATGGAGAGAGAGAGAGAGATGGGAAAAACTGTACAAGTTAAAATGGCTTACATTTCTTCTTTTAATAATTTGTTAATTACACTGAGAAGAAAGGGGCTGATGTGGGTACTTCAGGAATACATGGAGAAGATGATGAGACAATGACAGGAGCAAAGGAAAAAAAGAACATAGAAAAGAACTTTAAAGCTTTTGGGTGAAAAATACACTTGCCATTGGCCTATCTCAAAATACTTTTTGGTGGATGAAGAGAGACAGAATCTTTCTACCAGTTACAGTAAACAAACACTTTTGGTCCAGTTCTGCCCATTAAGGTCCTGGTGTTTCAGAGACTTCTCCAAATCAGATGTCCCTTCCAATAACAAGCATGAGAAAATACCTTTTCTGTGCATGATTACAGCCTCTCTACTAATATGACAACCCAAAAGTATATTCTCTGTTCTTATGGTATTACTGTGATGACAAATGTTTAGTTCTGGGGAATTACAGCATATCTGAAGAACTCTAGATAACCTATTAACACAGTCTTTCTGCAGGTGAGGCTCTGCCACCATGAGATTCTCAGAGACTGCATCACTGGGAAAGGATGGGAAAGGCAGGATAATAATGCACATAAAACTGCTTTGTGACAGTCTCTGGCTAGGGATATCTATCCCTTGCAAAGCTGGAAAAAATGAGCCTCCTAATATAGTTAAGTTATTGTTTTCAGCCAGCTTTAAATGAATAATTGCCTCATGACACAAACCTACTTAGCAAATTGTGTGGCATCCTCCTATCAGCTCAACGTGGGCCCCACTGTGTGCTCAGCCTCATCAAGGACTCTCTCACCTTTCCCCACAGTTGCTTTGGGATAATGAGAGAACATCATAAACAAGGTTTCCTGGAGGCAGAGATAAGGCTGCTGGAAAAGTGTTAACATGATGGATACACAATACATGAGATCCTGCTGGTGATTGTTTGCTTCAGATAACAAATAGCACTCAGCAGTCAGACACAAACTGAACTCTGACCTCAACATCCCACACTGGGGCACTGGTTTCAGCACACAATGGTACTGGAAGGATGAACATCAACAAACTTTATCTGCATTCTAGTTGAAATCTTGGAAAAAGCCATCAAATCTCTCCCCGCCATGATAAAGTGTGAGCCACCTGATATTTTCCTCAAGATGAGAAGCAAAGAGCTCAGAGGAGAGATAACATTTATGCCACAGGTTTTGCACTGGAGATACTGTTTTGGCAAGAACACATTCTGCTAAAAATTAAAGTGTATAGTTATAGGATACTCTACACCCAACATGAAAGACACCACAGAAAAAATTTGGATGTAAACCACAAGGAAGTTTTACACATTTTGGCCACATGCCTCATTTGGGGAGTTTAGCACCAAGCTCTACTATGAGACAGAATGGAATGGAAGAACTGGATTTTGGGGGAACATTGATTTGGAAAATGAATTAATTCTATCTCAGCATATATAACTTGATAAATTGCCCAAAACAGAGAATTCTGGAGAGAAGAAAAGACAGGCACTAATAGACTTTTCTGAGTGAAATGCTACAGGTCAAGATGTTCCAATCCAAGCCAAAAATTTGATACTGTAAGATGTAGAAACAGTACTAAGGTTCAAACATGTGTTGAGTATAGCTAGATGTAACCACTTTTCTTCATTGTCCCATATTGAAAACCAACATTTTTTTCTACTTAGCTGGACAAAGCACATGATTTGGTTGAAAAACTACAGATTTTGGCTTTGTAGCAGTCAGAGTAGATTTCTAGCAAGCAGATTAGACATAATTTATATCATCAAGAGTCAATAACTGTAGCAAAACTCAAGATATCACTGTTCATTCGTGATGTCTGAAGTTATAAAATGGGAAATTAAGGCACGAAAATCTGCATGTTGTAGCCATTTGAACTCCAGACAGACTCACACTCTTCTTCATTTCCTTTTCACCAGTTTGCTGTTTCCTTTCCAGTATCAGGTTGGACAAGTTGCTCCATGCAAACTGAAGCAGCATATTTTGGATCTGATGACAAATGTGCTGTCTGTTGGTGTCTGGGATGAGAATTCCAGGGAGATGAGAACACACCAAATTTCTATGAAATGATGACCCTGTTCCTGCCACATCCTCTGCCCTCACCCATCTTGTGCATTTAAGTGGATGGCAACAGGACCTTCATCTCCTCAATCTACAGAGAAAGTAAGTGCTGTTCATTAAAGGTGATACTTTTGCATTCTGCAGAGCTACAAACTGTGGGGAGTTCTTTGTAAATTAGAAGGTGGTTTCAGGAATTACTTTGGAGCTGCTGGCTGGGACTGGAGTTCTTCCCCAACATCCTTTTGTCTCAGTAACATTGTCTCTCTTAATCTCTGCATTTTTTAACTTGATAGCCTCTGCTTTATTTGTTTTCCAATTTATTCACTTTGTCTACCAGAATAATCTCTAGCCCCAGATAGTCTGCAGAATTTAAGAGCCCAGGCAAAACTAATTGGAAAGATAATATAAACACTGTGCTTGGAAGGGGAGACATCACACATAAATTACCAGATGCCTGAGAGCCTGTGCCATCCTCAGTCCCTGTTTCCTTTTCACTGCTGCAGTTGCTCCTGGGGAATGCATTAAAGCTGGCAAGGCAGAGGCATTTTACACATAACTCTGTGCATAAACATGGAAATCCTCTGATAGCAAGGATCACACAGTTCATTGTTTCAGTATTTTCCTGACAATGTTATTCCTGAACTTTTTTTGCAAACACTGAAACCTTAAGCAATTATGGAATAAGTAACTATTCAGCTAAAAATTCTGTGTGTTTTCCTGATAATTTTGGTTGCTTTTCTATTAAAAGAAAAAATTTCATAGTTTTATTTGAGAAATGAGATTAAAACCATACGAGATGGGCAGACAGTAACCAGGGCAGCAAATTTAGCAAATATAATTGAAGAAGATAATTGAACCCACCCTTGACTTAGTCTCTTTGTTCATATTAGTTTTGCATTTGTAAAAGCTTTATAAGGGGATAGAAAATATTAAAAACTGGTACAGACATGATAAACAAAATTTTGACTTATTAGACTCTAATAATGATAATTTTTTTGTCCAAATGTCTGATAAATTATTAATAGAATTTGCAATGTGAAATCAGGATTTATCAATGAATGATATGTGAGCAACAGGAATAGACTAAATTTGTTAGCAAGAAATAGGAAAACCTGACCAACCACACAGGCACATGCAGTGCATTTGTGGGCTTAAAGTGAATCACAACCTCAAGTTATCAGTGTAATAATAATAATAATAATAATAATAATAATAATAATAATAATAATAATAATAATAATAATAATAATAATAATAA
>JAWWLZ010000001.1:2485334-2495397 GCA_035041345.1 Poliocrania exsul
CCCTTGTCCTATTGCTGAGTGCCTGGGAGAAGAGACCAACCCCCACCTGGCCAGAACTTCCCTTCAGGTAGTTCTAGGCAGTGATGAGGTCACCTCTGAGCCTCCTCTTCTCCAGGCTAAACACCTCCACCTCCCTCAGCCTCTCCCCATAGGGCTTGTGCTCCAGTCCCTTCTCCAGCCTCGTTGCTCTTCTCTGGACCCACTCCAGCCCCTCAAGATCTTTCCTCAACTGAGGGGCCCAGAACTGAACACAACACTCAAGGTGTGGCCTCACCAACACAGAGTACAGGGGAAGGATTCCTCATTAATGCCTTGCACAGCTTGTCCTCTGCATGAATGACTTTCTGTGCTGGAGTCCCCTAGTCAAGAGCAGCCCCTGAGACCTGTGACTTTGCAATCTGTTCTGTGAACTGTTTGCTGTTTGCAGCTCACTCAGGGGCCAAACAAACCTCAGGCAAGAGGCAGCTAATGGCATGGCTTTGGAACTAATCTGCACTGGTGACTGGTTTACTTCCAAAGCACCAGAGACAGTTTTCCTGGTGACCATCCTTTATGGATTCAGCTGCTTATTTTATGGCAGTAGTTAAAGGAGAACCCCAGATGCTCTCTGACCCTTTTAGGTGCTTATGGGGTTTTAATAGGACAGCTGAGAATTAACTCCTCAGTAAGCAGCACAGGGACATTATGGAGACAGCTCCATGTGTGCTTGCAGGATTAGACCTCAGGTCAGCTCACTATTGCTGATATTTTTCCTTAAGTGTCAGAGATGCTGTAGATGTAACACTTGGGTGTGCTTCAGAGAGATGACAGCATCTGTTCCCAGAAAGCTCTTTGTGGTCACTGCAATCAGCTCCAATGGCTGAACATTCCTGTTTCCAGCACTGTGGTTTATTTGAGTTTTATTCAGGATAAATCAAATAATTAGGTATCTGTGGTGGGTTGACCCGTGGTGGGCACCAGGTGCTCACAAAGCCACGCTGTCACTGCCCTCCTCAGCTGGACAGTGGGGAGAAAATACAAGGAAAGGCTTGTGGATCCTGTGTAAGAACCATAAGAGATCACTCACCAATTACCATCACGGGCAAAACAGGCTTGACTTGGGGAAATGGACTCTTTTATTACCAATCAAATCAGAGTAGGGCAATGAGAAATAAACCCAAATCTTACAAACACCTTCCCCCCACCCCTCCCTCCTTCCAGGCTGAGGGGGGAGAACATGTGAGGGAGCTGCCCCATCATGGTCTTCATCACAGGCTGCAGGGAATGCACCTTAACTCACACTTTCTCAACTGGAAGCACTATGGAATGGCCTGGACAAAGCATGGCTAACCCTGACCACCTTTGGACAAAGCGATTTTTGCCTCTCATTTATAGTTTATCAGTCTTTAACCACATCACAAAGTGTGTAGGGACTATTAATTTAGTCTTTTAAAATGCTTGGGATTTCTAAAAAATTTTTAAAATCTCCTTTAGCCACTGCATTACACCACCACCACCATCCATCCCCCCCTTATGTTTTTTTCCAACTAAATCTTTGCATGTCTTTTCAAGTAGTGTTATTTAAATTCACAGGGAAAATCTGCAATTTTGTGCTCATAGATGTATGGAAAGCATATATTTATTACAATAAGGGAGAAAGATGAGGAAGGGAGGATGTTGTCACTTTATTTTTTTCTTCATCATTAACCTCTTAAGTCCTTAGTAAATTGGCTCTCCTTTAATCACAGCCTTAACAATCCATGATGAGCTATTAATTGTGTGTGCACTTAATCACATGTAAAATCCCCCTGTACTGTTTTAACTTCCCTTCTCTCAGATTATAACAGCAAGAATTTATCTGGAAATATGTTCTTTACCTTTTTTCCAATTCTGATGAGGACTCCAGAGCTCATATCCCTAGACCAATATGAAGTTGATTTTTCCATTTAGTCAAGGTAACTTCACTTTTTTTAACATGAGGGCTCACAAAGATGATATTTTTTTCCACTTCCTGTCTATTCTTTTTGTTCCCAGAAGTTTTTCTTCTGAAAACAGAATTAAATTAAGATAATGGCTGGCAAGGACTTAGGTTTTTGTACTTCTTCTTGGGATGTTCATATTCTATTTATGGATTTTTTTTAATAAGGATTGAAATAATAATGCTTTATTAGATGTATTTGTTTGGCATAACCTTATAGACATGATGGTAATTTCTAGTCAATATAAACCACTGTTTGAAAAAGCAACTTTCTGGTTGCAGCAGGTTTGTTCCAAAGCAGGTTCCACTTCTTTTAATTGCCAATTTATTAATGACTAAAGTCTTCTATCAAATTACATGTCCAGCTTCCACCTCCATCTTTAATTGCTGTCTAATACTTAACCAATTTCTGGTTTTCCCCTTTTACTTCCTCAGACTGAGCTAAAGAGGAACAATTACAATTTGTTCCCTCTTGGAGCAGCTTCTCTACTGCATTTTCAATGCCATAAAGAGGATTATTATTATTATTATTATTATTATTATTATTATTGTTATTGTTATTATTATTATTATTATTATTATTATTATTATTATTATTATTATTATATTATTTTAATCTTCTGCTTTGCTAAATATATTACTTGACTTTTCTCTAAAACGAATTAATCAAGAGCTTTTTCAGCACAGAAAGGTGCAAGAGGAGCCCTGCCTGTCATGTTGGTAGTTGTGTTGTTATATTTTCTAGATTCTCATGGAAAAACTACAAAAGAAGCAGCAGGAAAACCACAGTGTTGCCACAAGATGCTGATTTACTGAAAGACAAAGATTTTATATGAAAATTCATTTGATCTGCATCAACAACATGTCTGGATGAAAAGGATGTGCTTCATACACTCCTGATAGTAAGTTCCTTGTAGTTGGTATTTTTGCCTGCTGAGCCCAACAAATTGAATTAACACTTAGTGATCCGGTGGAAAATGGTGCCTGGATCAATTAGTTTGGGAATGGCTGTAGGAAAACTGATGTTTATTCTGTGCAACACCCAGAAAATCAATGAGATGTAGCTGACTGTGTGTGTGTTGTCATCAAAGCAGCTCCAATTCAGATTCATGTTTGGTGAGAAATCAGCACTTACAGGACAAAAGCAGCTATTTTTAGCCAGGACCAGTTGTTTGCATACCTGCCTTAGTCATGCAAAGAGATCACCTGCTGCCCAGGAAGTGTCCTCTCAAAAAAAAAGAGATAAAATATTTTAAAAAATGGAGTTTTTGTGAGTGATATCCCATGAGTTTTGGTAGGAAAGTCATTTTCACAAGTCACATTTGTCATAGCCCAAGCTCTAAATCAGTCCTGAAACCTCTCAAGAAGTGAGAGGGAACTGAAGCAACAACACAATTTGCATGAAACAGCAAATGTTTGGAAACTGAAAGTCAAATACATTCATAGCTCCAATGAAGCACTGTGTGTCAATATTATTTGACATTTCAGCCTCAAATGCTAAATAATGATTAACAAAACCTTATAAAAAACCCCAACCCAAATCATTCCATTGCCTTCTATAAGAGAAATTATTTCTTCAATATCTGTATATGAACATGATATTTGCCATGTTTAGAGGAACAGAAAACAATATTCCAGAAGCAGGAATTCCTCTTAATAGAAACTAGGCTGGGAATCTGCTATTTTTTTCAATCTTTCTATAAGCTACAGAAACTCTGAAATTTGTCTTTTGTGTTTAGTTTCCTCAGCAAAATCTCATGCAGTGACCTCTTTTTAATCCTGAGTTGTACAATTAACATTGAGGGGTAAGCATTCAAAAAGTTTTACACCAGAGAAAGCTTGGAACTGAAATCACTGAAGCTGACTTGTCATGGGTTTTTGGTAGTTTTTAGTACTTTTTAGTAGTTTTATTAGTTATTGCAGCTAAGTTTGGTAGGAGGAGCAATCTCTAGTTAGCCAACTAAACCTATGACTGATCCTGATATTGGGTACACAAGGTACAAGCTCTCCTTTTTCATTGCTGAGGGAAATCCTTTATCACCCAATTGATTGTGACTGAAGGATGAGGTTGTGCATTGAGCAACTGCAAAGAGTAGGAAAGATTATTACACCCCTTGAACCAGACTCCATTTGCAAAAATCAATTCTACCATGAGAAAAAATATTTGTTGCTTTTTACCTTTGTGAAGGATTGATGCTTAATATCCCAGAAAGCATTAAACCCCTGGCTGGCACTCAGCAAATATGCTACATTTGCTTAAGCTGTTGTGCCATTGCAATATTGGATGTAAACAGGAACAAATTATGCACATTAATTTCTCAGAGGTGAGAAATTATAACACGGGGTGATGATCACTCTGCTAATGTGTCTTTATTTATTAGACATATCAGAATGTACTCACAACTGCAGGTAAATATATTTTGTGTACCTAAAATCCAAGACTGCTAAAGCAGTTGGAACATCTCTGTGCTTAAGCCTGTTTTGGAGTCTCTTTAAAAAAAACCAACAAACAAACAAAAAACTATTCTACAGTTATAGAACTTGTAGATAAGAATCATGGCCTTGTTTGGTAAGATTTCAGTGTTTTCTCTAGTTTGACTTTATCTTTACCCTGCAAGGTAATGTAACTATATTTTTGTTATAATTAAGGGATAGAGTGTTGAAATATACTTCTGGCATGACGAATGAGAAATCAGTTAATTAGTTAAGTCTGAACTCCAGTGCCTTGAATCTATTTGTTCTTGACTAAATGAGCACTGAAGTGTAATCAAATCAAAATTTTCCAGCCTCTCCGTGTTATCAAGTGACCAAACTCTGCAGATAAGGCAGAAACCTGCCCTGTGCTTTTGTTCACTCACCTAGAAAATAACCACAAGAGGAATTGTACCTTTTAAGTCTGAAAACAAGCTAACAAAATCCTCTTTAGGCAGAAATACACAGTGCATTTCCCCTCCCTTTTGGCACCTGGGCTGAAGGGCTAAATAGAGTTATGGAGAAGAGCCCAAGTACCTAAAGTGACATAAATTGCTGCCCAACCTGAGCACTGCAGAAGAGAAATGCTGATGAAATCTTCCTTCACTGATATCTTGAAACAGGAGGGGAGTTTCTGGTATGCTGAAATGCAATAGCAGAGACAGATCTACCTTTGGACTGGCCCAACTTTTTCACTTTCAAATGTTTCCAACCCACCTTTAAGATCAGCACCTGCACACAAGGAATTGTTCTGGATCACTCCAAGCCTCTCCCCCTCCAGAGGTAGCAGCCAGCCTGGGTTTTCTTTTTGCTGCTTATCTTTTCTGCCCAACACCTTCACCCCATCCTAAATAAATCTCATTCTTGTTTCCAAAGTACCATCAAAGAGAACTCACTTCCTGCACTTAGAGCAACTTCGAACCCCCTTCTTCAGGTGGCAGCTCCTCTCAAGTCCCTGAAAGTCCCTCAAAGTCCCCTGCAGGCAAAGGGGATCCTGTTGCCCCATTCCCAGCTTGCTCCAGCTCAGGGGAAAGAGAGAAGCTGGGGAGGAGAGCGAGAACAGCCCTTTTTGTGCTGGCTCAGCATTGCCACACACAGGCACAGAAAACCTGCCTGGTTTTGCTCTCTCTGCCTGCCCTCTCCTGTTCCTCTGCAAACTTTGTGTTTCTTGAGTACATGTGCTCATCATAAGTGCTAAAAAGGAAAAGGTGAATATAAAAGCAAGGCAAAGTTGAGTTGCAGTAAATCCAGTTTTATTGCTGAAGAGAGTAAATATAAAATTTGGGGGCAAGTATAAAAGGAGCAACAGCTGGGAGAGACAGAAAACCCAGTGGGATGGAGAGAAAGGCCAGGCATTCCTGGGGTGAGAAGCTTTTTGTGGTTCTTATGGGGTAAAATTGCTAACATAGTCAACAACTATAATAGTGTTTTTCTACCACAGACAAGTTAAATGTATTTAATTGTGAAGTGCTTTATAGTCATATTTGAGCTGGAAAGGGCTATTATACTTGGCCATAATATAAAAATAAATTCTGATTTTTTTAATCCAGTAAAACAGCTTGAGGTATTAATATTAGTCATTATGGACCCCAGCAGAGGTGTAGGAATCTCATTAGGAATGTAAATGTCAGGTAGGACACTTAAAAACCTCATTATGGAGAAGAACCCAAGTACCAAAAGTGACATAAATTGCTGCCCAACCTGAATACTGCAGAAGAGAAATCCTGCAGAGCTCTGTTATGTGGTTTGATTGGAAGGACAATTACTACTGGCTTTATCTTGACATAATGAAGATTAAATGTACATCTAACTAGACTTGTGCTTGAACTGACTGACTAAAAAGAAAGCACAGTAGGGAAAGGCAATAAGTCTCTTTAAATATTGAATAAAGCTCTCAAGGCAGTAAAAAACATTTTGGAGGAGTTCTGTGTACTTGAATAGCATATCTGTAGATAGTAATGCTTCAGACTGGTATAAAATGACTCTAATATGGCTCTTTCAGGTCTGAATTAGGCTGACTCAGCCAAAATTGCTTTCCTAATATAAAGTTAGCTATTAATCTCTTTGACTTCCATGTTTGGTTGTGTAATACTTCCCTTGGCTTACTTTGTGATGGAGAAGACAGACTCTACCTGGTAAGGGCATGAAGAAATGCCAGGTAAGGTTGGTTGGGCAGGGAGGAAAGACAGCACTAGGAATTCTCAGAGGGAATGAGGACAACAGAGACAAACTGCTTTTTACCTTTCAGCTGTGTCCTTGCTCTGCCTTTCTCTCCTTTCACACCTTTTCCCATTATCAAGGAATCTTTGGAGTACAGCAGGATTGGCTGTTTGCTTTGATGCAAACAAAATTAAACTGGACTTCATGCAGGCAATCAGTTTTGATTGTTTTGATCTCTCTTTATTTAAAGAAACTGAGAAGGGTGTTACAATGCACCCAGAACTCTGATCATGCTAGAGGCTGATAAAAATACAGATTTATGTACTCCACCATATCAAGATTAGCCACATGGCAATTTGGATGGACCTACCAGGTTGAAGATTTAGGCCCAACAGAGGCACAAATATCCAGATGTATCCTTGCACATTCAGCAGCTGAGCTGTTCTGTATAATCAATGGCATGTATTCTTTTTGTTCTGTTTTGTTTTTAAATCACTGACAGAAAAAACTGTGCAAACAAGGCATAGTAAGTACAGTATGTGGTGTATTTTTGGTTTGGATTTTTTTTTGTGGTTGGTTGGGGTTTTTTTCTGAGGAAACAAAGCAGAACCAACAAGACATGTAAGTAATAAAGGTACTGGGTTGAGTTTGTTATACCCATAAAGCATAAATTAGTAGGGCTTTAGCTTTAAATCTCCATTGGATTTGCTCATTCTCTGCTGTCCATATAAAACCATCACATTGTTTAGCACAATTAGGCTTGATTGTTTAAACAGTCTGGATTGAAATAGCATTAATTAGCTATGTCATGCTATTATTCATTGTCCATAAACTTGCTGTTACCATTCAGATCATGCTTGGATTTACTGGCAGAGCAAAACCTTGAAAAACATATCAGACACCAGACTTTATGGAGCTGCTTTATTTTTTGCCTGTTCAGTTTTCTGAGGGAAGACAAATTGCAATGTTATGAAAAGCTTTTTAAACGCAAAATGGAGCAGGGAACAAGACAGAAGACGGAGATGGGACCAAGTTTTGTCAATTTATGCTAATATACAGCTTTGCAACCAGGAGACCTTTCTGTTTATCCTTGTTTAATAGTCCATGTTAAAATTTCTCAGTTGACTTCCTGGGTTCACAGAGTTGGTCTTTGTGTTTTACAAACATCCCAATCCAGCAATTTCCAGGTACAAGATTTACTTTCCTTCTCAGAGATGTTTTACTTTGACTTGCTTTTATATTCACTTTTTCCTTTTTAGCACTTATAATGAGCACATATACTCAAGTAACACAAAATATTTCAAATTGAGATTTAACTAGTTCATTTAAGGAAGTACCAGGTCAAGCAGAGGGGAACAAGTACACCATGTTTACTGTGATTCCAGTTTAGAAAAAAACCCAAAAACAGCTGAACAAAAATGCCAGTGATTATGTTCATATACACAAACAAGTGCCTGTTTGTGTATAGTACCATTTTTTTTTTTATTTAAATGAAAGGTAATTTTAAAACCCATGTATTATCAAATCTCCAACCACATCTAATGGCAATATCTTCTGCTCTCTCCAAACAGTGCTTTGGGCTTGGCTGGTGCACCAGCTCTTCGCTTTGGTGTGAGCAATTACTGTCATAAGCCATAAATCTGCTTCGTGAAGTGACAGTGTGAGCTCAGGATTCTAATGCTGTGTCTCTCAGCATAATGGTTGCTTAACATAACACTGGGAGCATTTCCCATGTGGATCAGAAAGAGATCTTGAGTGAAAAAATTGTTCTGTCTTCCAAGCAGTCTCTGACATTATCTGCATTTAAACCACAGTGATTTCATTCAATACTGAAACTCATGAGCTCATAGAAGAACTTCAGGTAAAGACATCAAGAAGACAGGAAAAAAGGCATGTCTGTAGTTTCAGGCTGTCTTCTGCTCTCACAAAGTGTTTTTATACATTAGAGAGAAAAATAAACAACAATAGAGAGGCCTAATGGTGAGCTGTAATTCCTCCTTTAAAACACGAGCCTCCTGTATTCGTTGGGAAAGTTTTCTTATGTGAGTCATGTGGATATGTTTAAGCTAAAATTCTGCAGTCCTTCAGTATGTTGAGTGGAAAGGAGACAAGGGAAGGCAAGAAGAAAAGCACCTTAATAAAAAAGGAGACATAACTGAGAAACTTCATCAGTTCTTGTGTAGATGATGCAGTGAAGGCAAATTGAGTGTTTACTGCTCCATTTCCTTGTTAGGACTGTACAATGTGTAGATTTTTTATATAACTGTCATCACTGAATCCTGTGGAAGTTTCCAGCAGATTGGGTACCATAATCCTGAAATTCCAGGCCCAGTTTGTTTTTTGACTTGTTGATGAGCTTGGCAACCTTCACTGTCCTTCCCTAATCACAAAGGAGAAATATTGGCCTCTTGAGGAGCTGGTAGAATTAATGCCTGATGATTTTACGATTAATGTAATCTTTATGCAGCAATTTCCACTCTTGTCCAATATCCAGGATGAATCTCTTCATAGCAGCTATGAAATATTGTAAGAAATTGTAACTTAGTCAAGAGCATGAGATATACATCTAATCAGAAGTTTCTGAATGTAAATCATATTCATGCAATGCAGACAGATTTCATTGGTGAGAGAAGTCAATAACACTAACTAGGAAAAATTCATTCTGTGGAACAAAAAGTGCTTTTAATGTGCTCAGATTTTACTGGGTGCCCTCAGACTGTCTTTTTAATTTAGCTTTCCAGGCACATCTAAACCCCCATCCTGGATACAAACCATATCAGAACTGTATGTAATTTTGATTCAGGCAAATTAAAATTGTGAAGGTATGGATATCTTTTTCTAATTTCCTTTCAATACTATTGACATCCAAGGAGATCTCAGCAAATGTGGGTTAGTCAATAATTTCTACTGGCATTACTTGCATGATTTAGAAGAGAGAGAGTCATCTGCCAGACAGAACAACTGTATTAGGAAGGATGTTATTTGTCACACTGATCTTTGCCTGCAGAGCAGGTGAGAAGGTTGCTCCCCTGACTTTGTGATTTTATATTATTTTTCCCCTTTCTCTGATTTTGCTAAATCCACTTACACTGTAGAGAATGGAAACACTTTCATTCACATGGCCTTCACTCATGTAACCATTCACAAATGTCTGTTTTATTTCTGTATCCAAGACTTATTTTCAATCAGGAATCCCAGAAAATACTGCAAAATCCCTAGAATTTGCACTGATTTTTAAGGGAAACCATCCTTCAAAAATTCTTCAAAGCTTGTAATTAATATCTGAAAAACACAAAGCAACATCTCCAAAGGAGATCTTTGAGAATTTGGATGAGGACAAGACTCAAAAATTGTACACTTGTGTTAATTCCTCCTTTTAACCAGTTCTTCCTCCTAGCTTGGTATGGATTAGCCTCTGCAGGCTGGCATATAAATCCACAGCTTCATCTCACTGAGAGTTAATTTTCTGTATCT
>JAWWLZ010000001.1:2502891-2517666 GCA_035041345.1 Poliocrania exsul
AATAAAGGCAATATATGAGTAGCTGTACAGAAATTTGGGGGTTTAAAAATGTGGTTGTGGAGGATAGAATAGAAACACCTACACTGCAAATATTTTTCAATCATATGATTGCTTTTTCCTCTTGGCCTGAGTTCTTGTTGCTACTTGCTGTTTCTGAATGCTGTGAAATTTTGTTGCAGAACAAGGGAGTTCATTTAAATGACTGTTAATAGTATTTCTGTGTAGCACACTACAGGTTTTAAGAGCTACATGGATGATAATTACTGATTTCACATCGTTCTTATGAGATGTGTGCAGTAAAATGATGATCCACAGTGTTTCCATGAGAGTAAAGCAGAGTATGTTGTTAAGGCAGATTATAAAGTGGGGCTTTCATGGAATTGCTTTATGTTTGTAAACTTGGAAAAATATTTATTCATGTATGGATTTTGATGTTTACTGGAACAAAGCCCATCTAGTTTCCACAGTATTAGAGTGATATACAGAGCCCAAACAGACCAGATTGTCACCAGGGAATTAAAATTCAGAACTTGGGGGTTCAGTGCCATCACATCTTGCAAACACTGCAAGCAAACCACAGTAATATTTAGTGGTATGCACCCTAACCAGTCTTGCTAAGTTACCATAAAGGTGTTGGCAAGTTTTCTCATATTTCTAAGTTTGTCAAGACTCTCAAGGCAATTGTTGGAGGCCAGGAGAATTACTGAGATATTGATGTTACAGTAATGAACACCACAAAACAAACAAACCAACCAATAAAAACAAAAAATCCCCCCCAAAACCTAAAACAAAATACTCCAACAAAAAACCAAATGTAAAACCTCAAAACAAACAAAACCCACAAACAGCAAAAAACAAACAAACAAGAACAAAACAAACCCCCAAAAGAATATGTCCATGGAGGACAGAAAATACTAATTCTGCTGCTTTTAGATTTCTATAATATTTGTGAGTATCACAGGACATTTAAAAATGTGATTGCTCTGCATTCTGTTGCCTTTCAGTAGTCAAGTTCAGCCTAGAGATGGAAACAGAGATAAAGAATTTGTCAGTTTGAACTATATTTGATTTTTGTTATGGCAGTGTTTTCAAACATTCAAGTCATAAGTGTATTTTGGAATTCCATTCCATCCATTTCTAATATTTCCAAGTTATCCTTTGGTGCTCCCCAAAAGCAGAGACATTATCTGTGTATTAATGTGAAGGTATTCCCACATCCTTGACTGCTTCATGACTTTTCAAGTCTGAATTTTTTTGTAAAATCTATTTTACACAGAACTGGTGTCAGTTTTACAGAATTGCTATTCTAGACTAGTTTGAATGTTGTAATCTATTAGTGGAATGATATTCCCAAGTTGCTTCATATTTGTATTTGGTAATAGGATTTTATAAAAGTGAATAATTAGAGTTCTGCTCTATTTGCTTCAGGTTGGACTAAAAGTCTCCCATGAAAGGAACTGGATCTTCTTGTGTTTTGTTGGGAGAAAGAATGTATGTTTTTGCTTGTTCTGGTTGCACTTAAGTTCATCAAGCTGAAAAAAAAATCTGTCAGAGAGTTGTGTGTAGTTGTGTTTATTTGTCTTTCCCAAAAATGCCTGAAGTGGGAGTTTGTGTCCATCTGCAACTCTCCCAGAACTGGATTTGCTCTTGTAAAGTGTGCAGAAGTTGTTTTTACGTTCTTGATTTTTGTTCTTAAGATTTTACAACCTTCCTGCTGGTTGAATAGCTGAAGAGCAAAGCAGAAAGTCACCAGTTAGAGCAAGTAATTAAGCTTTTTATATGCTGAGTATTTGTCATTAGCATAGGAAAAATTGTTTCTTGTGTGTGATGTTTTGACAGTAAATACCATGAGGAAATTTCTTTCATTATTACAGGTGGATCTTTGAGAAACCAACATTTTAAACAGAGCTTTGCCTTTCTTTGCAAAAGAAATGGCTGAAGTGTAACAGAAGAGGCTGCGAATTTGAAGTGGTCTCTAATGCAAGGAACACAACAGAAATCACATTTTCATTGCCCATCCTCAGAGGAGTCTGTGTGTTACAACTGATGACAATCAGTGCAAATAAAGCACCGTGCCCCACGCTGAGCTTGGAATCAGCATCCAACACTCCACCCTCAGGAGGGACATGGGTGGTACTGCTGGGGATGAGAACTATGGAAAGTAGAAAAACAGATCCCCTAAGGACCAAAATCACACCTGGTGTTAAAGCCCAGGCTCTCATTAAGCAATGATTATTGCCTGCTGTGTATAAAAATATCCAACACAAATAGCCCAGCTTAGCAGTGCTAATTTAATAGCTGGATGTGCTTACGGGTGCTCAGTGGAGCAGAGAGAATAATCTGGCAGGAGGACTATGCTGAGTGATTTCAGTCCCTCTTTTCTACTTCTGGAAGAACCACAAACAATTCACAATTTCCTTGAGTTCATCTCTTCAAAGATTTTTTTATTAGCAGCTTTTCCCAGATAGAATTTACTGAGTTGATTGATCATGAATATTCTGAATTCAAACCATGGTGTGCATACTTGTGGTTAATCAGATAAGTCACATTTTAACATTTTTGTTGACTGACTTGATAAGTACACAACAGCTTTCAGGGAGCTGAACCCAGCCACATGGAAAAGGAAGCAAATATATTTCTAAATAAAATCATGAATACATCAATCCATTCTTCTGTTTGAAAGGAGAAATCTTCAAGATCTTGTTCCTAACCTGAAATCTCAAAAGAACCATTACTGCACTGAAGATTTTTGTTGTATCTCTGGCTCCTATTAGAGCAATAGTGCAAACAGCAAATGAACTGTTCTGTGTGTACCCATGTAAGTAGCACATGTTATGTGTTAGGCACTTTTATATGTCTGGTACATATATTTAATTATGTATATAGAGATGGACTTGGCAGTGTTAGTCTGTTATGTTGGACCTGATGATCCTAAAGGGCCTTTCCAACCTAAATGATTCTGATTCCATACGTTATCCTATAGTCATGCTTTTATCTGTAGCTGTTGGGTGAAAGTAAATGTTAAATAAGGAGTGAAAATAATCTTGAAACACAGCTAATATTGATTGTCTCATTTATTGTTTTTACAGCTCCTTCTGCCTTTGGAAGTTGCTGGTAATTTATCCTTAAAAAAATCAGGAGTCAAATGAACAATAATTTGGAAATAATCCATTAAAAGGATGCCTGAAAGAAGAAGCTCCCAGGGTTTTACAAAAACAAATGTGCAGCATTACTACAGACATCTGTTCTGGCACATCAGAATACTTTTAAAGCTCTCCAGTCACTTGATTCAGCTCTAGGAATTCAGGGCTTATTTCAAAGGGTCAGGAAGGGGAAGCAGAAGCCAGGAATCTCCCAATACATTGGAAGCTGAGGATGCTGATTTCACAGGCACTAAACATGGAAGGCATTGTCTGTGTTGCTGCAGTGCATAACTCTTGGCCATTTAAACCCTTGGACTTGCCAGGCTGAGGAGATGCTGGATGTGGTTCTGCAGAGATTAGAGCAGGACTCACATGTGTAACTCTGATATTTAAACAGTCATTTATGCAACTGGAAATACTAACTCTGAAATGAGGCTAAACACCTTTTTCTGGGAGCATTTCTTTACTGATAGTGTTTCCTTATGCTTTTCTTCCTTTGCCTCCCTTTTCTCCTTTCAAAGGGAAAAAAAATTTAAATAAAATATTGCAAAAAAGTCAGATACATTTGCTGATCCAATTTGCTGCAGAGATAACTGTCAGAGCAGCAGGAAAGAACAATCCTGAGTGGATTCTTCTGCTGCTTTAAAGTTGCTTGTGCAGTCTTTCTTCCAAATGTATGAAAACACAGCTCTTGTATCTTTTGACATGAAGTAGCTTAAGAAAGAATCCCATCAAATGAGTGGCTTCTTTTGTCAGGAGAAGTAGGACAAAAATTGAATTTTTATACCTAGAGGAGCTAAGTAGTTTCATCATTTAGTGATTCACTGACAAATACCTGCATTCTATGCTGCCTAATCCCAGGCTGGTTTTATTTGCAGGTTTAAGCTCGAATAAAATGTTTATTTCACTGCAGAATAAAATCTAACACAAGACAAATCTTCAGTTCCAATTATGGCAAGTGTCTTTAAAACACATTTAAACAGGACCTCCATTGCTTGGAGATTTAGTACTTCAATTTTCTCTTGCTTATTTGGGCATTTGATATGGTTTTCAAAATAAGGCTAACAAGGCATAGGCACAGCTGCTGTTGCTGTGGCAGAAATGAAATGAAGGACTCTTGGAACTGATCTGTATCAAAGGTACTGTTTCACATAAGTAATAATACCCTGAATTAAACAATAGCAGACAGAATTACTGTATGGTCTAAAATATAACCATAAGTAGGAAAGCCTTTGTCTCAGTGAGCTCAGGGATATGCATCCATCACCTCTTCTCATATGTCCTCCAGTTTGTACTTTCCAGCTGGTTTTCTTCAGCCAAAGCTGGTGGGAACTTTAGGAGTGAACTGAAAAATACTCTCTCCATTCCTATCCCCCTTAACTGGAAATGACTAAACCTTGTTTATTCAGAGGATGCTACAAAGCTTGCTCACTTGCTTACCCCTAAGAGAATATTTTCTAATTATGGTGTCAGATGATATTCGTTATTTCCTGGTTTTGGAGAGATTTTTAGCAGGTGTTATAGAGACAGATATTTGATATACCTGTCCCTGACTGGGTTTCCAGTCCATTACAGTCCATTGTATGACAGTTTTTCTCTGTTTTTCCCCCCTCCCTCTCCTCCTTTCCTTCTCCACTGTACACTCCTCACATCTCTACTTCACAGGTACCAAATAGCTTAACTTTACTCAGTGAAATCCCAGCTTGTGTTTGTCTCAGCTTTGTCTTGGCTCTTTTGACTCATATTTCCCTTTGAATCTGTTGTGTTTACTAAAGAAACCTGACTGATTTTTCTCAACTGCCTCTGTTGGCCTTATAAAGACTTTTCTTCTCTCTTCAAATCTATTGAAGTCCTGAATTTATCCAGCAGAATTTGTATCTTATTCATATACTCTTCTTTCTCAGGAAGAACACATCAAGGTTAGAGGCTCATCATTAAAACTTCATTGCAAGAATCAAGAGGAAGGCAGAGTGATCAGCCACTTCAGCTTGCTGAGCCACAGGTAAGATGTGATGTATGACAAATATTAAAGCCAGAGATGACACACAGTTCACTCAGGAAAATTTAAACACTGCAGTATGATGTATACACAAGTGACTGTTTTCTAGATTTATGAACTTAGTCATTTCTGAAATGAGAAATGAGAAGGTTTCATGGAAACCTCTTTCCTTCTCTAAATGAGTGAGTAACTGATAAATGGAATAAGCCAGAGAGCTCTGCTGTCACCACAGGGAAGGGCTTACCTGAACTTTTGCTCTAGTGGACATTAAAGAAAAAAACAAACACAAGCCCTCCAGTATTCTCTTAGGGTGTTTTATGCTGCACTAGTTATATCACTACTGTTTAACTTTCCTGAACTGAGAGCTCTTTGATGAAGTTCTAAACCAGCACTTCATTATATTTTCTAATTATCTATGTAGATAGCTGCTGTTAATTTGGCTAAAAATGAATTTCAGTATGTGTGGAGGAATAACATTAATAGAAGAAACATTAACTGGTTTTTTTTTAAAAGTATATTAAATTTCTTGACTGGCTAAAGTGAGACTTTTCTTAGAATTAGGAAAAAGAAATCTGGAAATAGAGGTTTGACTTGTTTTACTTGATCTGAAATCATCAGTTCATCCTGCTTCATAGACTTGTTATAATTTGACCTTGAGTGAAAGACCTCTCAGTCCTGATAAAAACTAATTGTATGTGTAGTGTTCAAATCACAGTGTTAAAATTAAATTAGTACTTCACAGGAGGGAATAATACAAGGAAAAACATAGTGTCTTAATGGGCTATAAACCTGAGAGAAGTACTGTTTTCAAACCAATGAAATAGCTATAAAGTCATCTTTACTATCTATTATGATTCAGGTACACCCCTGAAAGTTATCATTTATGTCTTAAATGCAAAGCCTGGAGAGGCTGAAAAGCTACACTGTGATCTAGAAAAATAGATAGGGGCAGCTGTGCCTTGTGCTGTGACATTTGCTGATAACCTGCTTGCAGCCAGTTGTTTGGTGCAGAAAGGTGATGGAAGGTCCTGGGCAAGGGGCATGTTCCAGTAACATGACAATAAACCTCAGAAAGTCCATGACAGGATGGATTAGGTTGAGTTAAATTTAGTTTTTTACCCAAATGCTGAGGGCTGACGTGAAAAGTTTTTAATATGTTCTTTGAAGGAAAGTCAGGTTTCATTATATTAGGGTGAGTCTTTGAGCTGTGCTTCTCTTTTTTAAGAGCACATGTTTTAAATTAATGCAGTTTCCCTCTCCCTTTTTTTACAGCACGTTTCACTTTCCCAGTGTACACAGTGATCTGATCTCGGCTTGTTTGCTCTGAAGATAATGTAAGTTTTGCCAATGACTTTGACAAAGAAAAGCACTTTGCCCAGTAATTGCTTGTAATATGCAGATATAACTATCTCTAACAATACGTGCTGTATTTCAAAAATAGAAGGAACAAGAAATATAAAGCCATAATACTGAGGGATCTGGAGCTTCACTTCTTGTTACACCCTCCTTTTACACTGCTTAGCTCTGGCAACCTGAAGCACTCTTGAAATAGCCTAGTTATGAACTTGGGTCACTTCAAGGTCACTTGACTGTGACACAATGTAAAGAAGCCTTTGCATACCTGGGGACTGTATTTAGGTATTGTCCTCAAACCTTCTTCTGTCAATAGCAATATGATGTTGCAGACTATGCTACAGAACAAGTGCCGGCTCTGCAGCACAGAAGCCCTTGTGATAGTGAGACAGTGAGATTTTATCCTCTTGCACCTGGTTAGGGGAGCCACTACTTTCCACACTGCCAGCCTCATCCAGGAGGGGCTGCTGCTGTTTCAGCACTTGCTGCCCTCTGGATGGGCGTGGCTCAAACAGTAATTAGACAGCAACTAAAACAAAAAGTTGATTTGAAAGAAAAAAAAGTCCGAGTTGCAGAGCATTGCTGTTCAGTGATCTTCCTGTGATGAAAGGACACCTCCAAGGGTTCACAGGAGTGTTGCCTCCTTCATGAGGCAGCAGCATGCCCAGCAGTTTCCAGTCCCTTCTTTGCTGGAGGAGTCTCTTCTTTGCAGTCACTGTTATGCTGGAGCACAGTTTGTGTGCAGGAGAGCTGCTCCCTGTGACTGCGAGAGCTGACTGTGGTGGTGAGTGTGAGCACTATCACCACATCCCACTGCATTTTAGCTGAGTGGGTATCGTCCTGCACAGAACTCAAAGCCATCTGGAAATAAGCACCAGCTGAGATGTTCAAAAACAAGTGGCAGGGATATGTAAACTGAAAATGTTGTTTGGTAAACACTGTAAGTGACTATGAATGTTTTCACTGGCTTAGGTGTGGGAGTAAGAACCCAAACCGACATGTCCTTTGCCCTTTCCTTTCTTTGTTTTGGAAACATTACCCAGCAGACTCAAAGATGATGAAGCTTGTTCTGGTGCTGAAAACAAATTTAAACACACATTGTGAAGGTAACACTTTCTAGAAATGCTGAAATATCAGCTACGACATCCTGCCCTCTGGAATATCCAGAGACATTTGGAGAGATTACTGCACAGGAATTCTACCTGCTGCCACTCCTGGGATACACATCTAGTGGGAATTCCCCCTCTGCCTTCTAATGCCGTATTTCTGAGTCTGCTTGTTAAGTAGGAAAAGTCTCAGCTTTTATTTAACCAAACTTCCATCTTCCGAGAAAGGCTTGCAATTGTAAAATCAAACTGAAGGGAAGAAAACCAAAATGCTTCTCTTGGACTTCTCTTTGGTGTGTTTCAGTTTCAGCCAGTCTCAATATTTGTGTGTGGATTTCCTTTTGCACTCGGGTAACACCTATTTGCTGTCTAAGTATAAGAAAATGTGTAAAGTAAGTGAAAGATCTTATGGCGTGAATTAAGATTCACTTACAGCCACTTCTTTTAATTAAATAAAGCAAATCAAGATCCTTTTCTACTCCTCTGTGGCGAAATTTTGATGTTGGAAGTGTATTTAAGAAAGAGCTTTGAGTCAGAATTGTTTATTAAGAAAGCCCTGGACCTGCAAACTTAATGAGAAATCACTTGATCCTCTTGGGTTCTTTGGAGGTCCTTCAGACTGAGTAAAAAGGGCTGGACCAGTCTTAAAAAATGTAGTGTCTCTTCCATACACATTCCTATTTCTTTGGCTTTTCTAGCTGAGGGAAGTTGTTCAGAGATCTTGATGAAAACTGTAAAATAGGTACTATTAGACTACAAAATCTAACAGGAAAAATGTTACTGAAGTACAAACTGTATTGGTTCACACCTCTGGACTCTCATTTCTAATTCCTTTCTTGTCAGCAGCACAAAATGTCTTTGGCCTCTTTGTTTGGTGTTCACACATCTGAACCTGCTGCTGTGGCTCTTTCCAGTAGGCACTGTAGTGAAATTAAAGGAATTTCATTTGCTTATATTTTTGGCAATGGAACAAGAGAGTTGATAAGAAAAAGTCTCTGCCAATTGTGTAACAGCTTAGGAGTGATGCAAGACAGTGAGATACATCTGTGAATCTGCAAGTGATTGAATGGAGTATATTTATCTGCATTAAAGAAAAAACTAAACAACTGAGATGTTTTTTAATCTCAGAGATTATACAGGATCTCTTGGACAAAAAGTCAATTTAATTTCTCTGTTGTAATTGTCAATTTACAGTTGTAGCAGTGACTAATAACTGTACTAAAGAAACTCAGCAGACATGGGGGTATTTTCTTTCTCTGTATTTAGTTGGTATTTCTCTAAAAGCAAGAATTGCTTTATAATTTCCAGATGCAAAAGCAACCAAGTCATTAGTAAGCAAATCATTAACATCAAATGTTACATTTTGAAAAGCCAAGAAACCGAGGCATTATTTACTTCAAACTGAAGGATTTCTTAACTTTCTCAATGCTGTAAACTGTTAACTCCAACAGGATCTGGATATGTATTTGTGCTGTTGGTTTCTATTTCAGAGTATCTGAAGTGAACTGTGATCAATGCTCATGTTGAGAGGAAAGTTGGCTACAAGTGGGGATGTGACTGAACAACCACATTTTCAGGCAAAAGTGCTTTTTTCCCATGGAAAGTAGTGGAAATATGTACTATTTAATTACATGTAAGAAATATCTTTACTCTTTCATCAGATAAGGACTACTGTAAAATCATTTAGGGGGTTGAAAAGTAAGACTGGCTTTATCCCTTAAAAAGCAAATGAACTACAAATAATGGGCTTGATGCAAATTGACAAATCACTTCAGCTGATCTGAGCATGAATATTGGTGTGGGCAAACAGCTTGGCTGCATAAAAATGAAAATGTGCATATTTTCAATTTCAAATGAGATCTAGAGAACGCAGATACCCTCCAGACTGAAGTGCACAAGCTGAAATGTGAAACATATTTATGGAAAAATGCAAATATTTTGTGCCTGAATTCTAATGTGGCCGTAACCCTGTTGTTTATAGCTGAGGAATAAGATACACGATACACCCAAAGTGAAAACAGTTGGGGGTTAAGGGCAGATTTGTCTTCATTCTGCAGAAGAATTCCATAGATCCTGACAGCCAGCAAAGCAGATCCTTGGGTTTCCAATCCATGTCCTGCTCCAAGTCAGGTCCCACTGCTGTGTTTTACCATGAGAAGGTCCATGCAAAGTGTCACTTCCAATAGCAGAGCCTGAAGATTTCCATTAAGTGGCATCGCCCCAAGGGGAATAAATTACAGCACAAAAAAGTATTTCCATTTCTCTGTTGGTTATTGATGAAAATTTTAGGAGGATTGAAATGACTGTACTCAGTGAAATTGGCATTGATGTAACAGAGAATTCAAACCCTGTTGTTTTATACAGTTAATTTTGAATTAGTTGAATCCTAAGTGGGGTGGCGCTTTCTGGAAGAGCCAAAAACAGCAATGGACAAGCTAAAAGAGGTTTTCTTGTTTTAGTTTAAACGGTGTTCTCAGCTAGAAACATTAAAAAGGTCAGCTCTACACTTTTAAAACTATTTTGGGATTTTTTTTATTGTGGTTTGAGGGTAATCTAACATCTAGATTGGCTTCCCACTTTTTTACAGGCAATCTGTGACAAGAAAGGAAATGGAGGAGATTGGAGAATTATCTAAATGATGTGAGGAAAAGCAGCAAGACATCCTAATAAACCACATTTACCCATGTCAGAGCAGCAATATTTATAATTGGCACAAAGTTAACCCAGTTTCAGAGTGTAACTCAGCACATATTTTGTTTCCTTTCTAGAAGGAACAGAAAATCCTAACCAGTATTAATTTAGTTATAGAACATTATGAACTTTTAGGCAGGAAAATATGTCCAAAACTTTGTGAAGGTTCTCAAAATGGAAGTATTCCTAACAGTTCCAATTTTATTTTTTTTTTCATAATCCCATTATGTAAAAGTGAGAGATTGCTGGAAACATTTTTCCCTTAAAAAGGAGAAAAATGTGGCCACTTTCCCTTGCAGATGGGAGGTATCAGGGAAGCAGCTCTAACCATGGAAAGGGAACAGTTTTGCTGCAAGGAGCAACATAAATCAGATGCATCTTCAGAATTAATTCCATTACAAATTTTTTGCTGCTACTTTCAGAATCCAGGGAAAATAACACATAAATAAATGAAAACGTGGTTGCTTTCTACCTTAGGGATATAGCATGGATTAATTCAATTTAATTAGATTAACGTGCTGCTTAAGTGGAAAACATTTCCTTGGTGAAGTAAAGAGACAAGAAGCCTAAACTTCTGAAACTTTGTTAAAGTCCAAGTTAAGCCACCTCAAATAAGTTTCCTTTAGAAAGAAGAAGACAAAAATCCCCCCCAAAATACAGAATATCAGCCATTCTCCATGACCACAGAGCATTCTGGTAATTGTATAAAGCTGTTACCCTGTCAAATGTTTTGTCTTCAGGTTCAGTAAACATTCAGCTTTTGAACTTATTATTTTCACTATCACAGTCACGTCAGTGTTGACTGTCCTTCTCTCCAGTAAAGACAGGCAAGATGGTGATGAATGTCAATATTTACCACGACTTAAAGTTTTTGAGGCAGGAGAAAACATTATCAGAATGTCTGTTATGCCTATATCATAAAATCAGTCCTTTTTCATGAAAGCAGATGGGGGAAATGTGAGTATCACAACAAAGACATGGCTTTCAGTATGTATGGAATCTTCCTCCCTGCAAAACCTAATTATTTCTTATTTCTGAAGTTAGGACATCATCCAGAATAAGAGTCCCACATTGGCTGTAACTGCGTGTAATTGTAATTTAAATATTCATGTTCTTTTAGTACTAATGAAAAACAAATGGCAAAACAAATTCTGTGCTCGCACACACACAAAAGATTTTATCTCTGAAAGAAGAATTGGGGTGATTTTCATTCTCTTACCTACTTTACATGTTTGGTTTGTTTATATGTTTGATTTGCTCTGCTTGAAACCAGCTCTAAAAGAAGCTTACTGTGTTCTGCCTTCCCTGTTAAATCTGGCACAGGATATGGAATCAATGCTGGGAAAGATTATGGCTTACAGGAATAATGAAGCAATGGGAACATTGCTGCCTTTTTTTTTTTTTTTTTTTGTCTCTTAAAGTGGATTTGGATTTATCCAGTGGTTTGAAAACATCATATGCTGAAGTTTCCATGAAAAGTCCCACGAGGATTTAGATGCATATTCTTTGATTTATTGGAAAATGTCAGCTCAGGTTCATAAATCTGATCTGTGGATAAGAAACCTTATCAAAGGTGGAGTAATTCCACTCAGGACAGCAGGAACCATCCACAGCTACAGTGAGCAGGTCACAGGAGAGACAAAAAACAGCAAGTGATTCAAACTCATTCTCTAGGAGAATTGATGGCAGTGCCTGCTTAGGAAGAAGTTTGGAAACATTTCTATGAGGATTCTTTTATGTGTAATAATTCTTAATAGGTTAGTGACTGTTAGTCACAGTCTGCCTCCTGTTCCTATTTTAGCCCATTATTTAATTTGTCTTTCCTCTTTTTTTTTCTTTTTTTTTTTCTCCTCAGGTTCTCTGAACAAGTTTGTCTTGGACTTCACTATTCTAGTGAGAGTTCCTTTATGCATAGAATAATTATATTCCATTACAAAGTTTACTTTGACTCATTCCCTACCAGCTCTTTCAGGATTTACAGTTCCCTGGATCCACCTGAGGATGTAGAAGCCTTTGGAGATCTCCCACAAAGAATCTGGTGTGTAACTAAAGGTGAGCTTTGAAATGATTGTCACAGAATAATTAGCATTGTGGGAATGTTCATCTCAGTAAAAGCTCATCTGCCCTTCTGACCAAAGTGTCTTGACACTGGCACAAGTTTTTGTACTGAGAAATCACAGTTATTGATCAGCTCTGGGGGAGTTAAACTTGCTGCCCTGGGAACCCTCATCAGCATTGTTAGATCAGCATCATTCTGAACTGCATGACTTGTATGTGATGGTGTTGGCCTGTGGTATCAGTAATACTAATTAAATAATTTGGTGATAACATTTTCAAAGGTTCATTTTGATTCGGAGAAAAAGTAGCACCACTGAAGATGCATTGTTTGCATCTCAGATGGCTGATGCTTTTCTGATTTTGAACACAAAATTCACTGCTTATTATACTTTCAGGTTCCAAAAAATTTTATTTTTTTTTTTAATTTAAATTCTTGGAGTAAATATATATTAAAAAAAACTTATTGCTAGAAAAAAGCCTGAAAGCTCCTCTACATATTTCCAGAGTATGACAAACCCAGAGGCAGGTGTTGCAAGCTTCCACTTTTATTTATGAAAAGTTAAAAATTAGCTAAGAGCTGGTAGAACATAACACAGAAAAGGTGTCTGATCCTTCACAGTCTTCCTCATTTGTATCATTTGGGTTAAGTGTATTTTAGGACAAGAAAGTTCCTTAACAACTCTCTTCCCTCTCTGCCTGGTATGAAGGAGTCAGAGCTAATGACAAATTTGGTGGCTTTCTGGCAGACTCTGGGTGTGAGATGGGAAATATGTGCCATAATTACCTATATATCTCCTAAGCATATGTGCTTTCTAATTTCTCTCTTGGCAGTTGTCAATGTAATTTTGAGCCATAAGGAGTATTATCTCCTTGGGGTCAGTGTAAATGAGTATTTGAGTGACTAAACACCCTAATTGTATGTGGAGTACTTGACTTTATTTGGCTTCTGTGTCTGATCTAACCCGAGGTGGCAAATGTGAGTCATTCAGTCACTGGGAGCTGCACAACAGTGGTGGGAAGTGTTTGGCAAGAGCCCCAAGGGCATGTTTGGCTTCCCTGTGATGGCAACAAGGGTCCTTCCTGCCTTTCCTGTGGATCAGCCTCATTGCACAGGTGCTCTGCTCATCCAGGTAAAGCAGGAAAGAAAGCACAGTGCTGTCCTGTGCTCTGCACAGAACAACAAACACTGCTATAAATAGGCAAAAATGCCTTTGTGAAAATACTGGAACAGCCCTGATTAGAATTTAGAAGGTTAAAAATTGTTTAGCCTCTGTTTAATCAAAAGTAGGTTTACCAAAGAGGTATGTATTGCCTAAATATTGCAGTCATAATATTTTATCATTCTTATCACTTTGATGGGTTCTGTCACTTTGCTGATGATCAGTGGCTAAACAAACCTCATCTCCCTTAGAGACTCTTGGTAAATTTGAGCTTTGAGCTGCTTGGAAGAGTTGGGAGCTTAAATCATGTGAACTTTCTTCAAAACCTGGTCACTGTGTCCTAGAAACAATATCTGTATCCTCATAGGCAAATGGGATTCCCTGAGTTGTTGCTGATGGCAACTGGCTCAGATGCACTGGCAAAGCCACTTGGGAGCTCAAGACTTCAATATTAGCAGTGAATCCTGACTTCAATGAACATGGAGTAGCATCTCCCTGGTTATCATTACACCTACATCCAGTCCCTGGATAAAAGATGCCCAAATTTATGGCCAAATTTCAGAACATGAGAATTGCTTATTTCCCTTAGAGGAGGTGCAGAACAAAGACTTAGGAGACCTATTTCTTAGAGCTCCCAAACCCTGTTCTGCCTTGGAAGAGGTTTGTATTTAATTGTGTGGGTCAGCCTTGATGCCCTGGTTGCCTCCAGTCACATCCTTCAAAGCTGTGGCAGCATTTGCACAGCTTGTCAGGCATCTCCTGGTTTTTGTGGCCCCACAAAGAAGCTGGGAGCCCAGCTGGCACAGTGCAGCTTGGCTTCCTGAGGAAACCTGGCATGCTCCTGCTGCAGCACACAGTGCCTGCATGGTGCTGCCTCTGGGATGTGTCCAAGGTGGGCTGTGCAGCTTTGCAAGCTGACTGTGTGGAACTCTGTGTTGGTTCTTTCTCCATGGAACCACCTTTTTGCTTCAAGCCCTGTTAAGGGGTGGATGTTACAGTAACAGTGACTCACTTTGAATTGAGGCTGCAGAGATATGTCATGTACTTAAGACAGTCAAGTCCTACACCTGAGAAAGTTTTCCTATTCCAGTCAAATCAAACAGGGAATTAAATGGCCAAACTGTGTAGCAGCAGTCAGGAGTAAATACAACATCTCTGCTCAGTGTGCCCAGGTGGCCAAGAAGGCCGATGGGATCCTGGCCTGGATCAAAACTAGCGTGGCCAGCAGGCCCAGGGCAGTGACCCTTCCCCTGGACTCTGCCTTG
>JAWWLZ010000001.1:2519783-2536329 GCA_035041345.1 Poliocrania exsul
CCCTAAAGAATCTGTCTACAAAAACAAACATATTATGAGGAAAAAAAAAAGTTGTGTAATTCCACTAGAGAAGGAGGTTTTTTGCCCCTATTATATCTCTGGTGTGAAGTAGGGCTTCTGAGGGCTTTAATTCTTTGCTAAATGAGGATACTAATTATTATATCTGCCCAACCATAGCCTTATTTTTGCTGTGAACAGTGTACCTAAATGCATCTTACATGTTTTCATTAGATAATAATTTCAATATTAATGTTAACAACTGGTGATTGCTTTATATTCTAAAAAGTATTACGCTTTGCATTCCTTTTTTTTTTTTTTTAAGTAGTGAATATGAGATGATGATTTTGAACATGACCAAGAACTTGTATTGTATACAAAGGGTCAGAATAAGTTTGCTTTTGTGTGGGATAGCTGTTTGGCTGGAAATATGAAAAGAAATATGATATTAAGATACAGGAACAGTGTGTCTAAATCAGACTAGCTTAGCACATGTATTCTTTTAATATAAAATGGAAAATATTTGAAAACTTTACTATCCAAAATACATAGAGAAAGTTTGGATGCCTTACTTGCATCCAATACTTATATCTATGTCAGTGCATCCCCAAACTCCTTTCTTCTCAAATAAGCTTTCCAACATCTGAACAAAGAAGCAAATGCCTTCCTTCTCATCTTTCTTCTTGCCCCTACTGTTTGGAATAATGGATGTCTGACATGCTCACAATCAGGCACATGCTCAGTCACTCTTGTTGCCTCATCTCAGCTGCCCGATAAAGGCTTGAGAGGGATGAGGAGTGGAATGGCACATCAAGGATCCCTTTTGTTAGTGGAGTAACCAGGAGTGTGTTTCCAATTTGTGGTTTGGCACTTGAGCTTCAGAAGCACCACGGACCTTTGATACCCACTTGGTCGCCTGCCATCAAACCTGGGCATCAAGCTCTGTGCTGGGAGAGGAGAAAAAGGGAAATTAAAAAAGTACACACACACACACACATACAAAAAAAAAAAAAAAAGGCAGGAAATCCCCCTGACTTTTATTTTGGAATTAGTAGGATGTCTCACAGATTGAGAACTTGTGGAGGAGCAAGAGTATGTGAGTGAGAGAGAGGGAGCATATGCACGTCTATATTTCTCTTTTATAATATCTCACAGACAAAATAATTCATAATTTGATTCCACTGACTGTTCCTGAGTTAAACCAGTGATTGCACTGAGCTGTTCTTAGGCAACCCTTTCCATGTCAGTTCAGGAGTCCTTGTGGCAAATCTGCATTCTTCTTAATCACTTGCAGTCAATCAGATTTTAATTTGTCTTTGTCTTCAGCCCCCAAGGTTTGGGCCTGAAATTATTTTGCTTCAAGGATCAAAGAGTGTTTTCCCTGTATATGTCAAGCACACTTATGGAATGCTCTTGGAGGTTTATTTAGCTCAGTAGTTATTCCATGTTAACCAAAGCAGATTGTTTCAGGAATGTTTTTCAGAATAGTGTCTTGGAAATCATGTTTTGTTGGAATTATAGCACCTCCAGTTCTGTTATTTTAATTTTATAATGCACTGTAGGAATTCACTAGAAGATCTGTAACAACCCCATTCAGGGAAGAATGGCTTATTCTGCTTCTTATCTTGTTAATCAATATTGTTAACTAGCTGTGATGGACATAATTATTGGAATGACCCTAACCCCTCCTAATTAATGATAATTGCCTTGTTCAGTCACATTCACTTTCCAAAATATAAGTGTGTGAGCATTAATGTCATAATTTATTTTAGATATCATTATGTATTCTGTTTTCTTGTTAACAACTCATTTTAATTCTAGCTCACCCAGCAAAGTTGAAAGCCATCAAATGGTCCTCTTACCTCTGTGGCTAAATAACATATTATTCTATTGCACACTTACAGTCAGGGTAAAATCAGAATTCCACTCCTTACTGGGCCCTGATGCTGAATGGAATCCATTGCCCAACAGCTTCTTAATATGTTGCCTGATGAGAGACATGTCTTGGCTTGAAGTGAAATGGTGCTGGGACCAGAATAAACCTGCTGGATTTTGGTATGCATTTCATGTATCCTTTTATCAGCTTTATTATTTGTTATGCTTTTGCTGAGCTTCCTTGAATAAGAACAAAAGGGTACACTTATTATGCAGCAATTTCATGAAAGCTATTTAAAATAACATTTGAGGAGGAAAAAACAAATCAAAATGAATAAAAGCCTAGGAAACACATGATGAAACAGAATGAATATCAGAGCTATTAAATTAGTAAGCTGGCAAAGCATTATTTATGGTATCTCAATGGAAGTTTAGAAATTGATAGTGACTTTCCAAAATTAATTGAGTACCTTTGTTGTATTTCAGGAATACATATTCAAACTCACTGTACCTGCTCCTTGTGAATTGTTCCACCTGCCAAAAACCTCTGGAGTTTCATCTGATTTTCATCTTCTCAAGGTAAACAGTTGAGGTGTTGACTCAGTGTGGCATTCCTTCAGCAAACCTGTGATTGTCTGTGCACAGCTGTCCTTGTTTTCACAAGTTGCCCATTTTAAAAGAGTGTTTGAAGCTGTTAAGAAGCAGCAACCTGAGAGAGATATTTGGCAACTCCACAACCCCACAGGATGTCCTATCTGGGCAGTTCACTTTTAGGTGCACCCTTCCCTCACACGTGCATGTCACCCATGAAACAGCAGAAATGGAGATGAAGGGTTTGGTATTGTGGAAGGACTGGCTGAAATTCTAGTCCTTTTTGCTGTGGCTGGGAAGTCTCTCTGACTGCTCACATTTCCCCATTAAAAGCACATCTGCTAATTTTCCCAGGATAGGCTGTTTCTGTGTGACACTGGTTTGCCCCAGATTTCCTAAATTGGCTGTTTCTGTTAGAGCTTCTCATGCAAGAATGACAGCTGGAGTGACCCACTGCAAAGGGAACAAGGAGTACAGTACAGGACTGACAGAAAGAATCCCATACCTGGTGCTGTTTCACTTTGCTATTCCATTTCTCTTCCCTCTTTTTTTGCTTCTCCTTTTCTCTGCACAAGGTTCTCCTAGAGCTTTCTTGCTCTAGCAGGGCTAGAGGGCTCTTGCTCTTTCAGAACAATTCTGTAGTTCTACAAAATTTGTCAAAACATGTTTTCTGAGTCCCCATCAGCTGCATGTCAAAGTTTACAGTAAAACAAAAATCCCATGTATAGTGTGGTGCAGGTCCTTGTTTTGTAGTTTGTCCTTATCCTGTAGTTTTCAACTGTTAATGGGATAATAGAATCATAGAATTGATTGGGTTGGAAAAGACCTCCAAGATCATCAAGTCCAACCCTTGGTCCAACTCCAGTCCCTTTACCAGATCATGGCACTCAGTGCCACGGCCAAGCTCAGTTTAAAATCCTCCAGGGATGGGGAATCCACCCCCTCTCTGGGCAGCCCATTCCAATGCCTGATTACTCTCTGTGGAAAGATCTTTGAACATATTGGATGACAGCTCATGATTTTCAGAAAACATTGAAGGATATGAAAAAGAAGCAATGGATTGAATTGAATAACAACACAGGAACAACCAGTTCCATATTAAATCATTCTTTCAAATCTACTTCTGCAAGTATTTGCAATTCTGCCAATGGCTGCAAATGTTCTTTGCTGGTGCCATTCATCAGTTAATAGTGAGCAGAAGAAGCCTCTTGTACATCAAGCTGGTTTTTTCCCTTCATTGCTCCTGTTATAATACTGATAGATTAGTTAGAAATAGTAGAGTTTCCAACCAAAATTTCAAAGCTTTATTTCTTTGATTGGTAGTTACCACCTGAAAGGTGTGATTCACTCCCTGGTGAGTAGTGGCATCTCCCCATGTCCTCCCCTTAAGTGGAGAAACTTGTGGAACCTTGTGGAACCCTGCTATAGATACCTATCAAAGCTCTGGTCTTCACTTCTTTGTTCTGAGATATTATCAAAGCAGTCTCTTTCCCTTTTTATATTGCCTATGCTGGCATTTTTTCATCTGAAATGTTCCTAACTTGAGCTTCTGAGATGATCCAATGTTTCAACTGCTTAGGCTTGTTCCCAGCAAGGGTAGAACACCTTGTAATTTTTTTGGACTGAAAGAGGTAGAGAGTGGATTTTGGATGATCCAGTTTGTACCTGTACACTCACATTGAAAAATTCTTATGCTTTTGTTCCTCTTTAATTTCTTCCCTGCGCCTTGAATATGTTATTATGTTAATATCAAAGACTTTATGGCTGAGGATTGTATTCTTATAGAGCTCTAAAGGACATTGTTCTGGGCTGGTATTTCCAGGCACTGCTATAATACAAAAAAAAAAAAAAAAAAAGATAAGATAATTTTATATGCTGTTTATATTCGTGTTTGTACCTGTAGGGATGTGTTGATGGGGAGGTGTGGAGAAATGATAAAAACATTATGAAAGGCAGTTATTCCTTTCTGTGAAATAAGGAACTTTAACAGCACCAATTTAATTCTGGGAGTGCAGTGAAAAGGACTATGACTATGTAAAGATAGCACGAGAAGGAATTGAAAAATAATAAAAGAAAATCTATATTTCAAGCACTGGCAGGAATATATTTATGCATGAAGAGTATTCAGTGATTGATCTACAATAAAACTGAATGAGACACAGAAACAACACATAGATGTTTGTATCACACCACAACCTCCACTGGAGATAAATATGAAATATGGTCATATTTCTTCAGAGATCTATTTTAAGCCTTCCTCGTTCCAATGTGCCTGTAACTTTTATATTTGGATTTGGATTTGTAACCAATTATTTTCTTCTGGTGGAACCATGTTCATCTTTTTGACCCGTGAAATGGCTTCAGAAAATGCATTTTGTCCTCAGTGTTAAAAAGGTTACTTTAAATTAAAGAGCCTTCAATTCTCAAAGCACATGTTGAGAGACAACAGCCCTGATTTCTCCCAGTGATCTCTTCATCCCCTATTTTATATTACACAAAGAAAACCATCTGTCACATTGTCACCATGCTCATTTATCTATTAACCTCAAAGTAGAAAAATGTCTACTAAATTACAGCTGCCTTAGATTTTCACTGGGATTATTTTTGTTTAAATATGAAAAAAAAATGCATGGTGAGCATGGTGGTGGTTGACAATTGGACTTGATGATTTTACAGAATTTACAGAGTTTCTTTAGGAAAGTCTTGAGATATTACATTTCTTGGTACACACTTGCATTAATTATTATTTAGTTACAGTTTTTCTTATTTCATGCAAAAAGAAAAAAATTTGGGTTTTTTTATCATCAATTGATTTGAGCATATTAATTTCCTCAATTGGATTGTCTGTTCAGGCTAAGGAGGATCTGGTCCAGAAATGATACATAGGTCAAAGATAGTTTTGCACCTCTAAATGTTCAGGGCCTTACATGATTCTTTAGTGGGAAAAAAATCAGGCTAATTTTTCAGCATGTGAAAGAGAGAGGAGACTACAAGAGAAAGATCTTTCCATCTCATTTTTCATTGATAGTACTAATATTTTCTTTTTTTTTTTAATTTCAGAGCCTATAAAAAATTAATTTAAACAAACCCCCAGAAATTACCATGTGAGTTCTAGTGAGACTTGATATTTACACTCAAGATGGAAAGTCCAAAATGAAGAGCTGTGTAATATAGTACATGGTACCCATGATTCATTGCCCAAAATAACATCTTGCAAAAGAGATGATGTTTGAGATCCCCCAGAGATAAAAGGAAAATCCTCTGTGATATGATTGGCTTTGGCCTCTAGAAAAGAGCGTGATTTATAAAGTATTTTTGCATTAAGGCAAGTGATGGAAGAATCAGGTGAGACACTGACGAGGTTTTATGATAAAAATCTGTTTCCTGTCTTGGCTTTTAAGATTAAAGTCTCAAATTTTGCAACACTTGGTGCCACGGAACTAAAAAACAGAGAGAACTTGGTGGCTGGCAATGCATGAGACAAAGTGTATTCCCCTGTGAGGTTTCAGCCCAGCAGAAGTCACTCGGTGTCTGCAGGCTGAGAGACACAGCCAGGCAAGTCTCCAGAATGAGGTATTAGTTTAAAACCTTACACAAACTCCATCATACACTAGAAGATTCATGGACTTGTTCAGCATTTGGGGGAAAAAATCACAAATGAGCTAATTGTTCTGCAATTATTGATGGAACGGAATACTCAGCAGTAGAAAAACTCATCTTAAATTCAAGTCAGGACAAGGGAAAGTCATTAGCTATGCTGTGTAAAGCAGACATCCACAATCAATGTGTGAATGTCACGTTTGTCAGGCCAAAGTGATGGGAAAAGACTTCTACTAACAGAGAGAAAATTGAACACATCTATAACAGTGCAGGATAGTTCATATCCTGTTGTAATTGCAGTGCACTTGAAGCAGAATGAGAATAGCAAGGGGAAAAAAAAATCCTCTCCTGAGCTTTACAGCAGCACTGCCTGGAATGTGTGACAAAGGTAAAGGCTTGAAAGGTGATGTGAAGAAACCTGAAGCCAAGTGAAGAAGATCAGGAAGATGCTGTGGAAAAGAAAATATATATAAAAAAAAGATAAAGAAGAAAAAAAGGCTGAATTGAGCTTTAGGCAGCCAAGGAAGAGAGTAACTGTAAAAGAACCCCAGATGGTGCCAGGGAGAACTGATGGTTCTGTTCCTTCTGTCTGTTAAAATGTGTCAAGTGTGCAGGGTTAGAGTGCACATGATGATTTGATGGCAAACAGAGACATGGGAAAAAATAAAACTACTTTAGAAGTTTGGATCTGCATTATTGATAGGGCATCTTATTGGGTAAGATATTTAAGCTTTGCTGCTCTCTCTTGTGGTATGAAGTGAATGATGTGCCACTAAGGACAATCCTTCATGCAGAAAAAGAGCTGAAAAAACAAAACAGAGAATGGAAATAATATCAACTCATTAGAAAGCCATGAATCCCAGATGTATTTCAGAATATATCAGGTAAAAAGTCCAAAAGCTTTGCACAGAACAAAGTTTGAAGGAATTTAATAGTTCTTGCTTGAATTGCTGTGGTGTTGTAGATGCTTCAGTCACGGGCAAAGACCCCATTATGGGGTAATAATAATAACAACAATAAACCCCCCATAATTAAAACTCCAAAGCACTAGACCACTGTATATAAAGCAAGAGAAATAACAGGTGCAGACTTGACAGCTGTGTATAAAAATAAGTAAGATTGCTCAGCAAGTTATTCATTTAGTCTCTGGTTCAATCAGAAACTTATTTTGTAATTTTTTTAATTGTTTAATCCTTTGTGAAGATATAGACATGGGGCCAGTTTGGGCCAGTTGCACCTTTCAGTCTGTTACTCTGCTCTCTCTCGGCTGCTGCTACAGGTTAATTTAATGCCAAAGGAGCTGAGAAGTGTTGTGGGACAGAAGAGCAAGATGCCTGTCCTTCTGTGCTTGCATTTCTGCAGTTAGCTTGGAAAACCCATTTGTGCTTGCCTGAAATAGTGTTTTATTTCACAGGGTGCTTTGTCCTCCAGAAACATGAGCAGCAGCTTCTGTGCATGGAGGGATCGAAACAGTAAATTTTACAGCCCAATCCATCAATGGCGTCAGTCAGATTTAAGAGAGGGAACATGTTTTTGCAAAGCTGCAGAGATTGCTGTGGCTGAGGTCAACAGCAAACTCCTGGTGCTTTTAAAAATTGATTTTACTGAAATCTTACTCCATTTGCCTAGTAATAAAGGCCTCCAAGGATTTAAACTGCTGTAACCAAAAGCAATGTTTGGCCTTGTTCTCTAAGTAGGTGTGGTGTAGCTCCATTACAACTGCAATTCAAATAATAACATCCTTTAAAAATCGAGTTTCTTCCTAATATTTTAGTAAGCAACTTTTTTTTTTTGCTCTTGTAAAAGCTTGGAGGTCATAAGCTTAAACTTCTAAAGTCTCCAAGAAACCTATTTACCTCCTTTGCAAAATGTTTAAAATGAAATCAGAAAACATATGTCAAAGGAATATAAATATATTTGCTTATCTAACAAATCCACTGCAGATTGCTTAATCAAAAAAAGAACTCTTGGCAAAATCAGCGTGGCCTGGTTATTTAATTCCAGACAGAACATTTGATACTGTATAAAATAATAGAAAATGCTGCCTTTATTATTATAGAAATCATAAGAATCTTTTGCAGTTTTCTTAAGAAAAGCTAAAGGGCACAGTAAATAGAACAGCAAATTCTGTAGAAGTAAGTAATATCATAACTTGAAATTTTAATTAAAGAATCAAAAAAACTAAAGAAAAAATAATCCCACTCAAACAAACAAACAAACCAACAGACAAACTAAACTCCCAAACATGCCAACAATCAGGACCTGCCTTATAAATAATCTGCCCCTCTCTTCTGTCTCTGAATGAATTTTGTCCCCTCTGTTGTCACCTCAGGCTTTGGCACTTTGCTGAAGGTGTTTGCACAGCTCTCCATTCCTAAGCAGGGATGGAGGTTCCATTTGTCCTTCCACTTTCTGTGATTTATCTCAGTGGTTCTTACTTCTGTACATGCCACAGTTCTTCTGGGCAATGGGAATAAGTCACTCAGCTGCCACTTTAAAGCAAAGTATTATTTAAACCAAAGTCACATCAGAGGGAGCACAGCCATAAACCCAGCAGAGTACACTGTGTGCATATTTTGTGTTTCAGTCAAACCTTCCCCTCCACAGATCTGACAAGTCCCCTGATTTTTTTTCACAGACCCACTGCAGAGCATCTCCTTTTTCCATTTTATGTAAGGCTCTCATTTTATGTCATTTTTGATGAGCGTCCCCTTTTGTCAAGAAATACTCTTTGATTCTGGTGGATTTTGGATTTTCAGTCTTGCAGCTTGGCATGATGTCAGTGTCAGTTCAGCTTACAAACTGAATATGGACTCGTTACTACTGATTGTCCCCAGATTTTTGTATAGATTTTATTTTTTTTTTGTAGTATGGTTCTTTTTCTGTACACCTTTCCTACAGCTGCCTTTTGAGCTGGAACATTGCATTCATTTAGGAAAAACCTGCAACTATTTGTAATAAATTTCCCCAACCTTATTGTACAGACTATTTAATTGTTCCATCTTTCTGTCTGTCCTGCTGCTACTTCTCAGCTCCAGAGCTGATGTAGAAAGGCTTCCAAAGGAAATGACTGAGTACTGACTGCTTTATTTCTCTCATTAAGGACTCTGGAGAGACAACTAATTTCAATGCCATTATACCTTTTTCTAGGGGCTTTAGCTCAGTAATACAAATTACTGGGAGATAAACAGAAGCTTTCTCCATTTCTGGTACTATAAAAGTGACACACATTCTTCCAGCTTTTGGTGACAGCTTGAAGAAGGGAAAGAAGTTATTTAAGCAAATGTTTAACATAACAGTCCCTTTAAGTCTTGAACCCTCTGTATCATGAAAAAAACTCTGATGAATAAAGGTGTTTTATAGATTGAAAATTTAGTTCAGATAAACCAAATCTGATGTTGCAGTTGGAAAACTCTTTTTTTTCCTTGTTCAAGAAAACCAGAAATCCTTGCAATACATTTTCCTGACTTGTTCAAGAAAACAAGAAATCCTTGCAATACATTTTCCTGACATAGACAGCACATCTCTGGCACAGAATAAGAAATGTTTGCATTTACAGCCCTCTTTGGTGGCCCTTCTGAGTTAGAAGGGTTAAGGAGCTCCATCCTTCACCACAGAGCTGCAGCTGCTGCAGGGCTGGGGAGGAAGCATATCATAAAATACCATAAAATATCCTATTTAATGGATAAAGACAGCCTGACCCAAGGTTGCCAGACTGTCCTACTATGGGTTGTTTATTTCCTCTTGGGCTGGGAGAATATTAATGACATATAATTATTTATTGCAGGTGTTGTCTAATAATTACAACAACTGTATTATAAAGAATAACATTTAGGTAACGTTGACTTAATCTTTTGCAGAAACTGCAATTCTTCATTACCCAAGTGACCACTGAGATTAATACAAAGCTACCTCGTGCATTCTGGCAAAGTAATTAACTCATTATAATCAAGAAGAAACCACTGGAAGACTGAAGAGCTTCTCAGCACGCACAGGGTGAGCTGAGGTGCTGGGTCAGGAGGATGGGGCTGTCATTCAGACACACAGGTGTGAGTGCTGGCACTCTGTTCTGTGCCCAGCTGAGGGGAGGATGGTTTGGGTGCCTCAGCTTTTAGGGTTTCCTGTGGCTGTAGGATGGTTGGAGGCTGAGAAATTTTGGTAAAAGAAATTTTGGTAAAAGAAATTGTGGTAAATGTGTATTTGCTCTCACTTCTTAAAGACAAGGATTTGTTCTGAACCCACAGAGCTCTAAATCACTACATAGGATGTTGTTCTCAGTTTCCAAGCTAATTAATCTCTCCCCAAAGACCTGAACTAAGCAGCTTTTAAGGCAAACTTTGTGTACGTGCAGACATTAGAGCTGGGGATAAATCTGTTGAAAAAAGTAGTCACTTTTTGAGTTCTGTTTTTTTTTTCTTGAGTGGAGGCATTTATTTGGGAATTACTAATTACATGTACACCACTCAACTAAATATACATCAAGCCATTATGAGCAAAAGTGAGAAATGATCTCATGTTTTGATGCTGGATGGGAAGTTGAGGATTCCAAAATGCTGTTACTTTATGGACTTTTACCCATCTTATTCCACCCTTTGATGATTCCTTGGACTGTGGACAAAGCTCATGGTGCCAGTTCCATGAGACAGAAGGGAGAAAACTCCATCTCTGACTTCAAAGGAGGTGGTGAGAGGATGAACAGAAAAAATAAAAGCACCACATTCACATGTGGAATCTCAGGTGTTCTTTCCTATAGCACAATAAGATACCAAATCAATTGTCAAATGGCAAAACATTCCCTGTGAAAGGAGTTTTCACGTGTTGTGAACACCAGCTCTTCAAATGATTTGCATTGTGCTGTTTGAAGTTGCAGTTTGCCATAACTGTTTCTGCAGTGAAGTTTTGTAGTTAGCAAAAACAGACGACCTATTTTGCTGTCAATGTGCAAGTCTGGCTCTGCAAAGACAAGGGAGTATTTTCAATCCAACTCAGCCAGATCATGGAAATATGTCTGTGCTCTCTCCAAGTGCATTCCCTAAATTAGATGCTGATCCCCAGTATTAGAAGTACTGTGGCATTTATTTTAAAACACGTCTGCCTACTTTTTGTCCAACTCTGCCTCATAGTATCCTCTGAGAGAAAAAAAATAAGTCAGTTAAAATATATGACAATAGATAATTTCATTTCTTGGTTGTCTTCTTCTTTTTTTCTTTTTTTTTCCTTACAACAGAAATTTTGCAAGACAAAAAAGGGACCTAATCCAACTTGTCATTATGCACCTTCCTGGAGGTCTGCCAGTACCTCCATAATACAGTAATACAGTCTGGTTTTACAGGATTCATAGATTTCTACTGTAAATGCTCCATCCAAGCTAAAATTTGGCAGGTTTTTCTGGGATAGTAATGCTCTCTCCTGCACAGAAATGTTGCCTTTCTCCAAAAACTGGCAGTAATGCTAGCGAAGCTTTTCTTTTATGGCTTCTATAGATTTTTGTTTACACATAGCTAAATTCAGTCACAGTGCTTGGAGTGTCACCTTTTTATTGCATACTTAACAAATGATTCAGACTTTATGGGGAGAATTTGCAGCTAAACTGCATTTGCATTTTGCATGCTTTTCTACCATATTCCATCTCCATAATAAGTCAGACTTTTTTTCATTATGGAATTGCTGTGCAGTTGCTTCATAATTACAATTTCAGCTTTGTTGCCACTTAAAGCTGAGTTGCTTATGCTGTCCAGTTAATCCATTTTTCTGGATTTTCACATAATTATTATGTAAGTATTGATTGGAAAGAGCTACAGCTTAGCTTTAAATGACTTCTTTAAAGGAACTTTTCACAGTTCATTTATCATTTGTTTTTATTGCATCCTGTCTGTTATTCTTCCACATCCTGCATTTTCTCATCTGCCTGTATTTGCAGGGCAACATTGTCCATTAGGAGATCTTTGGGTTATTCCATAAAATCTTTCCCAAGGAATACTTAAAGTCAGTAAATCTGAGTACTTGGTGGCTCTTGGGAAGGTTCATCCTCCTTGATCACCAGTTCCAGGAGTGGCCCATATCAAACTGCTGCTTTACATTGAACTCAAGCAGCAACACTTCCATTTGTGATATTTTCTTCCCTCAACACTTAAACAGTTCATCTTAAAAGATATGAAGATATTTATATCTATCTATCTATCTATCTATCTATCTATCTATCTATCTATCTATCTATCTATCTATCTATCATCTACTCAGGTGGTTGTTTGGAGGCCTAAATATTGCTGAACAATTTTGAAAAGCTGTCCCTGGGGTGATTTATGTGGAAAAGTTCTGTCAGTGCTGGGAGGGCAGAAGGGGGTATATCAACACCACAAACAAGAACCTTCATAAATAAGAAGCAGAAATGGAGGAGGAAATGTTCTCACGCCTCCAGACAATCCCAAGGAGTCCCAGGCAAGGCATGTGTGGATGGGGAGCTTTGTTCTGCTGTGCATGTTGCCTCCTCCCTGAATAAATGGGGGATTGTCCAGCCACCTTTCTTTATGAGTGCTGAACCCATCATTAATTCTTTTTGTTTGTTTTTGAGGAAAATGTTTTATCTTTAAACCTCCAAGATTAGAAGTTTCATGTCATTCAATTAATTAAACAATGCAACTCAAAAGCCATAAACATTAAAAAGCTTCTTGGAGCAGACTGTGGCCCAGTCCTTTGGATAAATTGATTGATTACTGCTGTGGCCATTCCTAATAATCTGTAACATTTTTTCATTAGGCAGAAAGTTGTTTTCCTATTTAGTATGCAAACGTGAGATCTGGAGCATTCTGCCCATGTGTTATGATTTCTTTTTTCCATTATGCAATCACAGAATGTGTCACTTCCCTGTTTACAAAAGAAAAATGTAAGAGATAAAATTTGTGTTTAGTAAGGATTTTGATCTCCAATATATTAAAGAAATTAAAGTCCGGGGTTGGCAGAAAATCATAAATCATAGTTATGTGTTTCTCTAGAATGATTTTATGGATGCCAGGGCAAAGATATTACCATGTGCACTCTGGTTATGTAGAAATGCCACTAGAGGCTATTTTCTTTCTTCAAAGGTGCCCTTTAAGCTCACAGAAAATTACTCTTAATAGAGTAAACATGCAATTTGCACAAAACTAACACAATGTCTGTCACAGAGAAAGAAAGCATAGTGAGAAATTTGTCATGAATTTTATCTTGCCTGCTGAGAATTTCCCCAGAACCTGCAGTTTTTCAAAATGTGTTCTTTATTTCAAATTTTTCCAAACATTTCTGCCATTCAGTTTTCAGTTTTCAATTTGACAGTAAAAATGTGCATTATATAGATTGTATTGTTTAATATTCTTCATGTATGAGATGAGTTCACTGGTGCTAAGATATTCAAAAATTCAGAATGTGATTACTATGAGTAACCTCAAAATATTTTTTTAATGTTTCTCCAGTCTGGAGAAAAGATTTTTCAGAGTTCATCTTTAGTGTTTGGCTGAATTTTCCACATTGTCTCTTGTTATAGAGCTCTCTATCAGCTGTCCACAGCGTGGTGTGAGAATCTGAACTTTAATTTGTTTTTCAGAAGTGCATTTTTAACCCTCTCAAGGAGAAAAGGAGGTGGGAAAATACACCTTGAGGCACGGGTGGTGAAATCAGAAATCAGCCCCAAATATGCATGTTTGGTGTGTGTGGGTTCGGATGCTGTCATGAGGCAGACTTGGGAATTCACAATCTGGTGTTTACTGCAGGGATTTGAATTTGTTCCTCTCCTTCCTTCTTCTGTCTCCTTTTTTTTTTTTTTTAGCAAAATCTTTACCTGGTAACCACATTGTTATCTTGGAAAAAGATGCATAGACATTTCTGATATCCATCCTTTGTTTTCTCACAGCCAACCAGTGAAGGAGTTGATGATATTACCAGTTAGAGAACAATCACTTATGGTGTGTATTATCTTCTCTTTTTCTTACCAGCTCTTTTCTATCATTCTTACCTATTTTTTTTTCTTTTCCAGCTTGGATTAGTACCTGTAGACAACATCATCCCCAAACCCCAAGGTATGGCTGTTGAATGTGAGTACCTCCCCTTTTTTGCTTTTCCTGCATCAGCAAATCACCATTGTGGAGTAAAACTGTGATGGGTGCTCAGCCTCCTGCTCCCAGAGCAAGAGCAGAATTGGGTGTTGCAACTGAAAGGTGCAGATGTTTTACACACACAGAACTTAATCACTTGGGAAAAAAACCTCCCTCTTTTAGAAATATTTTTCTCCAGTACCTGAAAAGAGAAGTGCGTTGGGTTTTGGTTTGGTCAGCATCACCATTTTTCTCCATCCACCCCCTGCCTCCAGCCCCAAGATTTGCTACCATTCTTCACCACTTTTCTTTCACCTTTTTCTCACACCTCAAAAAAAAAAAAAAATTACTTGAAGTCTCTCAAGAAAGAAGTGGCTCCACAGAGACCAAAAGTAGCAATTCTCAGAACTTGGTAGTGTTTTGGATAACTGACTTGCCTCTGCTGTACAAAAGAACTCAAAGAAATCAGTTGTGTATTCTAGAAAAGCTGAGGTAAAGTTTTGCAACCACCCCACCAACTTCAAACCGAGCCAGAATAGCTTTTATTATTAGGGAAGGTGACATTTTGAGGAAATCAGTTTATATTTCTGGACATTTTGCTGTGGAAAAGCATCTCTGTCAAACGATTGAAAAAGGTATAGTGAAATGAGCCTTGAGAAAGACAAAGGAGCACAGAGGGTGTCTATCACTGTTCACTGGATGAGCAGAACTCCCTGTTCCTCCCTCTGCCCCTGGAGGTGCCTGCTGAACAACCCTGGGCATCTCTTTCTTTTGGAGGTTTGACCACAGAGGAAATAGAGTAGATGGTAAATACAAGTGAAAGGAAGGGTTAGAGACATGAAACAGATGGTATTAGGTTTGATAGTTCCCTAATTTGGTTGATTGAATAATCAAGCCTGGAAACAGGAAAGGAGATTAATGTCTCCTTGTTAATTTTTTATGCTCATGTCCTCCACTGTGCTCCCTTGGAACAAGCACCTGACTGAGACTGAATTCTCACAGCCTTCCCTCTCCTCTGCTTTGGCTTACACACATTTCCAACCCCTTTCATGCAGTGTGAACCTGGCAGAGTCAAACCAGATGTTTGGGACATGCCAGCACTGGGCAGGAGAGACCTTGGCACAGGTCCTGACTTGCAACCAGTCCCGCATCTCATCTTCTGCTGCTGGGGGGCAGGAAAAAAGCTGCCTCAGTGCTGGAGTGAGCTGGCAGCACTGTGCTGCAGTGTCGCCCTGCAGGCAGCATTACCTGGGACAAACCTGGAGCTCTGGTGCTGCAGCCAGCACTTCTCAGCTGTCCTGCTGTCCCTGACCACCCTGGGGACCCAAGGACATGGGGGGCAATCAACAGGGAGGTTGTTCATTCATTTAACATACTGATTTGAGAATGTAAGGGTTTGATTCCTGTGGTATCAAAGATTTTTTTATGCTAATTCTGCAGTGTTGTTCCACATTTGCTGCCAAAAGCTGGTTTCCTGCCAGCCTGTTGCTTGCTGTCTGTGCAGGCAGCACACACATTCAGAGCAAGGCCTCGTACTATGAGGATGCATAACTTCAGTTTGGAGTGAAATATTTATTGACCTCAGTATTATTCAAATATTTCCCCATTCCCACAGAACCACGCTGGGTGGCTCTGGAGACCTTGGGTGAGCCACTTGGGAAGAAAGATGTCCATATTCTGAAAAAGTGATCTCCAGAAGGGGAGGCTTGGGAAGGGCTGCTCTGCAGTGATGCCCCTGGGAGCAGTGGAATAGCAGCACTGCATGCCTGTTTCTCTGCCCTCTCTTCTGACGGGTACTCTGGGGCCTGTGATGGGCTGAGAGGACTGGAGGGAAGGTGCAGGCATGCAGGGAATGCGTCTAAAATACTCAGTTTACATGGTAACTTCCAGAGTAAAGCTGCACACCCCTACAGAGAGCAGCACTTGGGGGGCAGCCCTTGCCACTGCCAAGGCTCGTTTGCCTCAGTGAGGTCAAAGCTGTTCCCTGGGGCCGGAGTTGCGGTACCGTGAGCTGCAGGGCTGGGGCAGAGTGGACGGCAAGGAACGAGCGATTACCCAGCCAGCCGGCTCTGGCTGCAGCCCGAAACTCCGGAGCTTCCACCGACTGCTTTACAGTCGCATTCCTCCTAGGGAAAGGCCGGTAATCGGACACGAGGGGATGGCAGGCGGCTTACACACCCACCCGAGGCTCCCGAGTTACGTGACTCGTGCCCATCCCCTCCCGCAGCGTCGCGTGTGACGGGGGCACCTCCTGGGGCTCGGGGGCGGGCGGGCTGTGCCCGGGACCCTCCGCCCGCATCCCGCATCCCCATCCCGCACCCGCGGCCGAGCTCCCCCCACGGGCGGGCAGGTGGGCGGGGCGCGGCAGGCCCGGGGCGGTGCAGCAGCGGCGGCGGCGGCGGCGGCGGCGGGGCCGG
>JAWWLZ010000001.1:2537045-2547952 GCA_035041345.1 Poliocrania exsul
TCCCCGATTTCTCCTTGCCCTCCCTTCCCTCCATCCCCGCTTTCGCCTTGCCCTCCCTTCCCTCCATCCCGGCTCTGGCCTTGCCCTCCTTTCCTCCATCCCCGCTTTCGCCTTGCTCTCTCTTCCTTCCATCCCCCCTTTCGTATTTATTTTATTTCGGTTTGTTTTCCCTCGGTTATTCCCCCCCTCTCGCTCCCCGTTAAGGTGGTCCCGGGCGGCGGCCCCTCCTCGCCCCTGGGACCGCGGGGCTCTCCCCGGCAGCTCCGGCGCCGTGCCCGGGGGAGGGTGGGCAGCCGCCTCAGCCGCCCCCCGAGGAAAGTTGGCGAGGGCAGGGCATGCCGTGCCGCCCCCCGGCGCTCTGACAGCGGGGCAGATGGGCAGCTAGGCGCCGGGGCGAGGTGGGCGCACGGCGGAGAGGGGAAGGGGCAGCGCCGGCAGCGGCCGCGGTCCCACTGCGCTGGGGCAGCCGGAGCATCCCAGCCCCGGCAGGTGCCCTCCAGCTCCATCCTCCACCACTCCATCCTCCACCGGCTGAGCGCTGACAGCGGTAGGAACCAGCTATAAATGCTGACGGGTGGCCCCCGTTTCCCTCACCCCGTGAGCTTTCGCATGTGCAGGGGTGGTGGTTGCGTTAGTCGTGCTGTCTTTCAAAACTTTTAATTAATGAAAGAAAATAAGAAGCTGACTCTCCTGTAAAACCTTTTAGTTCTGTAGCGGGTTTGTATCAGATTGTGTTATTTGTGTCAGATTTGTATCGGCTCGCGTAAATGTGTTCAAATTGCGTGCGTGTGTATGTCAGTGTGTGTAGATTTCCATAAACAAAGCGTGAGCGGTTTGTTCTCTTTGCTGTGGTATTTTTAAGAAGACGTGTGCTGAAAATGCATTTTAGGTTTCAGGGGGAAAAAAATGACACCTAGACATTGAAAAAATGATTGAAACACTTAAAAAAATTAAAACTGACCTTTTCCTATTAAAAAAAAAAAGAGCTTTTGCTTACTTGCACAGTGAGGGCACTCAGCATGACCAGGATGTCCAGTGTAATTATCTTTAGGGATGAAATCTAGAGGCCAAAGGTTGTGAACAACTTCTAGCATCCAACAGCCATGTAAAACTTGCACCTTCTTGAGTTGTAGTTGTGTCTAAAAGCAGATATCAAAGCTGTTGGAGCAATTATTGCTCCTGTACAAGGAACGCTGATGTCCTTATTGATACTCTGGGTGCTTGCCGGCTAAGGGCAGTGAGATAACAACTTTAAATGCTTTCTGCAAGGAAAAAGAAATGTAGTAGAAAATAAATAAGGAAAGATGCAAACTTTACAAGTCCTTGATAATCTTTAATCATCATGATTTCATTGGTAGGAAGTGATTATGGTACCATTATACTAGAAGAGCAATATGTCATCTGCTTGTATGCTTTATGTAAATTTGTTTGTATGCAGTGCCCTGTAGGTTATTTAAAAGTGTGCTTTCACTAGTCACAAGCCTCCAGATATAGGTTATTTTGTAAATACTGTCATCTCTTACAAATTATTTTCAGAAATGAAAACAAGAATGTTGGTAGGGGTTACTGTTGTCTTATTAAAAGCATTTTGGGAACGGTTGTAGTTCTGTCAGTCAGCGGAGCAGCTCTGCCTCCATGGCAGTGGCAGCCAGGCACAGTCTGTAAACTGAGACTAATTATGCCAGAAAGATATTAGAGCTTTCCAGTTTGAAAAAAAAAAAATACTTTATTGCTTTGTTTAATGTCCCTGGCACTGAGAATTGAGAAAGGAGGGGGGGTGAAGTGGTATCATACAGAATGCAAGTTAAGCATACTTGTCTGAGTCAGCTTTCAGCAAATGCTGCTTCTGTTCCTTCCTTTCAGCTTCAAGAGCTTGTGTGATAGGAGCAATATTTTCAAAATAGTGAAAAGAGCAGTATAAATGCAGTTACCAGAGGGCAATCTGCTTTTGGATGGCTACTTCTCTTGGAGTGCATGTTTTGTTGCTGTGCCTCTCCAAACTAAGAATTCTAACAGTTTCTTTTTTTTTTTAAATCAACTTTAAATTTTTTTTTATTTTTTTTTACCCTCGGAGAGCTCAGTACCTCTTTTCTTTATTTACAGTGTATTTAAACTGATTGTGTGAAATCTGAATTATCATTTGCTGACCCACTAATTTGATGAACAAGTGTTAGCAAGCAGCTTTAAATCATGTCAGAACATGATTTTTTGTGTATTAAATGATCTTTTTCTAACTGCTTTACTTCCTTTCCTTACTTTCCTGTTGTTACCACAAATTTTCTCCGAAAACTAGAGATAATTGTATTTCTCTGGGGTATTTAGAAGTTTCTTTTTTCTACCAGTAAGAATGAAAAAAGATATATTTTGAGCAGAGACTGTTAATATAGGCATATAGGTAAAAATGTATGCCTTTCCCCCCTACATTTTATATTCAATTTATCGTTGAAATTCTCCTCATAGGTTGTTTTAACAAAGAATGGAACTAATTTTTGGGTGTGTTTATATAGCTTTGTGTAACTTCTAGGGGATGTAAATGTTGCAGAAGGCACATTACAAGAGTATGTTCGGAGCTATCAGAAATATTTCCTAAATTTGTTTCAGTTGAAAGAATTATTTCTCTTTTTTATGTACGAATTCAGTCAACATTTGCAATTAATTATTAAAACTGATGACTGTCTGACTTAGCACTGATACTGCAATGGGAGTGGAAGGGAGGAAAGGATGAAAGAGGGGCTGAAGGCAAGTTATTGCCTTAGTTCACTTTCTGGTGTTCACTGCAGTCCTTTTTTGTCTTTTTTTTGGGGTCCTTGAGTTTTTGCTAATTTGCTTCATCCCAGAGTTTTTTTCTTGATGGAATGTCAAATTCTCCACTGAGTTTGTTTTTAAACTCTTTCTGCCGTGCTCATCCAAAAGCTGCAGGAATTTTACCTGTGCAGTTGGAGCTCCAGAGACTCCTCTGAATTCAGATTTCTCTGCGTGCACTGATAAGGTGTGTGCAGGAAAATGTCAGGGAGATTTAACATCTAACTTTTTCGGTTTGAGGTTGCAAACTGAACCACGTAGATGCAAGAAACCACATGTTCTCTTCCATTTTGTTGGATATTTTCTGCTTAGTGAGGATTGTGGTTTTTTTCTTAGAAGGATGCGATTTTTTTTTCCTGAATAATTCCTACAGTATCAAGAAATCAAATGAGTTCTATCGTTCTTTAATTTAATAATTTTTCCTCTGTCTCTTCTGTAACTATATTGCCTGCCTGAGGGTACCAGCCACCCTAATTTCACTGTTTTATAACCCACAACAGTTAACACTTGACCCAGGTCATTAACAGGATTATCAGCAAATTTGTTTAAGCTTTTACTGACAACCTGAATTGCTTCACTAATATTTTGACTGTGCAGACAGGAAACTTCTTGTAACCTCTCAATCTAGCATAAAATTAATTTCTTGTGAACACAGCCACCAAAAGATCAATACCTAAATCTGCTTATAGTACTGGGTTTCAAATAGTGTCTGTTTTGCTTTACAGTAAGAAGGTTCCAATCAGATTCTCTTTTCAGTCTGTATTGGATTTGGAGATGCAATTTCATCTTTTTTTTTTTTTTTCATTGATTACCATCTCAGAACTTTGCATAGCTGTGCAATTAAATGCACCCTTCTGTCTGAGCTGCTCTCTGTTAACACTTAAAGTTGCTAAAGACAATTTACTGCACCTTTGTAGTAGTGGCAGCTCTTGGTGTGGCTCTGAAAAATGTGGTGCTTGCACATGGAGCAAAATGCCTGACCAGCTCTTGCATGTCCTGTTGGGAAAGGCTGTCAATACTGGGAACTTCTCAATCGAATCCAAAGGGGTTGCAGAGGGATCTGCTTTTTGCAAATCTTGCTTTGCTGCGTGTCAGGTACCATTAGGGCAGGGTAAATCTTCATTTCTCGTGACACAATCCCTGCTGGTGCCTCTGGCTTGCAATTGAGTGTTTATCTGCAAAAGAAGTTAAAAGTGGGTTTAAAAGTCTTAATGTGATAGCTTTTAAAATTTAGTTTCAGAAAGCCCAAAGTCGTGGGGGGCTGGAGGGCTGTTTTTCATACAGCTGTATCTTATTCAAAGCTTCTGTGCTTAATCCTAAACTGGATGATCAGACAAATAATACATGAGTTTTAAAATTCACACCATGATGTTTTAAACAGCAAGAGAAGTAAGCTGAGGAAATGCATCATTTTCTGTCAATATTTTGGATAGTAGGCTGTAACATACAGAATAATTTATTTTCTGTTTGTTACTGGACTTTTTTTCCTGCCATTGCTGATTTCAATGTAGTGTATGAAAAAGAAAAATGATACACTGGCTGTACTTAATTTAAAGCAGGTATTTGAAACACAAAGATGTGCAAATCAAACACAGTAAATAATTCTTACTAAAGTTAACTTGGATGCAACTCCCCAACGAAGCAGTCAGGGCATAGAAATGGGTTCTGTGCTCTCCTCCTCAGGAAATCAGGCTCTTGAGAGGCACTACCAGAATGTGAAAGCATGAAACACATAATAGGCACACTAAGTTTAACAGTTATTTACATAAAATCTTTGCAAATCAGGAGTGCATTCAGATTGAACTGAAATTTTTCATTCCCATCTGGGAGGATATACAAATTAGTTTTAATTTTTTATTTTTTTAAAATTATTATCTGCTGGTGTTAGGCAAATTGCTGTTAGTGCACTTGGTTTGGATTCTGTGTGAAAACTTGTGAGTTTTCCTCAAGGAGTGTGTGTAATTGCTCTTGTTCTTGTAATCCCCACTTGATGAAAGTTTAGAAATACGGATGCAGGTGTTCATTTTCTTGTTTGCAGAGCTCTGGATTTTATCACCAGTGAGGGTCACTGCAGAGCTGCTCCCAAATCCAACAGTGCTGTTTGTGGGGTTTTATACAGAGCCCGAGTTAGTTCCATGAGATACCTGGAATTCATGTCACTGCTGCTTGATTTCTCTGTCCAAAAAGAAACAAAACAAATAAAAAAAAACAACCCTGGAGCAATAGCCACATTCTTACTTTTGGTGATGTTCAAAGCTTAACTCAGTGGAGCTGATATTGAAACACAGAAGGTCATTTTGGTACCCGAAGGTGCAAAATTCACAGGACTTGTCCAGAGGTGTTGGATAAAACTCCAGAGGTGGAGCAGAGTGTTTTCAATAACTCACTGCCTTTCTAAATGATAGTTTGAGCATCCAGAGAGCTGCTTTTCTGGAATGAAACATTTTTTTTTCTTCTGCAAATGTAACATTTGTTTAAGCATTGTTGAAAATGTATTTATGAAGATGAAAAGACCATAAGGAATGATACAGTGAAATGGAAAAATTTTTTGGTTTGCAAGTGCATGTGACTCTGTTAGGTGACTCATTTTGCTAAAAGTTCACTGCATTGGTGTAACCCTTATTTCCATGAACACTTCAGAGCAGTAGCTTTTTTTTTTTTTTAAAAAAGGATATTTAAACTGTTCTAAACAAGAACCAAAAGATTTAAATAAAAAGAGGTTAATTCATAGGATTAGATATGAGTTCCCAGTGGTGTAATTTTGGAAACAGAGCAATTTGTGAGGTTAGGAGTGTATTCCCCAGCATCAGTCTTGTGCTTCTTAGTTTTGTAGGGCTGATAAATCCTCACCCAAGTGCTCACTTTGCAGTGTGAAACAGATGTAAGATTAAAATTCAGCCCCGTGGACTGAAAGTCCCTTTCAAATTTTCACAGTGAATGAGTGAAAGAAATAAAGATATAGAAGTAAAGATAATCCTGCCTGAAAGGAACCTTGAGATGGTGACAGAGAAGTTGCAGCCTGAATGAAACAGCAGCACTCAGAGCCCTGAATTTGCAGAGACTTTATTAAATCAGACACACTGCAAGCACAGACGTTTGTACCACTCTCCTTCTTGTTCATTAAACTCCTGTGTCCTGCTGTTTCAGGCAAAATATGGAGGAAAATCCTGTTAATCTACTGGAAAAATATTGATGAAAGAAGAATAGCAGAGCAAACGAACAGTCCTTGAAACTTGGTAGCAATTAAGTGAACAATAAGTTGAATGTTAAGGTTCAGTCAGGGCAGTTTAGTGGAATAAGGTGTGGAAATGGTGCCTTTTTTTTTTTAATTCCAGCTGCTTTCTCCTACTGTTTTATATCTATATTTGGATAGAGAGATTTGCATTGCATTGGTGTGTGTTTAGCAATAATTAAACCTGCTAAAGTATAGCTGCCTCACATAATAGGACAGTAATTAAGAACTAAAACTTTTAAATTGGTGCCTAGGAATGGAGGGGTTTGTAGGAAATCTGGAATGGTGAGTTACTATTTAAATAAATTGTTATTAAAGCACAAAAGTCTGTTTTGGTCCATTTTAACCTTCCCACAGTAACAAATAACAACGGGGTTTCTTGATTTAGTTTCTGAGAAGTTTGAAGGCAGCTGGGGGGGTTTGATGTGCTGGATTTATTTATTTATTTATTTATTTTTTTTGAGAGGCAAGGCTTTTTGAGAGATCTCTTTTGCAAGTGGAGAGAAGGATTAAAGCAAGAGAATAGGTAGAATTTGGACCTGAATCTTAAAAAAATTGCATCAAAATCCAAATTTCCTCCTATTAATGACAACGTTGGGGACCCAGAATTCAGTGCTGACAGTGATCTGAACCCTGAGCAAAGCCCAAGTGAAGAAATTCTTTGCCTCCCTGGAAGTCTTAGCTCTGTTTACATAAGTGAGCTCCCAGACTATGATTTACCAGTGGTGAAGTTCAACAGAGCCCACAGTTAAGGCAGGGTAGAGGCATTTTTACCATTCTATTTAGTCCTTCTCTAACAGTGCTTGCTTTAGAATAAAAATGAAGTAAAAAATAAAAAAAAAATAAAGAAAAGCAAAAAGCAAAGCAAGTTATATCTGTCCAAACATGAATATTCACAACCAGCCCTGGAGAACACCTGACTTCAGGCCTTGATTTTGAAACAGGGTCTGAGATGGTGAGGGCCTTACTCACCCTGCAAAAACTTTGCTCCCATGTCTGATTTACCTCAGAGAGCAAATATCCTGGCAATGGTTAAGAGTTCGTGGTTCCAGCTGTGGAAAAAGTGCTGTGCTCACCTCAACTCTCTGCAGACAGCCCAGCTGGAGGAAAAACTCAGCAGTCTCTTTGGTTCCCACCCTGCCCTGGAGCTTTTCTCTCCTGCCTTTGCCATTCCTTTTGTACCTTTGCTTCCAGAATTCAAATTTCAACCATAAACTTTAGAAGGCAAGTTTAGAAGGCAAAGATTTTTTTTTTCTTTTTCTTTCTTTTTTTTTTCCTAAGTGCTGTTTCCCAGAAGGGAGGAGATGCATCCATTCTGTAGATGCCCTAAAAAAAAGACACAACAAAAGAATTATATGTTTAATGGCATTGCTTTTCCATAGTTATTTGGTTGCCTTGGTCCTGGAAACTGGGTTAAAGCTCAGGGAATCCAAACAGAAGTTGTCTGAGCTAAGCAAGGAAAGAAATTCTGGAGGAAAGGCAGGAGGAAGATGCTTAGTTTGGGGAACAGAATGGAAACCTGAGCCCTTTGTGGGAAGGTAATGGAAGCAGAAGAATAGAAGACAGGGATATGAAAAAGTGGCTTATGGGTGGATGGGAATAGAGCAGTCATTTAATCATTTACCTTTGTCATAAATATTTGTATTTCTCACATATGGAAATAGTGAAAAAAGATGTTAGTGGGGTTTTGGTTGCAAAGGCAGCAAATGAAGTCAGGGCAATTCCATTTTTCTTATGGATAGCTCGGCACACATGTTCTGCATTAATTACCTCCATAAATTCTGTTAACCTGGCAAACAATGGAAATATGTTGGTGACATCACTCTACTGGAAAATAAAAATGGGTTCAGCATCTTGATTTTCTCAACATGACATTTGAGGAGATTTCTTATCCTATTGGCATTTTCCTCCCCCAGTTTGCACCAGGATGTTTAGTCCTTTGCTCTGGGGGTTTATTTTAGCTGTGGAGTAGCCCTGTGAGGACATGGCATTCCACTGCCCATGCCAGCTGGAGCTCTTAGTCATGGAAGTAGAGAAGAAAAGCTTGACAAAAGCATCAGGGCACACCTGAGTGTGTGGCTTTCCAAATGTAGCACTTCAGGATTCTCAGAGGTTTTTTTACAAGTCTTTACTTCTGTGTTTCAAACCCAAACCAAACCCAAACCCAACACGACTCTGTTCACTTGCAGGGGGTTTGTTTTTCTGTCCCCCACGTGAGGAGTTTCTTAAAAGCAGATTTTTTTCATGGCTTGTGGCATGCTGCCAGCTGATTCACTTGGGGAATATCACAGCCATTTTAACAAATGAACAGTCATTTCCTGGACTTATGCTCTGGTCCCTGTCTCAAAAATTTCTGTCCTCAAAGAGTTATTGATCATTTGCTGTGACTTTTGTTGTTTTCAGGACCTTGACTACGTTTGAACTGCAGTAAAATTTGTGGGAACTTGGGAACTTTTAGTCATGGCTGTTGTTTGTGCCCAAGAGTCTTCTCTGGGACACTTTTTGATGTCTAGAGTTCTAGAAACTGATATCATAGTGAGTTTGGAATTCTCAGTTTACCTTAAGTGAACTTGGACATTGTGATGCAACACTGATTTTCCCCTTTAAGTTGCTAGAAATGTTCCCAAGGGGGATCTTTGTCATGCTCTGGTAGACCCCAAATCTATCAGATCTTCAGAGAACTCAATTCTGTAAAACTAGTGAATACTGATTTTTTTTTTTTCTTCTCAAGGGAATTGGAGCACAGAAATAAAAAGAGTTAGATGTGCAGTGTGGCTAAGCCCTTTTGAGAAGTGCTTTAGAGCTTATTAAAATTATTTGAGTCATGTTTACTGTGGAGTTTTGGATAGACACAACATGTGGTGCCATTTGATGTGACTCAGAGTTTGGGTACCCAACGGGACTGACAAATATGACACATCCTGCAAGAGACCCACTTCTATTCTGGGCTGGTGGTGGAGGGGCTGGATTTAGGTAACAGAATCTCATCCAGTGTTTCTGGTAGGGTTTTTTTTTTTTCCCCTTGAGAAAGTTAAACTTGGGTTTTAGAGTTTCAACTCCCTTTCATCACAGTAGCCCCCATTCTGCATTTACATGTTGAACACTCACTGATATCAGGTTTAATGCCAGAGTGGTAGAGTAGAAGGAGATTAATAGGATTTGTATTTGAATGAGAGTTTAGCTAAACTGCAGTTCAGGTATCTAAAGGCTTTATGGCTCTTTTCTTTAGTAGGAAGTACTGCAAAAGGACCAATTGGAACTATTTAAAAAAAAATTACAAAGAAGTGAAAGCGACACAGTAATTTGGAACCCATTAAGTTAATCCATTTTTAATTTTTATATCCTTGTCTTAATGAAAAGAACTGGCACATATCAACTTACAGGAAATAGCCTAATAAAACCAAAACCTTATTAGGCCCCTTTGATAAACATTGCATTCCAGCCCACCACCAGTCATGTGTTTTTGCATACTTGGAAATTGAGCTTTGTGCCACTAGAACAATATGAGGAGGATTCTCATGTTTCAAACTAATAAAAAAGAAATAAAATCTGTTTTGTCTGTGCTCATCCATGAGAATAGATGGATGGTTGGCAAGGTAACACAGACAGATATTCCCGGAAAAAGCAGTGTAAAGGTGTGTCAGGTGTGTCAGCTTACTCCTGGATTGGTTCTGCTTTTCCAGTTTACAATCCATGCTTTTATTTATAGGCATTCCTGCATTGCTTGTTGCTGTTCCTGCATTCCCTCCTTCGTGGCAGCCTTTGGATGGAGAGAGACTTGCAGTGAGATTCTGTCTTTGGCTGCTTTGTTTTCCAGCTGTAGGGAAATCTGAGGTACCTAAATGTGGCCTCAGATGCTCTTGGGGAGTGTGTTTGATGAGAAGAGTAAAATCTGGGAGGAAAAATAAATTCTTCCTCTTCAAAAGCTGAAGGGAACTGCCATAAAATTAGAATTTGCCAAGTAGTCCAAGTTGATAGTGGAAGATTTTGTGTTCTGTAGAAGAAATATTCTGTAGAGTAACTTGACCCATAGTGCTAATCTTTTGTCTTTTCATCTGGTATTTGCAACACAATCTCTTAATTTGGGAAGCAATTATTTACTGAACATTTATATTACAATAATGGAGACTTTGACTACTCAGTCTTTTCTGTTCAGTATTGGAGCAACTGGTTTTTAATTCATTTTGGTTTCCCCTTGTTTGTTCATCTCTTGCTCCCACCCTGGTGGAGTTCTTCAGTCAGCAATTTAACCACAGATTGAACATGACAGTTGCCAAATTTAAAATGTTCTGCACAAAATCATACTCGTGTTGTACAGTAAAATGGTGCAGGCAAGAAGGGTTGAAAGTGCAGATCTCAGAGTGTTGTGCCTCTCCAAGGACTGGAGTCTGGCTTTGAGCTGGAGCAGAAATCTCACTGAGACATCTTGAATTTGGAAAAAATTGTGTGGTAAATGGGAAAAAATGTTGGCATCTGGATTGGGAATGGGCTACAAAGTCCTCTTTGCTGTTTTTAGGAGCCTTTGCTCTGTGTAGCTCTCTTTGCTTCCTTGGGTGTCCCAGGCTGGAGGGGGACAAAGCTGTAAAAGCAGTATCAGCAGATGGACACCTGTGTCATCTGTGGTGTGCTGGGGTCATCTCTTCTGAGCAGTGATTCCATAGAATGATAGAATGAGTTGGGCTGGAAGAGACCTCTGAGATCATCAAGTCTAACCCTTAATCCGACTCCACTTTGATACCCCAATCCTGGCACTCAGTGCCACGGCCAAGCTCAGTTGAAAAACCTTCAGAGTCCGAGAATCCACCCCCTCTCTGGGCAGCCCATTCCAATGCCTGAGCACTCTCTCTGCAAAGAACTTTTTTCTGCTCTCCAA
>JAWWLZ010000001.1:2561859-2573157 GCA_035041345.1 Poliocrania exsul
GAGCTTGGCCGTGGCACTGAGTGCCATGATCTGGGAAAGGGACTGGAGTTGGACCAAGGGTTGGACTTGATGATCTCGGAGATCCTTTCCAACCCAATCCATTCTAGGATTCTGTGATCCCTCATCGGGACCCCGAAACACCCGGAGGTGCCCCGGCGGTGCGAGAAGCTGCGTGCGAGGAGGAGGAGAAGGAGGAGGAAGAGGAGGAGAAGTGTGAGAGCATCACCCGCCTCGCCCCGCACAGCTCCGCTGCGATCCCGCGGGGTGCCCTCGCTCGCCAGGAGGGTTGTAAACCCGGTGGGGAGCTCAGGACAGTGTTTCGGATAAAGCTCGGCAGGTGGCGATGTTCTTTCCCCGATGTTCTTTCCCCGCTGTCCCGCACGGACGGGCTTTGCCCACGTGGGTCCCTCGGGGGGTGCCGCCCACCCCGCACCAAGCGGCCACTTTTTCGTTGCCCTTAGTTGGGTTTGGAGCAGAAGGTGTGGTGTGAAATGCGCGTCTCGTATTCGTGTTCTGCTTTTAATCAGCGGCTGAGCCCTGTGAGGGACGTGCCGGGGTTAAGGGCTCTCGGCACTGTGTGTAGATCCCATCTTACACATAACGCGGTGATGAAATCTTGGAGGTTTACTCGGTGACATTTGGCCCTTGCGTCTGCGGATTAGTTTTTCCTGCCTAACTCGCTATTCCTCGATGTCCCTCAGGCTGGAACTCTCTTTCCAGCTGTTGGCTTTCCGGAGGCCCCAAAGGGTAATTAAGACGTGCAGGCTGATTGCTGGTTGTCTGTTCGCACGAGCGCTGTGGGTTGTGCGCTGTTGCATTCGACAAGTAGGGGCAGTCAACACCATCCTTCCTCAAGGGCCCGACAATTGATTCGAGTTAGACTCCGGGGAGAAAGTCTGAATTGCTCTACGGTCTTGTTTTTAAACAAAATAAAATCCTAACCCCGAAGTGAATCTTTTAAGTCTAGGGGAAAGTTTCTGTTTGCAGGAGCTGAAACTTTGTTTCTGAATTGGATGTCAGCGTTTATATGCTGAGCTTTCTGAATACAAAAGCTAGGGAGAGGTAGGAGTTAGTATCCTATAGTGATGGTTTGTCTTGGAATGTTACAGGTAGATTTTGACCGCTAATCCTTTAATTAGTTCCTGTTTAGACTTCATTGATATTGACAAAAATGTTGTAGTGAATTAACTTGTTTCAGGTTAAAACACTCAAAAGTTAGGACTGATGAGAGAGGGTGATAGTGTTGGTTATGAATCAGGCTACAGAATGGCATAAATCAGAATCTACTTTGCACTTGGAATATTTATTCAATTTGGTACTGAAATGTGTCTTAGTTTCAGAGGTACAGATTATCAGAGAAATATTAAAAGGTTGTTTAGAGGAGTTGCCAGGAGGTCATCTACTCCATCCCATCTCCTGCTCAGTGCAGGACCATTGCTAAGGTTCTATCAGGTCAGCTAGCTCTGGGAAGCCTCTGAGGATGGAGATAGCACAGCCCCTGCAGGCAGGACAGACTGTTTCAGTGCTGCACAGACTTCTAGTGCACAGAATTCTCCCTGATACCCACCCTGAATCTCTCAAGACACAGTTTGTGGCTGTTTTCTCTTCTTCCACCATCTGCCGTTACTGAGAGGAGTTTGTGTTAATTCCTTTTCAAGTTGTTGCAGTCTGGAATGAGATCACTCCTTAGCTTTTTCTTTTTATGAGACCAAACGATCCCTGTGTCTTTGCAACATATGTGTTTGTTTGTCCTCTGACTGTCTGGGTACTGAGCAATATTATTAGGTATGATTCCATATTGGCTTCCATGGAAGGAGGGTTAATGTGGTAAACCTTTACTAGGATGGCAGGAAAAAATCCAAGAGTGGGATGAAGTGGCAATGTAGGTGTTTCATCTGTGTAACTGGTCGACTGTTTCAGTCATCAGTTCACAAGAACACTGTGGTTTATTTTAAATTCCTCTTACAACCCAGGGATTTAACAACTGTGAGCTAAATGGGTTCTGGAGGGATTGAATTTTCTTGAAAAGAGATGATAACAGCATTGTATGACTTATTTCTCCACAGCTCCTAAAAATGAGAAGTCTGGCCCTATACTAGCTTCTAATCCAGACAATGGGGGACATGTTTGTCTAAAATCTGTGTGTTTTCAAGGCCGTTTCCAACCTTAAGAGCTTTTTCCATTATAGCAAAAAATCTTAAGCTTGTATTTTCTGCTCAGAGTTGAGAGTTTACTTATTTAAGATACAGTAACAGGAATGCTTTTTGAAATTGAGGTTTTGGGATTTTGTTTAGTTGTTTGTGGGGGTTTTGTTTTGGGTTTTTGTTTGTGTGTTTTTTGTTCGTTAAAGAAGTGGGCACTGAGAAAGAGAGCTAAGGAAATAATGTCAGCTGAAGTGAAGGTGAGAACTCTGGGTATAATGACATTAAACATTCATGTTCACATGGAGAGATGTCAGGTGTGAGGGCGAGTGAAGAATCAAGATTGAAATCTACAGAAAGCAACCTGGATTTAAATTGCTTATGAAGCTATTTCTGCTGCCTTCCATCTGGAAGACTTGGAGCTTCTTTGCCATGTGACAGTAGGGAATAAAGATGCCACAACAACCTTCATGTTCCAGAGAAAAGACAGGACCCTTTGGCTTCTTTGAGAGGGAGGGAGTTTGGGTTAACTCTTGGCTTCCCTGTGACTGACTCCTCTCTTCATATTCCAGAGATGGATTCAGGGACACTTGTATCTGTCATCTGTTCAAAACTGTCTTCATGAACCTCAGGAAATACTAGAAGTTCAAACAAACCGCATTCTCACTTTTCACTTAATGCAAAATTAAAATCCCAACCTGAGCTTCAGAAGTTAATTTTCTTCTTGACTGTGTGGTTTGATACATCACGTGCAATGCATTCCATCAGACTTATGGGATGTGTAACCTGGCAAAGCAAACATTGCTACTGCAGCTTGAGCGTTTATGTTCCCTGATACCCTTGAGTTACCTGTTTAACTTTCCCTAATATTTTTGTGACACTTTATTAATAAACATCATGTATCCACGATGGTGATTTAATTTTACTCTGAAACCTGGTAATAAATGTTGGAGCTGTAGAGCATTTACATGGAAGTGTTTTAGCCTGAAGAAATGTTTAGAGGAGAAGCTGAGCTGCACTTCTGCTGATGGCACCAGAATTCAGCACTGTATATTCACAAGTAAATGGTTTTCAGATTAGAACATCTTCTTACAGTGAAAACACCCAGAGGGTGAACGTTAATCAGATCAGTAGGAAAGCCCTGTGTGGCTGAAGGACAGGCAGGGGTGGTGAAGGAATGCACAAAATAAATGTGCAGCCCAGGTGGAAAATTTGCTACAGGACTGATTTGCCAGAACCAGAGGACTCCTGAATTGTTTCTCTTGTAGACTGGGATCTAACTGGAGGTATCTGCAAGGACATGTGTGACTAAAGAGAGGCATTAGAGCACAGAAGATGGGATTGAATGAGCAGATGAGAGTTACCAATCCCATGAACAAACCCCTTACTGAACATCAGCACTGCCAAATGTTTGATTTACACACTGTTTTAAGAGAAAGCCACACATTGTCTGTCTTGGGCTGCAGCAGAGGGTGGATTTGTGCCACCCCAATTCTGCCTTCCTTGAGGGTTTGGGATTTTTATTTTAAAGTGCTGATAAAGAAAATGTAAGCAGAGACTGAGAGAATGGAGAACATTTTGAAAACAGTCAATGCTGAATGTTGGCGTTCCTAGGAATTTAGGGAAACTACCATGTCTGGCATGCTGCATTTTGGAAATTCAGGGGTTGCATGTGGCTGCACTAGTGCAGTGTCTTGGTTTAGAAGGTGGAGGGCAGCATTAAACTCAGAGTTAATCTACTAGGTTAGACCACTATTAATAGAGACAAAAAGTGGAAGGTCTGCAGTTTGTGTTGTATGGGCTGAAATGCAGTGGCTTTGAAGACAGAGCAAAGAAAGTCCAGTTTTACTTGATTCAGGTAGTGGTTTTATCAGAAGAATGGCAGGTCTCCATATAGAAGCTGTAAGGGAGTAACATAATCTGTTAGTAAGTATATAATTTACATGAAGTATATCATTGTTTGTGTTTATGTCCTTTTAAAAACAAAGAGAATTCAGCAGTGGATCAAAGAAGTGTCTGAAGTGAAGGTTTGCCCTTGGACCCCTGTAATGATGATGTACCAAAGTTTGCTGGATCGTGTCTGCCATCCTATTTTATGTTCAATATAAAATGTATATTTAATTGTTTCTGACATGTTTGGAAGTGAACTTTGTTAAAGCACACGCATTTTAACTGGTGCATGTTAGAGGTGTTTACAAACACTGGTCAAATGTGATGTAGGTTTGTTTAACCTGGTTTACTTGTTGAGTTAAAGGCAGTGCTGTGACCAAATGTAGGCAGGTTTTGGCGTGGCCACTTGCAATGTGTTTTATTTAGGAATCAACTTCATTCAGTAACTAGAGCACTGTTTTGTTTCTCCTTAGCTATGCCTTGTTTAGAAAAACTGATTTTAAAGATATGCATTCAAATCTTCCTTTTGCATTCTTCACTAAAACAGAGACTTTTAATTAAAACCTTAAAAGTTTCTTCTTTTGTTTTCCTGTTTAAATTCAACAAAGAAAGACATAGGAAACAGACAAGAAGCAGTCTGATTATAGTGTCTGTTGTGGTTTTTGTTTTGTTTTGTGGTTTTTCCTCCTTTTTAAATAAAAATGTGTTTATAAAACCAAAAAAAAGGGAGAGGAAGAGAAAAACAAAATTGCAAGTGACAGGATTCCATTCAGCTTACCTTTTCCCTGCTGAATTTCCCGTGTTCACCACAGCAGGAAGAACAGGCATTTTCCTGTTTGTGTTTCTTGCAAGTGAATGGTTTGGCCCAGTTTTTTCCTCTTGTTACCTACAGCAAAATTCTTCCAGCTGTATGGGAGGAGTTTGCTGGATATATCTGTATGTGTGTGATGTTGCCTTATGCCTCAGGTGTTCTTTGGGATCCAGATGAAATGTGATTCTGCAGCCTAATAAACTGTTGTATTGAGTATTAATATTATTTGAAAACTATGCAAAGCAACAACTGAATATCTGCTATTAATGATATTGAGGACACTGATCCAGGAGTGAAATATTGGAGTAGAGGTGGGAAGTAACCAACTGTTTCTTAATATATATACATGATGCAAACCTTTTTATCTTCCATAATCAGATGCCAGGCTGATGTTAGGTGGTCTCTCCTTCCTAGCAGGGAGCAGCACAACCCTGACCAGATCTGGCATAGCTACTGGATACTTGTAAGAATGTGGAGCACTTGAAAAGGTTTATGTTAGACAAACAGAAGAAGGAGAATATAAAGGATGTCTGGAAGAGTTATCCTGATAAATTTCCTAAATTTAATTCTTAGCCATAGACAGAATCACTTTCATTGCAGCAAATCTGTCACTCTGGACAAAGGGAAGGCTGGACAGAACTCTTGGGTCCAGAGTGTATTAAAATTGTTAACCTGCCTGTGAACCCATGTAGGAATTGTGTTGAATTTTTACAAGAGTAAAAGATGACTTCATGTAAGTAATGCTCCTGAACATAACAAAGAGACTACTTAATGTAGGGGTTGTGTGTGGGGTTTTTCCTACCTCTGTCATCCTAAATGTGAGCAGTGTTTTGTAAATGAGATGAACCAGAATGAATATAAAGTGCTGCATTTTGGCACCACGTTTTGTGCCAGACATTCCATGGGAGAAAGTCATGGCTGGAAAGGACAGAGGTTAAGTAAGTGTCTGAAGAGGAATCGTTGGTTCAACATGGCCATAAATGCCTTTGTTGTGAAGACAGAATGAATACAGAAGTGCAATAAGTAATCACTGGTGGCTGGTGTGAGCAATGCCTGTAGTATGCTGGGCAAGTGGAAAGGTTATGGAATGGCTAATGGCATTATTAAAATGATAATAAAGTGAGAATGCCAAAAGGTCAAAATAAATTATAAAGACATATTGTGTTATCTGAGAGAGAATGAGCAAATAAAAAAAAAAGTGAATAATCTTAGAAATAACCCAGAATAATTTAATTAATGCGGAGTTTGCATAAAACAAAATTAGATGAAAGCTTTGTTTCAATGTCCACAAATCTCTAAAAATGTGTAAACCAAGAGTAATGTAAGAAAGATGGTACTGAGCTAATGGCCAGTGGGAAGGGTTTAGTATGAGCTTTTTTGGTGACACTTGGCATTTTGTGCATTGAGAGGAACAGGGATATGGGGCAAAACAGGAGATAATATCATTGACATCTGCAGCAAGCCTTGTGCTAAAGGAGATGCAACTAAGGAGAAGAGCCAAAGAAAAGAAATTGAGGAAGGATAAAATAATTAAAAATGAAGGATAAAATCTTTAAAATCCATAACTATGTGTGAATAAGCTGTAAACTGAGAATCCATGGGGTTTGATGCTCCTGCAGGACATTGTGATCCTTTCCCCAGGGCTGTCTGTGTTCCTGGGGGTGACGGCGAGTGTAGCAGGAGGGTTCGTCAGCAGGACATAATTGGTTGCACCTGCTCAGGAGATGAATTAATTAATCACACCTGAGCCAGGGAGGAGCTGCAGCCCCATTGGCTGAGGGGCACCCACCCCTCCTGAGGGGGCATCAGCACAGGTGCAACTGGTTGGGAGATTAACGAGGACTTGGCCATCAGAGCTGGGAGGAACAGGAACAAGAAGACCAAGATGGACTGAACTACGAGCAAAATAAAGGCATAGACTGAGGAGTTTCTGCCTCCCTCACTGCTACAGGTGAGCAACAGAATTTTGGTCAAAGGATTGGCAGTATAAAGCAAAATTCCAGTAGTTTTTGCCTCTGTTTTTATGGCCATAGTGGAAGTTCTCTGTGGTGTTTTTCTTTCTGTGAAGGTCACACAAACACAGATCACTGTATAGCCAACACACAGACTCTTGACTGATAAAGAAGCTGAAAACCAGAGAACTCTGTAAACTTACACACATTGAATACTTTTCTGTGTATTTTTTGTACTTTTCTGCACATTCACACCTATTTCATATCCTTGCAGTACATAATTGTTACCTGTGAGCTGCTTTAGGCCTTGACAGTTCAAGGTTTTTTATCCTTGCAGTTTGTCACACAAATCCTGTCTTTTTCTTGTGCAAATGGGTTGATATTCTTTTAAAATTTGCACACCAATTTAAAAATAATCTTCTAAAATAAGCTTATATTTATTAAACTAGGGCTTTTGCTAGGCAGTTGCTGCTATGTCACAGAAGCCAAATGCAATGTACGTCAGCTGAGGGAAACACTGTTAAGTCATGGAAATCAGATTTTTATTTTACTGGAAATTAAAAAAAAAACCAAAACAAAAACAACCCAAACCCCACAAACTAAAGAAATCTTGTCATTCCCAAAGAAAGCAGTAAGTATTAAAAGAATTCAGTTTAATTCAAATGAAGGCTGTAGACCAGATCATTATATTGGTATCAAGTTCTTTGTGATTTATGGTGCAAGAGTGAATATGAAATTAATTTGATAGTCATTGATCCTGTACTGCAATGTATTGGCAACATGCAATATGATATCTGCCTTCCAGAATATAACTGCCTTCTTATTGTTCTTAAAATAAAAGGTTATTCCTTATTACTTTACTTCCTACTTTTTTATTAATACAAAGACCTGGATATTCTGACTTTGCTCTCCCACTGTTTTGAACAACTTATTTGGTTTCACTTGCATTGGATGATTCTGCCTGTGTACCACTTTCCTCCAAACTTATCTTTGAGAAATTGAGTCTCCATTAAAGTTCCTACTTCTGAATTCTTCATAAAAAATAAGACTTGATGAGTGACTACATGTATAAAAGTTGTAACAGCTCTGCAGATTTGAAGGTGATGAATTCCTCTGCCTTGTACTTTGGCCCATTTTCCTTGCTCTGTGTTATTTACTCTGTCTCCCTTAGCTCTCTTGCCTCTATTCCACAGCTCTGAATAGTTTCAAAGAGTTTCTTTGAAAAGTCATCAAACCACATAAATATGATTTATTGTGTATACTTTGGAACTTGCACAGCATTTAGACATTAATACAGTGTTGAGATCAATCTCAGTTTTTCATGATATTACCACTGGCTTTTCGTGCTTTTAGGCATAGGGAATCTTGTAGGCATTATTCAGAATTTTTGGGTATTCCTCTGATCCATTCAGATCTGCTTTAAGGGCTGGCTGCAAGTAGGAGTTATATAAATGTCTCTCAAATATCACTTTGACAGAGAAATGAAAAAAGCCCACAATAGTATCTGTCAGAACTGTAAAGAAAAGCAGTCACATATTACACAAAAATCATTTAATGGTTAGACTTTCTTACTAGACATAGCAGGTGTTATTTCAGCCAACATAACAGTTTCAAGGGAGATGTAGGAATATTGTGTGCAATGTGAAAAAGAAAAATCAATTTTGTCAAGCTTTAGAGTCACAGTATTTCTGATCTTGGCAACTTAATTTTAATAGACAGTGAGTGATGTTCCACATCACAAGGCTGATCAAATCCTGATTTATAGCAGTGAGATGTAATAATGCATCTCAGTGTTTCATGAGTTGCACACTAACAACTTTTAGTGGCATGAGCAGCTCTGTTCTGATTTAATTCAGTGTACCACAGAGCAGTTTTTATTTCGTTTTTGGTCCAGCTAAAGATTGGTGTACGGAGCTCATTTCACTGCCCTTTCTGTGGGCTCAAAGCATTGGCTGTTCCAGGGGGGGTTGAAGTAACCCCCTTTATGATATGCAAGTAAAGGGAACACAAAGTGCCTGTGACTGACAGGTAATTTGCCATGAGCTTTTCTAGTTCCTTGGCATAATTTCAGTAGCAGCTGTAATCGTTGTGTCTGAAGAGTTTGGATGTGTGTGCGCTTTAGGGATTTTATTTTTCCTTCATCTTTGTTGATTTAAATATTAATGGGACTTTTTTTGGGTGCAAATGTGATCTCAATTTTACTACTTTTTGCTGTAGCATTATTATGCTGATTGCAGAGGAACAGCTTTTACATGCTGTGGTTATATATATATACATATATATCTATATATAGATATATTAGCAGAACAAATGCTGATTTCAGAGTATCACTCATGAAAGCACATTTTTTCCCAGACAATGACCAAGTCAAGTGGGTGAAATTGTGGTAACTAGAATGCTAATTTAATGAAATTTTTATGTTGTTTAGATGTTAATGTATATCAGGCCAATTTTACAGGTTTGACTATTTTTTACAACTAAAAACCTTCTTCCCTTCCCTGCCCATTTTTTTTCCAAGGCATGGGAATATATTTGTTTAGTGTGGGGTATTGTTGTTTTCTGACATGAAATTAGTCATCTGTGTTAATTAATAACAAATAACAAGAGAAAATTTGTTTATTGCATAGATAATTAATGTCTCACTAGCATGTTTCTTTGGGTGGCAACCCAAAACCCCCAAAAAATAGAAGAAGGAAGAAAATGCCTACCATGGGCTGGTGGAAACAGAGGAGTTTTAGGTATGAGAAGTTGAATAAAAAAAGAGTAATTTAAAATGAGAAAGTAATTTTCTGTTTCCTGACCGTGATTTGTGCCAGTTGCTGGAGTATTAAATAAGTTAAAATTTAAAAATAAAGTGTTACAAGAAGTAACGTTCCTGAAGTGTGGAGTTTTTAAACTTTGATTGGTGATTTTTGCCATATTAAGAATGTCTCAAAAATATAGAAAGTCTTCATATTTGGAGACCAACAATGTGTGTAACTGTTGTTGATTTTACTCCCTGGAACTTGGGTTTCAGATTTTGTGTAATGCATTTTTGGCAGAAGTTCTTGAATCTCCTGTTAAGGTGGAGTGACACATTCTAAACTACAACACAGTGTTTTATTGGGGTGGTCTTTGCAAACAGCAAATTGGGTGCCAGTAAAGAGCTTCAGGAAGGAATTTTTGTTGCTTAATGAGTCAACCACTGTTCAAGGGGAGCTTCCCTGGAGTCATTAAATCAGTCTAAGAGGGTATTGGACCTACAGCTAGAGAAAAAAGTTGTGCAAACTCCATCTTTAGGTCTCTCCAAAGATCTGACAGAAGTTTAACTTGCAGTAAATGCAAATATTTGAGTTTTTGTGACAAATTGTGGTCATTGCATAGAGTGGGATTTGCACACAGTGGAATTGGGGATGGGACAAATAAGTTGCAATTTCCAAAAGACATCACACTACTCTGGTAGGGGAAATGTGGCTGGAATTGAGCCAACAATTTCAGGTCACCAAATAAAAGTGTGTTTGGTGAAATTATCTGAGCAGAAAGCTGAAAGTGGGGAAAATGAAGCATTTTAGTGTGTAAGTGGGATCATTTATAAAACTGCATTTTATCCTGGAGGATTCTTGTCCTTTCTAAAGTGTTGTTCTATAACACTTTGGGTTCCACAGCAAAAACATTTTTAATTTTAATTTTTAGTTATTCTATATGATCTATGGGCCCTGCACATGATATTTTTATGGCTAATACATTTATCAGCTCTGACAGTGAGACATCACATTGTTGAGTTTTAGCATTTTAATTACATGCATTTGACTTAGAATTCTTATGCATCTCCTTTCATGAACAAGTGTATCATAAATCAGAGAAAATCAGGAAAAAATAATCTTTGGTGTTGTGCCTTTCATGGCTTGGAGCTTGAAACTAAAATAATTTTCTTCCACTCTTAAATTTGCATGACCCAGGTGTTGCTTCAGTGTAAAGAACAAGTGTGAGCCTCCATAAAATATTTCTGTAGGAACAAAATAGTTAACACTGTATTTCAATCACATCCATAGCTGTTAAAGTTCATATCATTTGAGAAATTTATGGACAATATATTACAGGGGAGGACTGCAGTGTGATAAGAGAGCACAGGATATTAAAAGAGATTATATATCCAAAAGAAGGAGAAATTTACTGTACTCAGGAACTGCAGCGTGGATGTGGAAAAATGAAACTGGAAAATTAACTTGCAGATAAAAAACTCAAACCAGTTGAAGGTCAAACACTGACAAATCTTGCAGTTGAGTGAGAGGTGGGGCTTTGTCCCTTTGCCCAGGGTTCTCCTGCTCTCTGTGCTCCTGCACAGTGGGCGCAAATGTGGAGATAAACCCCCTTAGTGCTCTGCTAAGGCAGCCTGAGGGTCTCTTTGTGCCTGGGCCAGTTGGCCAAGAAGGCCAAGGGGATCCTGTCCTGGATCCAAACTAGCGTGGCCAGCAGGCCCAGGGCAGTGACCCTTCCCCTGGACTCTGCCTTGGGGAGGCCACAC
>JAWWLZ010000001.1:2641628-2654350 GCA_035041345.1 Poliocrania exsul
CCAGGGGAATTGAAGTTGGAGATGAGAAAAAACTTCTTTGCAGAGAGAGTGCTCAGGCATTGGAATGGGCTGCCCAGGGTGGTGGTGGATTCTCTGACCCTGGAGGTTTTTAACCTGAGACTGGACATGGCACTGAGTGCCATGATCTGGTAATCATAGTGAGGTTGGATCAAGGGTTGGACTTGATCTCAGAGGTCTCTCCCAACTCAGCTGATTCTGTGATTCTATAATTTCTGCCTCTTAGAAAAGCATGAGCTGCTCTTGCCCTGATGCTGAGCTGGGAGGGCAGCAAGTGACCCTTTAGGTTTGAGCTGACCCTCCTCTGGCAGCTCTGACTCCACTCACCTGTCTCTGACCATCTGAGTACAACACTTTAGTTGTGGTAGTTTCTGCTTTTGGCTGTTGCATGAAAAGGGATATCTGAACCCCAAATCCTGCACAGGATCCAGCTAAACCAATTTGGAAGGCACAAGTGCTGAGTATTGAGCAGCAGTTTTGCAGATTGCAGAATTTTTGTGGTTTTTGGTCCTTTTTTTTTATGCCACTGATATTTGAAATAAATGACACAGTAAATTGAACTGCATTTCTGTGTTACTGATCACTCACACCATGTTTTTGTGCAAACTGGGCAGTAACAGGCAGTAACTCCTTCCTGTTGAATGCAAGGTAATGTCTCTGTTCAAATTATCTCTTGCCCATTCCATGTGAGCATTTGGAGACTGCAGGTTTTTGAAAGTCAAAGAGCAGCACTGGATCTTTGGAATCCTTAATCTTAGATGAAAATAATGCTCAGCATGAGAGGGTGGAAATCAGGACAGTGTTCTGAGCTTTGGAAAGGTGACATGGGAAACACAAAACATCAAAGGAGTGTTTTGGTCCAGATATTCATCAAATAGTGAATTCCTCCATCCCAAGGCCATGTGGGCAGTGAAAAAGCAGCCCCAAAACACCACCTAATTAAAGGAAGACATCAGTGTAATTTTGGCTGTTTATCTCAATTGCCAGCAGGTTGCCAAGTCTTCATAAATATAAAAAATTGTAGAGTGTTTGTCTTTATAGAGGCAGAAAGTACAACTTCCAGACTGTGTTTCTATAGGTTTAGTGTAACCATGGTGTGAGTACAATATGATGTTCCTTTTCCCTTTCTAAAGGTAAAATGCCTCAATTTTTCTGGAACATTTATTTATTTTTTACTACCATGACAAAAACAGTGCATAGCTTGAGGAAACAAACTGTGTGCTTGTCATGGGGCAGCAAATAATGAAACGCATCTTCAGCTTTTTAAAAATATTTTTTTCCTAAAGATTTTCCTTCTCTCCTTTGCAGTAGTTGAGTTTTCATCTTATTTTTTTACTTTTTGCCACTGTTTTTAGTTCTCCTGCTGTCTGCAAGAATTACATCTCAATTGCTTATAAAGTCATGGTTCAAAACTACTTTTTTTTTTAATAGTGTCATCATCATAGAAGCCTCTTCCTAAAGCACAGTGGCAGTGTAATAAGGAATTACTATGCCAAAAGGAAAATTAATTTTCTCTGTCTTTACTGAGAATGGTAATTAAAAGGAAAGAATGTAACCTGGAAAGATTGGCTTGTTTGTGATACAGCTCTAAATGAAAGTTTGGGGTTGCCTGTGCTGCTACTCTGACAACTTTATTTAGGAATACCCAACACACAAAATTAATAAAGGGAGAGAATTTCTTCTAACTTTCCACAGCCAAATAAACAAAATATCCCTGCTGTAATTCAGGTGACTCTATCACAGTTATTATTTGTTTTCTTCTTTTTTATCTATTTTAATATTGACAGTTAAGACTGAAGCATCTCACTGTCTTCTCTGAAAAATACAAATAGTGGATTGTAGATAATGCTTTGCTCAGTCTGAAATGTACCTTTTAAATCTCTTTTTAACTACACATTTAAATATATTTTTTATTGAATCTGAAGTATCTTATTTATGAGAAATTAGGATGTAAGGACTTGATTGAAGGACATGAACTTCAGAGATATTTGGAGCTTCTGAAGCAATTTTTAACCTTAGGTTTGTGTTGTTACCTGATAGTAGTGCTGGTTTTCTACAGTAGTTCTTTGTCACTTCCAAGCTTGGCGCCTCTGTTTGAAATGATCTCAGAATCAGCTTTGCCAAATCATTACACTGTTTATTTTTAGTGGTTTCCTTTTCATCTTTTAAGATGTTAGCTTTAATTTCTTGACTACAGACATTTTTCTCTTTCACTTGCCTCATTTTTTAGGAATATTTCCTAGGCTTTTATGAATAATGTTAAATTTTAGCAGTGTTTTTCCTCTGGTTAGCCAGTGAAACTACTTTTTAAAAATTAGAATTTCTACACAAATATAGCTTTTTATTTTTTTTTCCTATATTTTGGCAGTACTGCTCCAAAGACCATTTTCTTTTTTTTTTTTTTGTTCAATTGCTCAAAACCTGTTAGAAAAACCAGCAGTTTATCAGTTTATTATAACTGATCATCCTTCTCTTTCTTGTGTGTTTTTTTAATTTATTTTACTTTTAATTCTCTCCTCCATTATGAATACCAAAGTTGACCAGCAAAATAAACCAGAGAATGTTATTGCTATGCTTCTTCTGTGCTTGGTCTTAATCAGAAAATTAGTGGTAAGGATAATGAAGGGAATTTACTTTGCTTTTTTGGCTTAATTAAACAGCAGAGAGCTGAAGGAAGTCAACATACAAATGCTGAAAGTAATTGTGTTGCATTTCTTGTATTTATAAAACAGTAAATAAGGGAATATAAGCGTTGTTCTCCCTAAGAAGAAATTTCCACAACTAATATTACTGCATTCATTTATTAGTTCCTATAAATTTCTCCTTATCTATATATGGAACATGTATTTATACATATTAATAATTAAATATTTATTCATGTTTATCTGAGAAAATATCAATTAGCAAGAACCATTTGAACCACAGACCAACTAACAGAAATCAATCCTTGACTGAACTGGGAGTTACCCTGAAAGAGCTGCATTCACCAAAGCTCATGTTAGAGAAGAATAAAGCACTGAGTGAAACAGCTCCAAAAGAGAAATGCTGGATGGGTGATTTGCACTTTAGGGGTAACTGTGAGGGTGAAAGTCTCATTTGTACAACTGAGAAATCCTTCTTAGCCACCACCTTTAGGGAAAATTAAGAATTGTCCTTTGGGAAGTTGGGGAAATATTCTTCAGTATCTATGGGATTAATAAGTCTTTGGGAAATCTCAGAAAGTTGTTCTGGTAATATAATTGCCCGGATGAGAGGAAAAGAAGAACATAATGAGAACACAACTGGGATGTTTTGATGTGGTTTATCAGGACAAATCAGGAGAGACCCGATGTGGGAGAGCTGTAACAGTGCCCTGGCTCCGAGTGAGGAACAATCCTTGATGCTCAACTAAGTTAAGAAAACAAAGTGAGGAGATGATGAAGTCCTGGGATTCTATTGTGGAAAGACAATGGGAATGGAAAAATAGGACAAGATGGGGCTCAACAGACCCATCCTAAAATTTGGACACTAAATAATGAAACTGCTACTGTAGAATTTGGATGGTTTTGGTGTGTTGGGATTTTCTCACAGAAATGTCAGAATCAATCATTTTGCAATCTGCATTCCAGCAGAGGGTTTATCTGTGTTGATCAGGAAATCCTGTTGGCTCCCAACAGTTTTTCTATGAGGAATGCTGATGTCCTGACTATGAGAACAGCTAAACTGGATAATTCCAAACACATCTGGGGACATTATTCTGATATAAGAAACTCTAACTTGCATTTCTTGCTTCTGTTCTTGTTGAGTGCATCAGCAATCTGTGTGGCTTTAGGTGAGGTGGCTGTTGGAATTGATTTCTTTAGCCTGGTGCTACTCTGGTATAGATCCTGCCTTAATTTCAGGCTAATTTTGTTTTAACTGGAATTGATTAAGAAGCCACTTGAGATAAAATGATAGAAATTACTCTTAAGCAAAAGACTTGCAGGGAGATTTAGTGATGGAACTTAAACAGGTTAATGCACAAGTTTGGGTGATCCACCTTTCACTGGTAGTTAAAATGGGATTAGCAAAGGCAAAATGGTTTCAAATGTGAAACTGCAAAGCTTCAGATTCAAGTATGAAGGTTTAGCTAAGAAAAATATTGATACACAGAGCTTTCTACAGTTGTTGAAAGATATAAATATACTTTATCCACTCATTCTCATTCTGTGAAATCTAGAATATCACAGGGCGGGTTCTGGTAGAGTGAGTAGAGACAAGAGGTTTTCTAGTTCTGTGTTCTCTTCCTGACAGTGATCAATCTAAAGTGCTTTTTGTTTTGTGGTCTGTTTTTCTATTTGTGAATATGTGTTAATTCAGAAGTATTTTTTAATGGATTTTAAGGCCCATCCAAGCTCCTGGCCCTTGAGATGAGAGTAAGGAAGGACCTTACAAAGTGGGCAGGCAGGGACTTGAGGGGACTCTCAGTCTCTCCTCAGAGGCAAGATCAGTTTTAACTCTTTGTCTCATGCTGATTAGTTATTTATCTTTTATAATCTGATCGTGTTCCCTTTCACTGGTGTCACCCCTGGGGGGGAAAAAACAACCCAAACTCTTTTAAATTTTCTAGAGGTGAGAGTTGGCTTTATCTCTCTCACCTCATTTGTGTTTTCTGTTCTCTTTATCTGTCTCTGAACTTGGTCACTGCTTCAATACCTGATCAGGCATTTGGGATCTCTTGGACTCAGTTGAACTGAATTTTCCATATGTAGGCAAAAAATTGGCCTGTATAGTAACTTTTTAATAGCTTTTTCCATTATTCTGTGTACTAATTTTCTCAGTCTTGAATATATAACCAGAGAGATAAAGCCAAGCCCTTGCTAATCTGTTTTCACTCCTCAACGTTTCTGCTGTCAAAATCAGGCTACGTAGAGGCAAATGCAATTCCAATTTATTTTAATGGGAATTTAGGATTTTCAGATCAGGGCTGATTAAAACTGCTCCTGACACCAAATTTGCTGTAAATTATTCTTGTTTTGCAGAACCCCTGAGCATATTAATTTGCAACCTAAAGCTGCTGCTACTCACAATTAGATACCCAGGCTGTCCCTCCAAGCTTTACACCACTGGACTTGGCAGTGTCCAACTGGCCCTTCTCTGTCTCATCCCTGGGAGTCCATCCCCAAAGAGCCAAAGTTAAATTTAGTGGATCTGAAGACTGAATAATCACATGAATTCTGAACTGCTCATCCAGGCCAAGTCTTTTCTTGCTTAAGTTGGAACTGTTTCAAGAGCTCTTATGAAACAGAGTTATTTTAGTAATCTGGAATTCAGAGGATATTTGGCTATGAAAATAACATACTATTTTTTTCCCCTGTATATTAAGAAAGGGTTGGACTTGATGATCTCGGAGGTCTTTTCCAACCCAATCAATTCTGTGATTCTATGAAAGTTGTTATTCAGAAATTGCACAAAGCTTCACCTTTTTACTTGGGACTCTGCTGTCTTAGTGCAAATGAGTGTTGAGGTAGTTGGCTTATTTGAAAATAATAGAAATTAGGTGGGTAAAATACTAAAAATTTGTAAACTCTCCTCCTATTGTTGTTTTATGATTATTTTCTTTATAACCTTAAATATTTCCTTACCTCTGTTCATGTCCAGTAGAAAATTCGACTTGAGATTTATTTACAGGCTTCATTTTCAAATTGTTTTGGTTGTACAAAGCTTTTATATGGGACAGAAATTACCTAATCCAAAGTGGTCCTAGAAAGGGCCATAAGTTTCTTTTATAAACCTTTTCTCAGTAACAATTCTCTGTAAGGAAAAAAAAAAAAAAGTAGTCAAGAGTAGAAAAAAGTAGAGAGGGAGCTCTAGTGTAGCTTTTCCCACATGTTTCAGATGCAAAATAGGTTGGTTGGTTTGCTGATTAAAGTGGATGATCATTAGCCATACACAACTAATCCACTATGGATAAGCATTCCTAATTTCTGAGAGTTCTATTTTCCTTCTCCCACCACTTTGGGGGTATTTTTATGCTGTTGCAGAGGTTGGAATTGTGTTGCCATAACTTGATGAGGTGATCACATTGTAAACCAGGAGTTTTAAAGGAAAGTGGGGTTTTTGTTGTTGTTTGGTTGGTTTTTTTGTTTGGGTTTGTTTGTTTGTTTGATTGGGTTTTTAATAGAACATTACCTTTTACTACTATCCAAATATTCTGACTTTGTTGTACCAATATTGCAAAAGATGAAGAAACAATTGTAGGAAGAATGAGATAAAAATATCCCCATCTTATAGGAGATTTTAGAGAGTGTAAGAAACGGGGGCAGCAGGAGATCTTCAGTATTAAATGCCAATCTAGGATTTTATAATGTGGTATTAAAAATGATATTTTCAAGAATTGGTAACATCAGTTTCAAATCTCTAAGAAGTCATGAGTATGTGAAATTAGCTTTTTGGTTTTTTTTTTTCCTTAAGGACTGTCAGTGGTGCAGATATACAGGGACTGATATGCAGAAATTGTCCTACAAGCCAGAAGTGTGGACATTCTGCCCCTACCCAGTAGGCAGCTTTGTTTCTTCTGGTGAATTTTAGATAATTTTCTCCCTGCAGATCACAGTGAAAGGATCTCAGGGTGGGCAGAAAGTGCTCCACGTGTCCTTCTGTTCATCAGAAGTGCCAGCTCTGGGAATTGCTGTTCCTTCTTCTCCACAGCCATCCATTGAATTGAATCCCTGCTCCTGAACTTTGGAAGTGGACACCTCTTAAATTGAGTGGGAGTCTCATATTGGATCAATATGGGCTTGTCAGTGTCTGAGTAACTTCTGCACAGTCAGGGGTAGGAGTCACTCTCCTCTCTCCTGAGGAGAACCATTGACACAGATAAAGCAAAGCAGAAGGAGGGGGCAACCAAGCAGGCAGGACAGGAACATCTCCAACTGCTTGGAGGGCAACAGGGAGGAATAATATGATTCTAGATAAATTTACAAGTATTGCATCACTCTCTTCTAAACTGGGGCTGTTGTCAGCTATTAAATCAGTTGTGATTATTACAGCTCTTAAGTTACATTATTCATCTGGAATGACAAGGCTGGTTGTTGCTGGACTGCTTCAAGTGTTTGCTCTACACACATTTCATCCTGTGGTCACTGCAACCAAGAGAAGTGGGAAAGGAGCAAAACATTCTTTAACCACAAATCTTAATGTAGAAGAAAAGTTTTGCTTGTTAGGGACCAGTTAGAAAGTGAATTATGGTTATATCTGTATCTGGCTTCCTGGTCAGTGGAAATCCATGTCCCAGTTCACAGCTGGAGCTGAACACAGAGCTCATAACCCCGGTCCCAAGTGGCACAGAACAGCAGAGAACATTGTGATGCTGCTGGAGAAGGTCCCTGTCCTTACACCTGCCCTCACCTTGCTGTTCAGACAAGGGCATTTCCCCAGGGCTGAGGGCACTTAGGAGAGGTTAATTTATAAGGCAGGAAGGAACAAGTTAAGATGAAGGGTTGGGGTGTGAGTGCTCAGTGAGCTGCTGTGGCGTGGGGGTGGCTCTGCAGTGCCAGGTTTGGAACTGTGCAAAGGTGGCAGAGATGGTGTCAGTACAGCAGTCACAGCATTGGTGACATTCACATCCACTGGAAGATGATTTCAGATTAGTGAGGCTGTAATAGGACATTTCACTGCCAGTACATTCAAATTACAGTTTGCTTTCCTTTGGCAACCACTTCTGTACTTCTAACCCAACATACAGCACAGGCAGCAAGGAGAGGAGCAATTTAAATAAAATGTATAAAAGCTTTACTGACTTACATGGACATTGAAGTTTCAACTGGCCTCAGATCGTGTTTTTCAATTTTTTTTTAATTATTTGTCACAAGGTTTCTATTATACTTCAACCAACTGGATTCCTCTGTCTGAAGTGCAGAGCCTTATATAAGAAAATGGTATATGGGGTGCTTGCAAGCGAGATACACACTCTGTGGGTTTGGGAGTGAAATGAGAGTTTGTGATCTGCTGAACCATAAGACACAATTTAAATAACCTGTTCTAGCAGTCCAGTGTTATCCCACTCTGAATCCTTGTACAGGATGGGGACAAGCAACACCAAAGCAGCAGTTTTTGGTGGGAATTCACACCCACCTGTGGTACTTTGGCCACTTTTCCAAAGGTAGTAGTGATAAAAAGCTCTCAGTGCTCTGTTTGCTGTAAACCAGTTGTCCTAGTCCAAGTCAAGCAGAACATTATTTCAGTTAAAAATGATTTTTCCAAGAACAGACCTTCTTGACTTGATTGTTTTCATTGGAGAAATTAACTTCTCTGTATTTGTTCAGCAACACAATCTTTGGTGGTGTTAGAAACAGGCCATATATTCCATGTTAAATAATTTTGCTGTTGTCCATCTTTACTACCCACTGCTATGGGAGGATGCAGAGTCTAAAAAGAAGAAAACCTTTTTTTCATTGTCTTGAGATTTTCTCTACTCTCTGTCTGTAACTTGTTTTAATTTTTGCACATAATAGAAGATTTAAAGCACTTTATTAAATGGTAGAATGTAGGACTTTCATTAGAGATGAAAATATGCCTGTGCTTGAATATATTGGCTATTCTTCAGATGGCTGATTAAACTACTATTCTATTAGTATGCAACAATTTCCTGTGTTTTATGTACATCCATGTGATGGCACATCACTTACAATGTAGACAGCAATGGACTGCCCTGACCCAGTAAGATTCAATTTTGGTTCAATATCCTACCATATAACTTCCTTCATTATCAAACCTGCCATCAGGTTTTATGACCTGATTTGGTCAGGAAAAGTAAAATAGGTCTTTTAGAAACAGATCTGTGATCAGAGTTTTACTGAGCCAAGTATTTTGATTTCCCACTTTTCAGGATAAAGCAGGAAAATTATTTGAGCTTAACTACAGAGTGTGTGGCTCAAACCTGAGTCAACTCCAAAGGTTTCCAGAGGGAGTAGCTGAGAATATTTCTTGTAAGGGGGAAAGAATCCATAGCCTCGATTCTTCATCAGTTTGTACTGATAGATGCAGAATTTCATCTCTCATGTTGGATTTGCCTTAATGCTTTCAACTTTTGAGGGGTTTGTATGTCCTTTCAGGCTCCTTGGTTTCTGCTTTAGGATGTTAAAGCAAGAATTGAAAGAAATAAATACTGAAAACAATGTTGTGGTGAAACCCATTGTGTTTCCAATATTGGTCTCTCATTCAGAAAATGGTGTGATGTCTGTACAGCAAAAGCTTTAATATAAAACACAAAGCAGAGCAATGATACACATTGCAATGCTGTTCTTTGTTTCTTTTCCTCATTAAATTCAGTAGCATTAACTTGCTGCTAATGTTGAGCTTCAGTGGAATTTAAAACTGTTAATTGAACATGTGGCATTTTATCCCAGCACACAATATCATTTTTACAGAATGCAATGCTGGAACACAATACTGGATCCTCAGTTTCCTCTCCCTTCTGATGAATTTTCTGCATTGTGCAGTGAGTGCTGTTGGAGAATATTGAGTTCTTGTGTTTGTTTGTGTTTGTAAAGCTTCCCCTCTATGAGGAAGGATTTAATGCTGTAGCAAATACCCTGTAAAATGCAATACATCAGATTCTTTGTTTTCTAAATAGCTGAGATTCTACCCCCCTTGGATTCACACAGGTTATTGGGCCAGTGAATAAAAATGCTGAACTGTGGGATTTTTTTTTCATTTACATTTAATTGGGATTTTGTTCAGTGGATAGTTGCTTACCCTGCAAAACCTAGTATTTTTTTAATGCATGCATAGAAAATGCATGTTAAGTAATTAAGATTTTCCTTTTAAAAATGCCAGGGAAGAACAGGTGAAATTTTGCTAAAGCACACAATGTATAAATACTGCACTTGAGTGGTTAGATAGTTTTGCAGAAGCCTTGGGCTTTTCCTTTCAGCTCTGAGAAGATTGTCAGTGCACAGACATCCCCAGAGGCCATCACTGTTTAATTTTCAGCCTTTCTGCTGGAAGGATAAAAATCCAGTCAGTGAAAAAGGCACAAGAAGGGAAGTGGTTGTTCTGACAATGATAAAGCCACAATGGTTTGGTCTTCTGCCTAAAGCCTTTTTTTAGTAATCACTGAAACCTCTCTGTGCCTGTTCCACATCCTGGTGAGCATGGTAAAACACAAATGATAATGTCTGTTTATTTGTACCTATATGTTTCATGGCTTTAAAATAATAAATGCATCCTCTTTGGTCTTTTTCAGTCTTTGTTCTTATGGAAATACTCGACACATTTAGCAATGCTGACAGCACTGAGATATTTGCAGACTGGTACTCATGGTTTAATTTTGCATTAGCAAATAGTGTGGCCAAGTAGGAGCAGATCAGGGGCATTGAGTAGTTGATACTGAAGGACTCTTTGCCAATACCATAACAATTTCAGCCTGGTTTGCTCCAGAATATCTCTATCAGGTAGAGAGATCTCTATCCCTGTAGCAGGGAGTACATCCTCCAATATACCTGGAGATATATCTATATCATCTCTATATCATCTCTATCTAATCTATATCATCTCTATCTCTATCTATCTATCCATCCATCTATCTATCCCTCCATCCGTCCGTCCGTCCATCCATCCATCCATTTGCATGGTCACACTTGACATTGTGAATCAGATCATGGCAAGAGGGGAGAACTGGGGATTTATTCTAAAAGTCTGTCTTAAATACTTACAGAGATGCACCCATTAAGTGGAATGAGCAGCATCACCAGCAAAGCAATGGCTGTTTCTTGTCAACTACCCCATCTCCCATTATTTGTGCACCCCCAGCCCACTCACTGGTGGGTTAGAGGAGACACAGAAAAGGCCTTGATGCTGCAAGCACTGCTCAGCAATAATAAAAAAAAAAACAAACAACATACCTGAATTTTCAACACTTCTTTCCAAAGGAAAAACTAATCCTACCCCAGCCAAAACCAGCATAAAAATTGATTGTCATTGTGTCAGTGGGCTGCTTGTGACAGGTACCAGAATAACAGCCCTAGAAAGACCAAGTCCTCTCTTTTTATCAAGCAAACAGGTTCAGTAAAGGTATAAGGAGCAGCAGCTTCCCCCAGACTGCTGGAGCAATGTGCCTCAACCCTGAGCTGAGAGAATTTCTCTAAGGAAAAAGGCATTTGTTAAATTTCTTTTCCAATTAGTGTGACAGCTCTGCTGAGACTCCCAACAAAAGTACTAATTCCTGCTAATTGCAGTAGTGGACCTGTGTCCTCAGGGAGCTGGGCTGAGCTCTGTAACATCACACGGCCCACCAGGATGCATTTTGATTAGGAGGAGTCACTGGCAGGAAGAACACTGGAGCTGGAGCCTGCTCTGCATTAATTTTTCCACCTGAAAAATAGGGACAAGCAACAGAGTCCTGTATGTGCTAACCAGGGTAGAAAGTTGCAAAGGAACTTTTAGCCTCAGTAAATACAAAATCATCTTTTCTCCCTCCCTCCCTGAGAGGAAATAAATACCTTTTGTACATCTGAGTTCACTGTTTGTGCCTGGGATATGTGCATTGACACAGACAACTGGGAGAGATGAGCTTGGTCAATGGATTGCCAGAAATAAAAAACAAAACAAAGGCCCAAATGTGTTAGAGAGTAAAAGGTAAAATGCTGTCCAATATAGAAATCAATTGGTTTCATCAGACATGTTATAAAAAGAATAAGAGCATTTTCCACCTGATAAATGACACTGCAGAACCAGAGATGGGTATGGTCAAAGGCTTAGAGGATATTCCTGTAAAAGCTGATTGAAAAGTTTGTGTTTGTTCATCACAGAGAAGAAAAGTTCCTGATAGATGTCTGTAGGTAAGGAATGGCTTAGAAAGGACACATCAGGAGCAGCTGCCTGCCTGTCTCAGTAAAAACCAAGGGGACATTGATTTGGCTAAAATGCCACCAAACCTGAAGGAAATACCATTTTTTTCACTTTACTTTGACTACCTAGACTGGAGTGGAATGTCAGAGACATTCATTGCCACCAACAACCTGAAAAAAACAACCCAACCATTGGATATTCTACATGAAGGGCAGCACAATGAAGTGTTAACATAATTAGCCTTCATTAAAAAATAAATTAACAGATGTATCAAACCTTATGTGTCCAGGTTTTTGAAATGATATCTAGGACGTAGGTGTGAGGGTGAAATAGTGAGAGATGGCAAAAGATCATCCCCTATTGGCTTTTCTCTTGCCCTTTCATTTAATGCTCCCTTTAGATGCAAGATGGGTATGAGGGTAAATACAACAACTCATTTATAGTCCCTTTCCTATTTAGAGCCTGTTAATCTTGCCTGGTTCAGGCACAGGGAAGTGGCATCAACATCCCCAATCTATGACAGTTGTTTTTTTCCTTACTAGCTCAGTCTAACCCTTGAGGATTGACAGGCACTACCTTGAGTTTTCCCTGGAGCTGGAAAGGAAAGCCCTTCCCAAGAGCTCCTGTCCTGTGGGACAGAGACTGCCATGTCTGTCAGGTCTGTTTGCTTTGCTTTGGGGCCAGTTGGTTATTCTTGCTATTTTTAAAAGCTCTGACACAGAGAGGGGGATGTTGACTGAGTCTGAGTGTTGCCATTCCTGATTTTAGCAAACATTTGTTGTTTGAAGCTATTGGGATCCTGTGTCTACTTTGCCTTTGAGGAGCCTATAGTGTAATTTTTGTGTCAGGGAAAAAGCATTTCTTTACTTTTTATCCTTGCTAAGTGATCATTT
>JAWWLZ010000001.1:2657693-2669853 GCA_035041345.1 Poliocrania exsul
AGGTCATGGGTTCAATCCCCTGTGTGGGCCATGGACTTAAGAGTTGGACTCGATGATCCTTGTGGGTCCCTTCCAACCCAGAATAGTCTGGGATTCTGTGTAATATTTAGGAGGAAATAGGATTTGAGTCATTTAAAAAAAAAAAAAAAGCCAGTTGTTTCCTGCTCTGTTTCCTCCTGGTGGAGGTGTATAAGGAGGGTTTAGGTTTCTTTAACTTCCTCAAGGTAAAGGGAAATCCTCCAACACCCTTGCAGCTTCGAGGAGGGGGAGACACCAGAAATGGCAGCTGAAGGAGGACAGGCTGTGCCAGGGTGGGCAGGTTGGTGTTGGGCTCTGGAAACTTTCCCCAAGGGCATTTTGGCAATTTTGCTTTCACAGGTTACCTCTTGAGCCCATTCCTCAGAGGCTCAGCCCTGGGATTGTTTCCTCAGGGAAGTTGGAGCAGGAGGTGGCTTTGCCAGCATGGAAGGCAGAGGCAGCAGCTACAGCCAGGGCTGGGAAGTGCTGAAGAGGGGCTGAGATTAGCACTTCTTGTGATTAGCACTTCTTGTGACACACTTCATGCTTCTCACACTGTGTTCAGTGCAGGGGGAGGAGGATTTCCTTTAGTAAGATGTTTCAGAGCAGTTGTTCTCTCACTGCTTGTCAGTGCATGTCACTCAGGTGTTGGCACCAGGAACCAGCCAATGAATTTGCCTCACCCACATCCTCAGTCAGGTTTTGGTCATGGACAATAATGTGGAAGCTGAATATCCAGTGTAATGCTGCAGCTCCCCTCTCTCCTTCACCCCTTACAAAGATGCTGGTATTTTTTTCTTCAGGCCTTTTTGTACCTCAGGCTGCCCATTCAAAGGCTTTGCTATTTTGGCAGTGCATGAGTGAACACGAAAGAGCAGATAGTCCTGTATTTCAGATTTTATACCATGTTTATGATTCAGTTCATCTCCCTAAACAGAACTGCAAAATGTCTTACCTGAGAGTGGTAAACCCATTCTTTTGGCTTCAAGTTAGTTTTTAATTCAGTGACAGGTCCAAGGCCACTTTATCTCAGCCTGTCTAGGGCCCTGACACTAAAAGGACTCATGTTTTCCTTTGTGTTACTCTTCTTTTTAACATTATTTTTGTAATGAGAGTATGCTGGGGTTTTCCTAATGTGCTTGTGTGTCAGGCAGTGTTTGCTGAGGAACCAAAGTGTAGCAAAAGGTGAGCATGCTCTAAGATGTGGTCCTTTCTGTTGTGTTGCCTGTTAATGTGTGGGTTTTGTAGGTGTGAGTACAGACCTGGGGGTGACCAGTGTCAGCCAGAATTTGTTCAGCAGCAGCTGAACAGGAGATTCTGCTGATTCCAATCTGATTTTCATCTCTTTTTTTTTACATTTTATTTTGTTTTCTTTTATTTTCATATGGTGATATCATTCACTGCATGTTTTCCATAAAAAGCTCTTTCCTAAGTTGTTCATTTCTGTAACTTACTTCAAAGGCTGTTTCCTTCTGATGCAAACATGGCCCTGAACCAGCCTAAAATGCAACAGGAGTCCAAACAGAGGGAGTGTGCCAATGTAAATAAAACACCATCACCCAGAGCTCTTCAGAAGCAGATTTTGTGGGTCAAGCACCATCCCTAGAGGTCTGGGTTGATGTTAAAAATATCCTCCTTATGCAGACCATGTGAGTTCCTGATAATATCAGAAGCAGCTCATTAAGCCTGATGCATGGTCCTTCAGAAATGGAATAGATCTTTCACTGTTCAGGTTTTTTTCTTGATTTTGGCTTACTTAGTCCTGATGGGCTGAAGAGACATAGTTTACAATTATGTGCCCTTGTAATCAAAACCATGGCAATAGAGAGAGGATAAAGGTAGCTTCTGATGCAGGATAGGGCCCATTTTTTGTAAATTAACCAGAAGAGAAGAAAAATAAGCCAAGTTCTCAAAATGAATAATAGAAAATGTTTCTTAGTGGTGCAATGCACTCTTTTGTTTTCCAGGCAAAATGAAATGCAAATCCAAGCTAATGCATGAAGAACTCAATTTTACCAAAAGGTCTTATTTCCATCAGCTCTCATTATGAGAAAAATCTGTAATCTGAGACCATAAATGTCTGCAAACTGTGATCTACATATGGACAGGTTCCAGAGCAGTAGTCACATGTCAAAAATCAAGCTGTCCATGGGATTTAAAAGTGTACTCCTGTTATTTTGCAGCTTGTCATCCTGGCTTCTACAAAGCCTCTGCTGGCAACGTGAAGTGTGCCAAGTGCCCTCCTCACAGCTCCACCTACGAAGACGCCTCTCTGAACTGCAGGTGTGAAAAGAATTACTTTCGCTCTGAGAAAGACCCTCCATCCATGGCTTGCACCAGTGAGTAGCACCATGACGCTCCGGGCTGTCTCCCTGCTCCTCCATCTGTACCTCCACAACAGCTTGCTTGCTGCCTCCCATGTCCCATTGCACTCAGCCATCCTCTTCCTCATGAATTCTTACACCAAGGAGGAGAGCTGGGCTTTTTAAATTGCTCCCAGTGCCTTCAGCCCTCCAGCCTGAACTTCACCCTGAGGGTACTGCTTGTTTGTGAGAAAATGTGGTCCTTAATAGTGTACGTCTGTGAGACTATTACAGGAGTCTCTACAGGACATAACTGGAAGAGTTTGGTTATTTATGCTTTTGACTTCTATATTTTTGCACCCTCATTGACAGCATTCTGAAGGAGAAAAAGTCATTCCTGTGCTTCCCTTTTATAGGACCACCATCTGCTCCGAGAAATGTGATCTCCAACATCAACGAGACTTCTGTCATCCTGGACTGGAGCTGGCCCCTGGACACTGGGGGCCGCAAGGACGTCACCTTCAACATCATCTGCAAGAAATGCGGTGGGAACACGAAGGTGTGTGAGCCCTGCAGTGACCACGTGCGGTTCCTGCCCCGCCAGAGCGGGCTCACCAACACCACCGTGACCGTCGTGGACCTCCTGGCACACACCAACTACACCTTTGAGATCGATGCAGTCAACGGTGTGTCTGACCTGAGTACGCTCTCCAGGCAGTTTGCTGCTGTCAGCATCACAACCAATCAGGCTGGTGAGTGTCTTGCTGGTTACCCTTTCTTTGTTCAAAGCTACTGATTGTGAAAAATGCTTCAAAATAAATAACTGCTAAGAAGCTTTTTATCTTTTTAGCAGCAAAGGTATTTATTGACAATGTTGGAGGCACAGCCAGTTCATACTGGGCAATACTTGCCTCCCTTGTTAGTGTAAAATAAGCTATTTATACAGTCTTAAGACTACAGTTGCACTTTCTAATTTCCATATTAATGACTGGGTGAAATCTTGGGCAGAGTTTTTCTTCTGGCTTGTAATTTGGGTGGTGGTCTCCTGACTTCATCCCTCTGGTGGTCTTGAAGCATCTTCATCACTGTTGGACTTTGCCTTTTATTTGTTCAGTGACATGACCTGTCAAACTTGTAAAATCCTGGCTTTAACTCTACAATATATTGGATCTTTACCATTTCATCTTATTGAAGTGTGCAGTTTACCTTAATTTATGACTTCTAATCCATGGTAAGCTGATCTCTATAATTACTAGACAGTCTGTACCAGAATAAAGTGACTCCAACACTTCATGCTGTTCAAGAGTCAAGTGGCCTTGCTATGCAAACAACATTTTGCAAAGCAGAATTAGAAATTTCACAAAACTAGATGTAGTTTTTGGTCTCTTTTCTCCTGCAGTACCTTTGTTTCCTTTCTCTGCTTTACAGAATTTACTCTTGACTGTTGGTGTGCTATGACAACTAATTGACGTGAATATTCTTGTAAAAGCAAAAGCAGAAACAAACCCAGTGTGTGTTTCTGTCAAAGAACCTGGCAGCATGACTGTTATGATTAACTCCCTGTTCCAAGTTAATAGTCTTTAATAGCAGACTCACATGATTCCCTCACCAGAATGTGTTTTATTAATACAACCAGATTTTAATCAAACACTCCCTTCAATAATCTCCAACATAAATTACTTTAGTAATCTTAGTGATTAATTTTGATTAAATAGAAGTGAAAAAAGGCTTTGATGTTAGACACATAAAAAGCTAACATTAAATTAGAGTGTTTTAAAACACAGCTTTTTTTTTTTCCCTTTACAAGTTGTCTCACCAACTCTGAATTATTGCCAGCATGATGGGAGTGTGGAGCTGAATACTGAATTAGGTCCTGGTGTTGTAGTTGATAGTGTACAAAAGGACTGCTCTGCTTCTGTGGAGACTTACTGAAGTCCTCGAGGCCCTGACTGTTGGATCAGAGCTGTTGTCACTGCTGCACTATTCTACCACTTGCTTCTCATTTGGCAAAGTGCCATTTATCTGAAAGATGTGAAGAATCTGGGCTCTTCTCTGGCATTTGGTTGGGTGTAATTTTTTAGGAGCAGTGTTTGCCAGGGAAGAGAAAGACCAGATCCTGTCATTTCTGTTCTTGTGCTCCATGCAGTTCACCCTCAGCTCTGCATTGAAGACACACATGCTTGAAGTAAATCTTCTCCCACCTCCTCCCATCCCACGCCCCATCCCCAAAATACCTACATTTCTGTCTGCCATAAATCACAAACAAGTTAACATTGTTCTAAGTAGGCCTTCTCCTAGAGGGTTGTGTCACTGCAGTGTTTTTCACCACAGAGGGTGCATCTCTTCTCCTCACATCTCAGATCAGCTTTAGTGGGAGGCATAAAAATGTGAGAACAGGCTGTTGTCCTGACACCAGTCACTGCTTTTCCAAATGCTCTGGAGGGCTGTCTAACTGTGCAGTAGACAGAAGAGAATCTACCCATCTGAGACATCTTCTCATGATCTCCTTTTCATCCAGGCATTGATTCCAGCTCTGAAACCTGCATTTTGTGTCCATTCAATTTGCTCCTGGTATGGTTACTTTTTTTTTTTTTTTATATTTGGATCAGCGACTTCAGCTGCCTTGTTTAGTTGCTCTCTTTTCTTCTGTTTCTTGTATCAGAGCTGTTGTTTTTCAGCCTGTTCATCACCAGAGCAGTTAGAAATGCCCTGGGGACACTCCACAGAAGGAACTGTCCAGGCTCAATCAAAGCTGTTCCTCTGCAGAGGCTCCTGCTTTGCTTCCCCAGGGCACTGGGATGCAAGGTGGATGTTGAGTTTGAGTTGTTGATTTGCTGGGATGTGGCAAAGTCAATGCACTGCTGGCAGCAGCAGCTCTGTTTGATGCAATCCACAGGCTGCTGAAGCACTTTGTTGGTTTGTTTTCTACTTTTTTGCATAGGCCATTTTTTTCTTTAAGTGAATTTAGGTAGTGTGGGTTACTACAGACTTAATTGTGCTGTCTCTTGATTGTGCCAATTGGTTTACTGTATTAGAATTCCCTTTAGAAGTTCTGCAAGTTGCTAAAATGAGCCCTTTGATATGTACATAAGTAATCTTTCAAAGCATAATTACAAAAAAGCAATTTGCCTTGCATTCCCTTACTGTTAGATCACAAAAGGGATACACCAGAAGTGTATTTTTAGGTAATGTTATATTTAAACACCTGGGCAGGGGATGGGGAGAAAAAGTATGATCATCTTAAATCCCATTGTAATTAAGGGTTTAACTGGGAGGTGTTTAAAAGGAAAGAATTAAAGCACCTTTGAGCTGGATCTGGAAGAGACCTAAAGATTCCAAAAGCCAGCCATGACTCTAGGGCTTTTTGCTCTGGCTATAGGTACGTTCCTTCAAGGACAGGGGCATCTACCAGTTGGATAAATCTTTGGTTAAATGACTAAACTTCTGGACTCAAGGAACTAAGAGAGGTGCATTTCTTTGGGAGGTTGTTCCATGGATGGCAGAACAAATCCTGGGCACAAAGCCCCTGGCAGGTCTGCAGAAAGAATGACACTGGTTTAACAGTTGGGCTCTAAGAGGTCTTTTCCAACCTAAATGACTCTATGATTCTCTGTCAGTCAGCAGGATTCAAGTTTTGGAGAGAGGATTGAGGTGTAGAACGTGGATCTCTTCAGTATAAGGTGCAGATTTAATCCTGGGTTTTCAGTATTATCCATGTGCTTTGTCCAAGCCCTGTGAGGTCCTGTCCCAGCTTGGTGAAAGCTGCTCTGCAGAATATTTCTCACCCACCCATACCACTGGTTTTCAAGTACATAAGTTTCCAGCTGCAGAGTGTTTTATGTTTTCTAATCACAAAAACATGGGTTTGGAGGGTAGTTCTCTTGGTGGTAAAAATCAGGCACTTTACATCTTTACTTCAGGTGAACTAGACAGGCATTGGCTGAAGTTCTGTTTGCTGGGTCTCTGAGCTCCAAAGTCCTGCTGAAAATTGTGCAAACATTTTTACCTTGTTTCTCACCACTCACATGGGCATTTCTGCTTATGAATCCATCATCAGCTTAATAGAACAGAACCTAATTTTGTGTAATGTAGCAACTGGGAGACGTGCCAGAGTGTGTTAACATTTCAGCTGATATTTCAGAGTCAGTCAGTTTGCACAGCAGCTCCATTTTTGGCACATAAAGGGGTTATATACAGGCACATTTGGAATTTACACATACACAGACAAACAGCTGAAAAATTCACCAATGCCTTTACAGCCACTCTCAGTTCCAGAGTCTGTAACTAACATTTTCTAAATTGGTTTTCAAACCTGGTCTAGAAGTAAAGAAAATGTGTGCTTTGTTGTCATTTATAAGGTTGGGAACATCCAAACTCTGATTCTGTTTGTGCTGTGAATGCAAAGAGGATGCATTTTACAGTATATAATTGTTATAAAATCTAGATCCTGTCCCCTGATTTGAGGGAAATACAGAATTATTGTGGAAAATGGATTGGTTTTTTTTTTCCTTCCAACTGTCTGTTCTGAGCTTTGCTGTGGTTTTGTTACACTTTGTTTTCTTTCCCTTCCAGCAAAGGTCAATGAACAGACATCTCTGGAAAAAAAAAAACAAAAACAAAAAACAAAAGCAAAACCAAAACACAAATGTTTTGCAAAGAAGGCACTGCAATATTACTAATTTCTAAAAGTCTGCCTATCTTTTGGTTTGGATGTAAAAGGGAAAGGGTGAATGTTTCTGTTGAGTTTAGTTTGTTGATCACCCTCTTTGACTGACATGCCACTCTGCCAGGCTTCCTCCTAGTGTGGATCAGGTGTCTCAGCAGAGATATTTGAGGGTCACTTCATTTTCTGAATACAGTTTATGGGCTTTTTTTTTTTTAAAAAAAAATCTATTTATCTGTGAAGACCAGAAAGTTGTACTTCCCTTGGAGCATTGGAACCAACCCAGAGGGAAAAGTCAACCAGTCCAGCTCAGGGCAGTTCTGCCTTTGGGCTTGTGGCAAGCAGAAAACTCACAGTGGAGCCCAAGGGAGTTTGAAATGGAAATAGGGTATGAAAAAGGGCTAAGATTTGGTAGAGGAAATGTAGTCAGGCTGATGGGTAATCAGTTTACTAAAAGGAAGGAGGTTTTCCAATGTCAGACACAGCCATTGGGGCTGAGATACAGGTGAGTTCTGTATGTTTTTCAGATGCTGCCTGAGAAAGTAACAGTATTTTTTCCCCATCAATGTTTTTATGGTATCCCACACTGTCATACAGGTTACAGGTATGGCTCAGAAATTCTGGCAAAAATATTATTATTTTAATCATGGACCTAATTGACTTAACAACATTTTAAATAGACATCTCTGCAGAGTTCTTTGCAATCTAGAGGAGACAAGAACTTTTAGAAGAACTTCTGGATCTTGCAGAAATCTGCTGATCTGTCAAGTAGATCTGTGGAAGTGCTGGCCATCCCACTGGTGTTCCAGCACAGGCAGTGCCATCCCCATCCTTTCCTCCCACTGAAGGTTCACCAGACAAGAAGTGGTTCTGTTTGTTTGATCTGAAGTCTATTTACTTAATTTTGTTTAGTCTTGTATTCCTTAGTTCTAGAAACTATAAACTCATGCAAATAATATAATAATGGTATGTCTAACAAATAATAAATACAGTTCTCACTGTATTTATTGTGTAAAACAAAACAAACAGTGAAAACATTCTCAGCTTGTTGAAACTTGGGGAATTCCCAAAGTGAGAATAACAAATACATCTTGCTTTGTTCCTGAAAGGAACTGCATTTCCTATTCAAGTGGTACCTGTTTAACTACCTATAAAAAGTTAATACACATATAGGTTAATCTATATAAGTCTATTGGATAGAAGTGTAAACATAATGATAAAAATTATTTAATTGATTAAGAGATGAGAAACAATTAGCATTTGATGGCCATTGCATTTAAAGGCTCTAGTTTTAAGTTTGTAAGTTGTAAGTTGTGAGCACGTGGTACAGAAATTAGAATCACTGGGAGTCTTAAAGGGCAGATGTAGCTGGTTTGTACTCTCTTGATCTACATGTGTCATTGAAGACTTCAAGCCACGTGTTACTTGCAGCTTGAAAGGTTAAACATTTGCAATGGAGAAAGAATCAGTCAATTTTTCAGTGCTGGTGTAAGCAAAGACTCATTTGACTCCTAGAAAGACTTGTTAAAACCTCCTCAGAACTAAAATTTTATTTGCCTGAAATCTGTTGCTTCAAGGGAATAAATTCAGCCCCAAGCTTTGTTTCAGTGGAACTTTGATGCTATTTATATGTGCAGCCTTTATTCTGTTAGACTGCACTGTCTTCAGCAACTGGCAAATGATGTGTGATGCTCCCTGCTTAAATAAAATCCATATTTAGAGAGGGTTTGTGCACTTTACAGTGTATATCCCAAGGCAAGTCCCTTAAGTGGATCTGTCTTCTACGAGAGACAATTTGAGAAAGCCACAGATGTTTGGGAGGTGATATATGTCTGTCTTTCCCCATGGTCCTTATAAAAAGGACAAGGAGATAGACTTATTAAAAGTGAGCAAATGACATGATGCAGGGAGGCTGTGGTTCACTGACTGTTATTACAGCTGTGCCCCATTATGTGCTGAATACCTAGGACATGCTTGCTTTTTTGAATGACATTTATCTTTGGAGTTTCAAACATTCCTGGCATAAAGAAAGATTTTACGCTTTTCAAATGTGTTTTACAGTTCGGCCCAGAGGCTATTCAAGGATCATTTTAACTCAATAAAACCCCTCCTTTAGGGATATAAAAGGGAAGTGTTTTAACAATGTCACTCCATGCATAGCCTGTTATTAGCTGGAGATGTTCTGCCTGCAGAGCCTTTGATCCCTTTCCCCCTGGATGTCAGGGAAGCTCTGCTGAAGCTTCAAAGGCTGTGACGTGCACTGGTCCCTTCACTGTGAATGTTCATGACCTCAGAGAAAGTTCACAGGTGAAGTTTGTGGCTCAGTGTTCTTCCCTTCCAGTGCTTTTAGTTACCTGTTCCACAGGTCCTGATTAAATTATATCCTGCAATTGGATAATGGTTTTCTCTACTTGCTCCTATTAGTCTTTAACATCTCATTTAATATCTTAGTTTGGGAAAATAGTGAAAATAAAGAAATGTAGGTAAGCAGGATGCCTAGCCCTCAGTTGAATAATGTCCCTTAGTTGAATAATGTCCCTTAGACTTCTGGCTCTCTCTGTTATCTGTTATTAGTTATCACAGAGGGAAATAGTCTGTGTTCTTCTTGATGGTAAATAGAGCTATCAACTTTGCTTCTTGAAGCAATTCCAATTTGCAGGTTGGGGATAACTGGAAAAAAGATGCTTCTTTGGGTTTGGGGACTATTCCTGCAATAGGAATTAGTAACTTAATAATTATTGTTTTTAAAAGCATCCAGATATAAAATCAAATGATATTTTCAAAGTTATGCACCCCTGCATGTTACAGTCTTGACACAAATGCAGCTTTGGGTTTACTCACATTAACTATGTAAGCTGATTTGAGCCTGAGGATGTATCATCCTGACTTTGTTCTGAAAATTAAAGACTTTGCTGCTTCTTACTAGTGCCAACTTTGCTGTTTTGAGAAGTGACCATGCTCAGAATGTGTAAGCTTGACTTCAGAAATCCCTCAAGGAGTTGTATTGCTTTGTTTATTTTTACTTTTCTTGCAGTGTCAGCTTCTACAGCAGACTATGTATGAAAGTGTTTTCTTTCTGGCATTCCTTCTAGTAAACTATGCCTCTGTATACATTAAAAAAATATTTTAAACCAAAGAAAGATCTTAAATCATCACAAAATCCAAAATAATATGAAAAGAAATGTCAGTATCTTGCAAGTCTTTTCCACCAGAAGTTGTTGTCTCCTGGTTAACCTTCACAAAAAAGAATTGCTCCAAATGGCAGGGCAAGAAATTTGAGAAATATTTCTTTTCATATTGTGTTCTGACCAAGTTGAAAAGACTCTGATGGAACTCAGTGACAGACCAATTGGTAATCACTTAAAAGGAGAGAAATATTTTATATTGTGAATTACTTATTTGAGGGCAATTGTCTTCTGCAGTTTTCAAAAGTGGCATTTTTAGAGATAGTTCTTAAGTATATTTTTATATCATAAAGGGGATTTCTCTGGTTGAAGGAATAATTCAACTTGCCCAGAAAGGGAAAGGCTGCTCATCATCTGATCTTTGATCCACCATGAGCAGAGTGAATAAATTCTTCATTCCCAAAACTTCTCTCCAGGAAGCCTAAGGCTCTAACATCCTCTAAGGTAATATAACAAAAGGGGAGGGAAGGCAAAGCAAAACTGTTTATTTTAAACTGATCCAGTCTTAACACATTCAGTGAGAAACATGAAGTATTGCAAAGCTCCCACCAGCACCATCTCAGCAGAGAACAGAAAGAACAACATTTGTGTTCTGAGTACCTTTGGGCTGAATCCTTAGGAAAGCACATCCAGCATTTGTCTGCTCTCTGAAAGAACAGCTGTGAACACCATGGCACCAGAATTTTCAGTTTCTGAAGCAAGTGCCTTGTGCAGCCTGATACTTCCCAAATGGACATGGTATTTCCATGATTTATTATACATGTGTTAAACACATGAGCAAATCAAACATTTTGTTTGCTCTGTGGAAAGCATTTGCTATCTCTTTTAATAAAAAGAGGGAGAAATGAGAACATGAATGCACTACACTTAATGAAGTTTGCTTTTAATTTAGAATTCACTTGTAAAAGTGAGAAATGATCTCTAATAATCACTTGTCCAGTGACAGCTGCTGCCCAGAAGGTTCCTTTCTCTGCACTTGAGAGCGAAATCAAGCAGCTGCCTTTTAGTGTAATTCCTGCTGAAGCTGCTTGTTTTCCCCTTTCAGTTCCTGCTGCCTTTCCTCTCCAGCACCTGCGAAATTCCTGCAGCACTCTGGGGTCTGGAAGCACAGGCTGCAGTCCAGCAGTTTCCAGATGCATTTGGGCACTTCTGCCAGAGTGCTGGCAGCCAGCCATTAAAATAGCCATGGACAAACAAGGCTTTGGAATTGCCCTGCTTGTAGGAGAAGTGTGCACAGCTTGGTGTCATCCTGAGCTGGTCTGCTTCTATCTATCTATCTATCTATCTATCTATCTATCTGTCTATCTGTCTATCCGTCTATCTATCTATCTATCTGTCTATCATCTATCTGTCTGTCTATCTATCTATCTCTGTCTATCTGTCTATCATCTATCTGTCTATCATCTGTCTATCATCTATCTGTCTATCATTATCTATCTGTCTATATCTATCTATATCTATCTATCTATCTATATCTATCACCTCTCTATCTCTCTATCATCTCTCTGTCTATCATCTCTCTGTCTATCATCTCTCTATCATCTATCATCTATCATCCATCTATCATCTATCTATCTATCTATCTATCTGTCTATCCATCCATCCATCTGTCATCTATCTATCTATCTATCTATCTATCTATCTATCTATCTATCTATCATCCATCATCTCTCTCTCTATATATATATATCTCATCTGTATATCTATCCACACACACACACATATATATTATATATATATATAATATATATATATATATAAAAATGCCGAGACCTTGATTGCCCTCTCCCAGAAACTGAGAACCTTTCTCACCCCCTTCCTTAGGATTGCATCCTACTGAAATCCAGCCTGGATCCTGGATCTTCTCCCAGGCACTCAGTAATAGGACAAGGGGGCATGGGTTCAAGCTCTGCCAGGGGACATTGAAGTTGAATATCAGAAGAAAACTCTTTGCAGAGAGAGTGCTCAGGCCTTGGAATGGGCTGCCCAGA
>JAWWLZ010000001.1:2669953-2680047 GCA_035041345.1 Poliocrania exsul
AAGGGAGTGGAGTTGGCCCAAGGGTTGGACTTGATGATCTTGGAGGTCTTTTCCAACCCAATCCATTCTATGATTCTTTGCTGTTGGGATGATTGGACTCCCCAGTGCTTGGCTCCTGGTGGCAGGAGGGCACATCCCCTTCCAGCTGATGGTCACCTAATGATGTTACAGAATCAGGTGACATTTTACAGCCTAAGCCATAAAAACATATGGAGCCTGCTCAGCTCAAGGAGAAGGTGCAGGAACACAAACACAGGGACTGTGCTGGTTTAACTACATGTCCTGCAGATTAAAGGGCTGTGTCTGCACACATTGAAGTGCTGGGGTAATTGAGCCTGGGAGAGGAGCGTGGAGGGTTTAGCAGTTTCCAAAGTGTTGTTTAAGTGTGACTGGTTTCCTCCTGCTCCTGCCTCCTGGGAGGCACCTGGAGAGCCCAGTGCTGGCTGGGCCTTCTTGGAATGTGCCTGTGGGATCAGGAATGTGGGATCAGGTTTGCTTCCTTCAGCACAACCTCAGAGAGCGAGGCAGTGCCTTTAACTGAAGAAAGTGAATAGAAATGCAACCAAGCTTAAAACAGTGCAGGTCCTGCTTTCTGTGAGCAGGCTTCTCTCATAAACCCTTTAGATACACTAATCCACAGAACAGATGTTGGAGATGGTAAAGAATCCAAGTACAAGCAAAGCTGTTCATGCAGATACCATGTCATGGAGGTGTGGCATCATTGTACTGATTAGTGAGTCATTATGTAGGACTCTGCCACAAGTTGAATGCTGATTGGTAGTGGAAGGGATGGATAAACCTAAAGATGGAAAAGCTGGTGCTTTTGTGTGAGTCAAGCTGTGTATGTGCAGAGTTATAAGCAGAGCAGGTCAAGCCATGCAGGGGTGCCTTGCACCAGGGGGAGTTCTGTCACATGTCCTGGCTCTGTGGATGTGACTCCAGTATTGTAGAGAAAATGCCTGTGAGTGAGAGATCAGTTTGTTCATTCAAACAGGAGAGTTTTGTGGTTTGGATGCCAGTCCTCTAAGACTTACAGGTTTGGGTCCCAGTGGGTCCTGCTGTCAGAGAATGCAGATGTAATTTTCAAGTTATGATCTTTATTTACTGCTCTTGCTCCAACATTACCTCCTAGGGGCATCACAGACATTAAAGAAAATTTATATATCATATCAGATTGCAGTATTATGATTAGATAATAAAAACATCAGTTTTCTAAAGGAAGGAAAAGGAACAAGCCTTCCATTTGTTCAGCAGGGCAGAAATTTGAAAATTGGGTAATACAGTCAATTCTGCTGGCTCAGATTTGTCCTTGGTCACAATCTTTCAGCATAGTTTGAAATATTTTGCTCCCCTGGGCAAAACGTATTTTACTCTTGGTTTCAAGCAAAAGCTGGAGGCGAGCTGTGAGTCATTTTAGAATGAAATCCTTTCCTTAAATTTAATTTGTGATCTAGAGACCTAAGCAAGAAACAAAACAGACCCTAAATGTTTCAGCAGTTGTACACACATGGCTTCCCAAAGTTAATACTGAGCTCTCTCTGTCCCAGGACATGGAATTCGCTTCTAGTACGAATATCCATCTGTAAACCAGTCACATATGAAAACAATAACCAAGGAAGAAGGAAAAAGTCAATAAGGAAATTTATATATAGCTGCTATTAAACTGGAGGAAAACCAAATGATCTGTTGGGGTCAGTTTTGCTGGGAAATCAATTTGAGCCAAGTTTTATTGTCATCTCTGTGAGATCCTTCATGTGATTTGCTTACACCTTTCATGGCCACAGCTGAGGAGGTTTTTCCACTTGTGAGCTCCTGGATCTCTGTGTTTGTCACCTTCTCAACACCCACAGTCCCAGCTGTCACAAACGCTGCCTGAGGACACTGAGAGCTCAAAGGACATTTCCCCTTTGAACTCCAGGGAGTTTGGAGTGTTCACATTAACTGCTTGGAGCAGGTAGGCTGGAGCACCAGCAAATACCCAGGCATTGCATGAGGCTGCTGAGACCAAACCTCTTCATGTATGGCCACACAAGCCCAAAGTTTGTTATAAAAAAACACAGCTCTTATTCAAGTGAAGAAGTTGAGAGCACTAATATATTAATCAAAATACCAATAAAAATGCAAATACGAGACATGGGATTAATTAAAAATATCACTGAAACAGCATTTATTCATCTTATTCTAAAAGACTCCTCTCTTTAAGTTTTACCTTTAAATGCATGTTTTCTATTTGGTAAACTGATTTAATATTATATTATTAATTAATAGTATTATTAATAGTATATTAATAGTATACTAATAGTATTTAATAGTATATTATTAATAGTATTATATTCTGATACTTTAATATAGTGTTTAAAACTTCGGTTAATCCTAAAAAGCTTGATAATGTCTCATTATTTGCCAGCCCATAATGCAAACTTTGTTTTGTTGGTGGGAAATCCAGCCATTTGAAATATTTGTTCTCACTTTCTATTCTTGCAGAATTTAATTGTCTATTAAGACAGAAAAACCATGGAACTTCAATGAAAAAATGGCTATCCTAAATATTAAGTACTTCTGTTCCTTTTTGTAGCCTGGTTTTGAATTCAGTCTCATCCTATTGTAGTTATTAATTCTTTTCAGAAAACAGGAAACTCTTGGTTGTCTCTTTCTCAGATGGAAGATTAAAGACTATTCATGGCTGTACATGGTGATGCCTTCACTCTTTCATGGTTTATAGTGTTAACGTCCTTCAACTATTTTTTTTTTTATTTTTGCTGGATTTTCAGCCTCTTCCAATTAAACAGTAAAATGCAGTAACTGAGCTGCTCTGGTGCTACAAAATGTAAATTAAGGCTGACTTCCGCTTAGACACTATTTAGAACACAGCTGAAGTTTTACATTGTGTTCTGGGAATGCATGCAAAAATAAATTAATTCCAAGGTCCAAATACCAAATTATTGCTCCCAACTGCACCTCAGCCCTGGGCTGGGACCATAGAGCAGGTTATTTTAACTCTTATTTTATCTTAAATCCATTGATTGCAGTAGATTTATGCATAAACCTGGAAGTCATCTGAACAAGATATTTTCTTCAAGACTTGATAACCCTTTTTAAAGCCACCTATCTAAGAGGTAGAGCAGAAAACCAAAAAAGATTGGAGCAAGATTTAAAACTTTGGCAGTCCAGCTTTTCCCAGAGCAGCAAAGAAAGGCTGTGCCATGTTCTGTACTGGGGTTTTTTTTCATTTTATCTCATCTTAGGGTGGGATTAAAGGTGCCTGAATGTTGCCCTGGTTATTCCTCTCCCCCCATTTACCCATGTGAGGGGATGTTGTCTCTTCCAGACACTCTGGATAATTTTTAAGCAGCTTTGGGAGCCCTGGGGATTAGAGAAGGTATATGAATGTTTTATAATGTTATTGATAACTGTGCAGCAGATGCTTTTCTAATAAACTGCTGGGAGATAAGTTACTGGGAGCATCTGCAGAGATGTGTGCAAATGAGCTCCAAGTAATTAATACTGTGTTGGAAGAAAGCTTGTTTTAAAGCATATCTGTACTGGAGCATGTCAGACTATTCCAGCCTGCCCTGAGAATCTGTTCGAGCACAAATTACCATAATTTACTAGAGGAAAAGCCATTTCTGTTAATCATGTATTAATTATTCATAAAATCAGTATTAATGTTACCTTAATGGGAAGTGTTACCAGCTGGGGTGCTGGGCTTGGCTATCTGCTCACATACTAAAACAAGATGAATAGCTTGACTTAAAAAGAAGACATAAAAATGACTTATGAGAGCATAAAAGCAGCAAGTATGAGTATACAAGTGAACACAGAGCTGGCTGTGGTGGAGAAGTTCAGCCTGCTAAGCACTTCGTGTCTTGGCTCCAGCACTGGTTTGTGCCTGAGTGGAATTCAAGTGCAATTACTGAAGGGTGTTAATTACAAGCCAGGCCTGTGTACTTTCCCCTAATGCTTTTCAGCTCTTCACCAACATAGGTCTGGTGCTTCTGAGTAAAACAGAAGCTGGAAAAAATAAACCCCAGCAAGTGATTTTACTAATTTAACTTCAGGATGAATTTTTCCTGTTGGGGGAGGAGAAAAGAAGGCAACTTTTTAGTATTTTCCAAAAGCTGTTGTGAAATATGAAAATGCTGCTCAGAGGATGTGTTCAAGCCAGAATGAATGTGCAAGTGTGTATATGTATATATCTATATTTTAATTTTTATTTCCTCCTGGATGTTGCAAGTTGTCTTGCAGAAATGAAAACCCAAAGAGAAAAAGCACTGGCTAAAAAATGCAAATATGTCATGCCTGTAAAGTGCAGTTAGTTTTATATGAACAGTAAAAGCTTTATAGGATTCAGCTGATACTGAATTGTTTAGATCAGCTCTAGAGCTTTTTTATTAGGACAGCAAAATGTTGAACTTATAAACACATTTTCTTTACATGTTAAGATAAAAGGCCATTTATTAGGAAAAGATTTTTTTTGAAATGACAGTTACAACCTTTGGTGTGTGATCTCTAAGATATAATCTGATGTACTTTGGCCAAAGCCGTAGAAAAGAAGCATTTGGGGTGGGAAGCCAAACCAAAGGAAAAAGAAAAAAAATTATTTTAAAAAATTGCATGGCTTTCAGTGAGTCCAGGAAACCTGGACCTGGTCTTGGAACAGCACATAGAGCTGGGTGGTCTAAAACTGAACTGATGTTCAAGGATCTGAGGCAATTATGATTGTGTGTCTGCGTTTCATTGATGGTATCTCCAAGTTGTGGGTGGTGGGTGAGTCTGTGGCGTGCAATCAGTTCTCATGCCTAACTCTGATGGATACATCTAAAAATTGGGTTACTTTGCAGTTTGGATTATTAAAAAAATCAGATTTCATTTTCAAAGAAATGTGGTAAAGGAGAACTGTGTGTGGGAGCAATTTTTATCTGGAAAGCTCACCAAATAATGTTCTAAAAGAGGCTGTGTTCTGCAGTGAGCTGCTGGTTATTACTGGCCATGGATACCAGGAGCAACTTGGACATAATGCACCCCAGCACCACTTTGCACTTGCATCTGAAAATGTTATCAGAGTTCTGCAGTCTGGTAATGATAATACCTCATCATTGTAACAAATAGGTAGTACTGCTATTTTGTTCTGTATTTTGAAAGTATTTCATTGCTTCCCCTGTAGTAGCAGATCAAAACCATCTGCTGTGTTGCCACCGGTCCTGCAGTCCAACGGAGGATCTCAGCTCGTTTTCCACAAGCTCAGTGTGCTCCAAGACATGTGTACCAGGACTGTCATCCAGCTGCTCACTGTTGATACAAGTCCAGACCTTTGCTCATGAGTCTTTTAAATGGAAACCACACTCTTTGCCAAGAATTGGAACAGAGATAAACTCAATTTGCTTTTTTCTCTCTCCCCTCCTCTCCCCCTCCCCTCTGCAGCTCCATCCCCCATCACAGTCATAAGGAAGGACAGGACATCCAGGAACAGTGTGTCTCTCTCCTGGCAAGAACCTGAACATCCCAATGGGATCATCTTGGACTATGAGGTCAAATACTACGAAAAGGTGGGAAGAAAGATCAAAGGGGAGGTTTTTGTCTTGGCAGTAGTTAATGACATTATTGCATCTTGCCTGTGTTAAGGATTCAGAAACATCCCCATTCACTCATTGTCTCAAAGACATTAAGTGTTGAAACTGTTCAACTTTTGGTAATAAGGACATCATGAAAATACGAAATGAAATAGTTGAGTTGTGTTGTCTACCAAATGCAACCCCAAACACACCAGAGCAAACATAGGAAAAGGAAATAATACAGTCAGCTCCTTTCTTTTCTTATTTTATTGAGTACACTTTGCTTGCTCAGTTCTATTATGCTTATCAGTGTTCAGACATTGGTCTGTCAGTGTCCATGTGTTGGTGCTTTCCCTGTGCCACAAACAACTTTTGCACAAAAAGTATTGGGAAAATGATGGATTAGCTTTTGGGGTGGTTTTCACTATGAAAAATCCCCACTTTTCAGTAATATCTGAATTCTTCACAAATTGTAAGTAAATAACTCAATTGTTTGAGAAACAGACAAAACAAAAAATTAATTCCTGTCTTCCCTTGGGCAGACTGGTGTTCAGCCACCCTCAGGAAAGCTGGGCTCCATCACATGTGGTGGTGGCTTGGGAAGACAAATCATGTCAAACATCCCCCCCCTGCCTTCTTTTCCCCCAGGTTTATATGCTGAGCAAGACCCCATGTTGTAGTGTGGGATGTCCCTGTGTTCAGTTTTATCAGCTGTCCTGGCTGTTTCCCCTCCCAAATTCCTGTGCACCTCAAACCTCCTCTCTGGTTGAGTAGTGTAAGAGCCAGGAAAGGCTTTGACCTTGTGGAAACGTGCTCAGCAATAAAAAAAAAAAGATCCCTATATTATCAAATTTCTCTGTTTCCAGTGCAAATCCAAAAGCACCTCCTTGATTCTCTGAAGAAAATGAATTCTACCCCAGCCAAAAACAGAACAGGTGATCTTTTGGGTTTTAGTTGCTCCAAAGGGAGAAATTTATTTTTTTTCCCCTGTTCTGTGCATTCAGTTCATTTTAATTAAATCACCAATAAGTTTTATTGGTGTGTTTGTTGATTTTGGATGTTTTGATCATGCTTCTACACGGAAATTGGGGTTTTCTCTCAGCTCCCAGTGCTGTTTGTGTGCACAGAATATGCAGCTGCTGTTCCCACCGGGTGCATCCACTCCTAGGGAGCAACTGGTTGTCACAAGGCAGCTTTATAAGACAACCACTCCATCTTATGAGGCTGATCTTGCACATGTGTTTCTTCCCTTTGAAGTCTGTAATCAGGAGTTCAGATGCACCAGACAGTTTGCTTTTAAACCAGAGAACCAACTGACTGACAGTGGGAGCCAGAGCATTTAGAGCAAAAGGCTTTTAAAAACCCAACCTTCTGGCACCAGGGTTTTTAAAGTGTGTTCTCGAGTCCCAAGCCTATTTCTCAGGGTTTACAAGGGAAGAAAAAAAGACAAGTGTGTTCTCAGGAGACATTAATCTATTGTCCTTTTAAGCTTTGCAAATTATAATAGGTATAAAATTAATGTTCTGCTAAGCTTACCTGAGGCCAGAGCAGCCTATTCTGGGCTGTTATACTTCATTCCTTCCCCAAACACCACTGGAAGATGCATCCTTTGAGTCTGAGATCTCTAAGCTTGCCTCCCTCCCTCCTCTTTTCTTTTCTTTTTAAACCACTCCAATCTGTTTGCTTTTCTACTTCAGAAATCCTCTTGGTTGTGCTCATCAGAAACCCCACCACTGCTCAGTGGCAATTGCTGGGAATTAAACCCTTCCCATTTAGCAATCTGGGTATTTCTCCTCACAAGTCATACCTGATTGCTGGGAGATGATTTATGTTGAGCCATTCTTTTCCATCCTGCCTGGTTTAGTTGCCATCCCTTTTGTAATCTCTTAGAAATTAAAAGATAGAGCATTAATTGAGTAATACAGGTCAGCTCAATTCTCTCATACCCCTTGTTTGTGAAATTATTTTGCGAGGCTGTTCTTAAATTTGAAAGAATATGTGATATTTATGGGCAACTTCATGGTGCTGGTACTTAAGATGCTAGAATAGGTTTGGAATAAGGATGGGATGTCTTGTATCTAAATTATGATGTTTTGTAGTTTTTCTAAGGCATTAACATAAAATAAGTGGAAAATATTTTCTGCACGAGATGCTAAACAACCTGTTCAGTTGTTTGGGTTTTTGGTTGGTTTGTTTGGGGGTTTTTCATCAGTGGTTGCACTTGTGTAGCAGAGAGATTAGAACTTTTTTGTTTCTAGAGAAATTAGAAACTACAATTTTGGAAAACTATTCTAACTTTTTAGAATGAATCACAGAGTAGTTTGGGGTGGAAGGGACCTTAAAGAACATCAAATTCTATAGCAGGGACACTTTCCACTGGACCACATTGCCCAAAGCCCCATCCAACCTGTCCTTGCACACTTCACAGAATTATGAATTGAGAGTGGCAATTTTCAGACTCATTGTTTGAAATAAAATTGTATTTTTGGTAGATATCTTTAGAGCCTGATTCTGAAGCCTTGGTCACTATTTATTTGAAACATTTAAATGAAATAAACTCTCCCTTCAGAGGGATGCTGTATGGAACTTGTAGGCATTTGTTTTATGGCAAGGCATAACATTTTATTTTAAGTTAATGGTACTAAATGACACCCCAGTTTAGTCCATCCATATAATGCTGTGCTGAATTCTAAGTTGCCATCAAAGCACACAAATAACAAAGCCATGGTTTTTTCTTACACAAGCCATGTACTTTATTTACTCCTTGTCCATGTTCACAGAATTATGTTCTCTTGAAGGAGTATCTTGTCATGCAAAGACACAGGGAAAAAAGCACCATCTCCTAAATACCACTCAGAAACTACTAATTGTTTCAATTAAAAATGCTGCTTGCAATCATGCTAACTAAATCCCACACACACTATTAATGTGAAGTCTTAACAGTGAGAGGCTGCAACTCATTGCTTGCAGAAGAGATTTGCTTTTGTGGAAATTGTGTGCTCAGTAAACTGGTTAAAACCAACACAGAGCTCTGCTCTTTGTAGCCTTTCTGAGGCTGATAAAGTAAATTATATGCAAATGCACTTTGCTGCTTTTAAACTCTTATTATTCTGGCGTTGAGTGTAGGTAGGCTGGGTGTGCTCCATGAGATTTGTAGGAAATGTATCAATGAAGATTCCACATCTGGCACTAAGGGAAGCAGTATCAGGATTGTGGCTTCCTCCCAAAGATCTGGAGTCAGGTTTTGGCCTCTCAAGTGTACATGAAGCTGATGGAAAAAATGTTATATAATATAAGCATTTTATGTGCTTATCTGAAAAAGGACATACCATTCAGTCTCACGAGTATTGCCACTATAAATTTCAAATTTCTTCAGACTATGTCTTTTATGAGACATAATATAAATTATAAAATGTCATCTGCAAATGAGACACCACCAGTAGTGGGATTTGCTTCCCAGTAAAGATTGTGTCTGGTAAACCATGCAGAAAGACTCAGGAAGAATGTGCTTTGTGCATCCAAGTTCAGATTTCTCATCAGTGTTTGATTGAAGTTCTGCTTTGCAAAGCCCAACTCTCCCTTTTTGTGTATTCCTTCTGCTTCTTGCAGCTGTAGTGCTGTATCTCTGGAGTTCCACTTTAGCCCCAGGAAAGATAAACTCAGGCTTTTATGTGGTGTTTCACTGATTTGATTATTAGGAACATAAAAAATGACTTACAAAATATGTGTGTAAAAAGCTTCCCATAAACTGAGATACCGTGACATCCTCCATCCCATTGTTTTAATCGTTTATTTTCCGAGTTCCACTGTGGATTATTAACAGACAGGGCCAGGACTATATTTTCTCCTGCACATTTCTATCTGCCCCAGAAAGAAATGTTTGCATTTCATAAAAGCAGCCTGAAGCAAGATCAAAATGAATGTCCAGCCACAGCATACACAAAAGATTTTGTGTTTTAAAGACAAGATTATGATGTCTTTGAAATTAAAATAGCTGCCTACATGCAACTGAATGATGAGATAAGGCAAGCCTGCAAATTATAATACTGGGCCTTTGTTAGTTTAAAAATAAATAACTTTATGCAAGCCTATTAGCTCTTTAGAATGTCTCTCTGTAAATTTTCTCCCCTGAATTTATAACAGAAAACTTTTTAGAGAGGTATTGGGGAACTCAGAGGAGGTCCAGTGCTGGTTTCCTTTTTATTTTTAGCATGCAAAGAAAATGGGCCACAGTAGTAAACATTTTTATAGCCATTCTTTGAAGACAAGGTCGAGCTCATCCTATCTGAGGTTTTGATTTTGGAGGTTAACTTTTAGGCACAGCCTTAGCTACTTTTTCTGATTTTTTTCCTTTTTTTTTTTTGTCCTTTCCTTTTCCTTTTTTGTCCTTTCCTTTTCCTTTTTTACTCCTTTCCTTTTCCTTTTTTACTCCTTTCCTTTTCCTTTTTTACTCCTTTCCTTTTCCACTCCTTTCCTTTTCCTTTTTTACTCCTTTCCTTTTCCTTTTTTACTCCTTTCCTTTTCCTTTTTTACTCCTTTCCT
>JAWWLZ010000001.1:2725325-2739912 GCA_035041345.1 Poliocrania exsul
CCTCCTACCTTCTAATAATTATTCAGGGGCTGAACTCCCTCCTGCCTCCAGTTTTGACATTTAAACACAATACAGTTGGAAGTTTACAACTGGCAATTTTATTACATTTTAAATGCAAACCATCTTTGCTCTAGTGATAAGGGAGAGTAGGGGAATATTCTTTCTGCACCTGAAAAGGCATCAAGTACAGTTATGAATTTAATGCCAAAGGAAATCTTAATTCCTTGCTGGGCTAACTGGATACAAAAAAAGTTATGAAGAAGTAAACAGCTGTGGTGCCAGCAATTAAACACATCAATGCTGTTAATTAGTGCATTACTGCATCTATAAAAAGGGTGCTAATGGCTTTTTATAACAATTGCCCTTTGGGGACAGTGCAGAAATCCTCTAGGAATGCCCAATTTCCTGTGAGCCACTGGTTAATTAGCCCTTCCCAAGTGTTAAACCACTTTGTGTTGTACAAGGTACAGCCAGACTGGGAGTTGTGGAGAAACAAGAGGTGAAAACCAGAGTGGGCACTGGAAGCTTGGCCATGTAGCCCTACAACTCCTTGCTGATAGAACAGTTCAGAGGACAATCCAGAGTGCTCAGAATATAATTGCAAGATGTCAACACTGCCCAGGAAAAGCAATCAGGTTGGTAGGGGGATGGAGGTGTTAAAGAGGTTCAAGATCACAGCTAGCCCAAAGTGACCCCCTTGCCCCAAAATCCCAGTGCTTGTCTCACTGGAGAACACAGCTCCATTGTCTTCTCTTCCAGGTAAGCAAACACAACAAGGCTAAATGAGTTTTCACTCCCTATTTTTTTTTGTTTTGTGGCCCCCTTGTGTTTTCACACAGTGGCTCTCAGTATTTTCATACCAGGGCTTGTGTTTCAGCAAAGCCTCTGGACCTGGAGGCTCCTCCAGTGCAGCAATAGAAGATGAGCAGGTGGGTTGCTGTTTGCTTAGATCAGTGCCAGGAAACACGAGACACTCACACAGTTCTTCTCTGGTTTGCAGTGACATGAAGAAAGTCGGTGTTACAGTCGTGGGGCCTCAAAAGAAGGTCGTGAGCAGCATCAAAGCTCTAGAAACTCACACAAAGAACAGCCCTGTTCCTGTGTAAGGTACCAAAAGGATGTTGCTCAGGAGAGGAAACCAGAGAAAAGTTGCTTCACAGGTCAAAAGTGATGGCTGAGAAACGGCAGAATTTAAAGGAGTTTTTTGCAACAGCTTTGGAAATGTAATGGTTGAGATTTCAAACCCACTAAGACACTCAACTATTGAGTGTAAATGCCTTAAAAGTAGGAGCAAACTTGTTTTCTATCTGTTAATCCTGAAGGGTGGGTGCTCTTGACTGACTGTTAATGCAGAAAGTAAATTTCAAAAGAAAAAAATATGTTAAAAAATCCTTCCAAGTAAAAACCAGTGTTACTAAAACCTAGAGCCATTTGAATATTAAGTGACTGAATAACACAAAGGAAAAAAAAAAAACCATGGACACAAAAGCTGTGTATTTGATCTATACAGCAAACAAGAAGAAAGAAAGACTTGCAGTATTTTTATACAGAAGAGATCTGTAACAGGTATTTTATTTCTTTAGAAGCAAGGGAAATGGAGGACTATACCTCACAACCTGCCTGGCCATATTTGCTATAATGTCATTGTAACATGCTATTTCAACTTCAGGAAGGAACACAGAAATAAAGTTTGTAGTGACTTTGAGTTAGTTGACAAAAGATTTTCACCATTATTTAGCTTCCCTAACTGTGTTCATCTAAATAGAAACAAGTCTTAATTTTTAAAAGGCTTATTTATTTTCCTTTTGGTTTTCTGTTATTGTTTATATTTATGCTTAAATACCTTAACCTGGCTCTATTATTGCCAAGTGCCAAATGTTATCAAAACTTCATTGGTTCAACCTGAGGAATTGTCTGAGGGTTAATTACCAGATAATTTTATACTCATAATTGAAATATAGAAGGAAAGAAAGATGGTTTTTGTTCCAGCTCTGACACCAGACAAAGCTGTGGACTTGCTGAGATTTCTTCCATTTTCTGTGAGTGGTATTTTAAGCCAGGCTTGAGTTCTGACAGTTGTGTGTGTGTCAATCTCTGGATCAGTATCTGCCCCGTTTCAGGACATCTCATTTCCTTCCCAAAGACCTGTTTTCATGTCTCAAATCCCTATTCTTAGGTGGTGTTTAGGTCTATCTGCCTAGAAAATATAAAGAAGAGGCAGTGTTGCTGCATCCTGCATTGGCTGATGATGCTTTTTGAGTTCACTGCTGAGATGGAGAGTTGCAGCCAAGGTTGTGAGTAGATTGTTTAAAAGGATAACTCAAACTGTGAAATGGGGCTTTGGTAAGTAATCTTACACACATCTGAGGTAGAAAACTCCTGCCCAGGTGCTGCCATCCTGTAGGGGATCTGAATTTTTGGCACAGGCTCTTTGGGCACCTGTGTCCTTGAAAGAAAGCAGAAAGAAACCCCATCTTTAGGAGAGCATTCACATCTTCCAGTGGAAAAAGGAAACTGGAAGCAGGGATTTGAGAGCCTTGTCTTTCCCATAGCTCCCCAACTCCTGAGCTGCTGCTCTGGAGCACTCCAATCCCAGTTCTGAGCAGACACAACTCTGTGCTCTGAAAATGAGTGATGTAAATCATGGTGTGAGTAACTTGTTGTGCTGCACCCAGGTGAGATCAGCTCAGCTGGTTAAAACTTGGTTGCAATAATGCCAAGGTCATGGGTTCAATCCCCTGTGTGAGCCATTGACTTAAGAGTTGGGCTTGATGATCCTTGGGGGTCCCTTCCAACTCAGAATAGTCTGGGATTCTGAGCTTCTTAATGCTCTAGATGGGATACCAGGCACAGACACTGGGCCTTGGGCATGAGGGGAAACTATTCTGCTTTCCAACTTGCCATTTTCTAGGGTTTATGGAGTTGAAATTGGTCTTCATGAATCTGAGACTTATAAAACATAGAGGCACACCATTTATCACACATTACTAAATAGAAGCAGAATTAGAGACCTTTTTGAAGAGTGCTGGCAGTGAACATACTGGAAAGGACTGGATTTGAAACCCACTCACAGGATAATAATTAGGAATACTTTCTGAAAGAAGAATGAATGTGTTTTGAAGTAAATTGAAATTAAAAAAAAAAAAAGAAAAATGGAAGAAAATTAAAGCACTTAAAGTGTAAAAAACACTTCCTTATATGCCAGAATCTCTTGTGAAATGCAGCATGCTGAATAGAAAACCTGTATTTTCCATTGCTTAATTCCTTCAGAATCTTTCTTTTCTTCAGGTTGAGATTTCTCTAACTCAGACACCGTCAGTGAATTTAAGTCACCACAATCCCTTTGCCAACATTATCTATATGGGAACAGCTTTTTCTAACATATTCCTTGTGACATTTCTCTTCAGCTTCGTTCTGCTGCTGGAGAGAGGGGCTGGGGTAGGGGGCAGACACCTTGGAAATACTTCTGAAAATGCAAAACCTGTTCTTAGAGTTTTAGATAATGACTGAAAACTTTGCACCAACCCCCCTCAATTTTCTCCTGTCATGTACCATGTCGTGTTCCTTGCCCACTGTTTAGGCATGCACAGCATAAAGATTAAATCTCACTGATGCCTGGGGGGGGAAAAAATAGAGATTCCATTTTGCTTTTCTTTGCTGGTGGGAGTAGAGAGTTTTGAAATACATTTATTTTTTTTTCTCTCCCTATCAAGAAGTTGATTTGTACTGTAAGTGGCCTCTGTTGCAAGCATCCTATACTCCCTGTCCCTGTGTACATATGTGTACATAGCAGTGTACAATTCTTCATTGTGGAGTAGAGATCCTAGAATTTGTGTGGCCATCTTCCTGTACAGGACTTGCCTCAATTAGCAACATCCAGCAAAATGCTCATCAAATGACATGCCCTATTATTGGTTTTGTATCTTTCAATATAGTTTCCATTTTATTTATTTCTGTTAACATAATCTAGTTTTTTGTGCTGTAACTTAGCCTTCAATAAGCAATGTATAGATGTGGTTTGATTGGCAATATGTATTTACTTTAACTTGTATTTCAAAGCATTACTTACTCATTTAGATTATATATTGTGCAATTGTAGATGGCCTCTTACTAATGTAAAATGATTTGTAGTGGAAACATTTATATTTTTATAATAAACATAATGAAAGTATTTTTTACATACTGGAATACTGAGGTGATTGCTTGGAGGACAAAGTAAATTTATTTGATCAGTGTGATAAAATTGTAATTAAATATGGATAAATTCTGAGTGTTAAAGCATGGGGTCGGAGTGAAAGCTACATATTACCTATATTATCTATTAAAAGAAACAAACAGTGCAGGTTTTAACTAAACAGACCAGCATTTGTGCTAAACTGACCTACATCAAAGACTTTTCTTTCTCCATGGATCCTGGAAACCATCATCTCCTACAACCTGCCTATGGGATATTGAAAAAGCTGTCATTTATTTCAGTTGTGTCAAGTATTTCCCAACTTTTGCTTTTTTTTTCCTCCCTTGCCAGTGGACCTCTTTTCCTCTTATTACTATGTTGAATCCAGTAAAAGATGTACTTTTCAACCCAATAAAATAGCCCACAGCTTACCATAATTTAACCCCACGATCATTTCTTGCCTCTGAGTATCTGTATTAGATATTTTGCCCCTGTTTTGTTCTGTCACTACCAAGTTGTTTCTATTTGCTTCACAGGGTCCTTGAAAATGCCAACGTGCCCAACTCAGGAGTTCTTGTCCTGGAAAAATAGGAGTGGTTTGGATGTTTGGCAGTTTCTTGAATTTACAGGGTATTTCTGTACCATAAATGATTTTCCATCCTTTTGTACACTGCTTTCTGGTGCAAAACTATGAATAATACACCTGTCCTGGAGTCTGTAAGTTGAATTTTATGGATGTGGATTTAACCTTATTTACTTTCTTTTTTTTTTTTCTTTTTTTTTTTCCTATTACTTTGTCTTGGTATCTATAATTCCACTCTAATTCCTCAGATTCTTCCCCAACTATCACTGCCTGGTCAGCAATTCCCTGTTTAATATGTGTGTACTCAATTCCTTTTGCAATCCTTGGTCCAATTCTTTGGTATTTCTTAATGAATTTTACTTTGCCTATTTAAAAATATTTATGCTACAAATATTTCTCTCGGCCTTGATTCATTCCCACATATAAACATGCACATGCTCATCATTCCAGGTTCCTAATGCAAATGGTGAAGAGCCCAAAATAGAAAGGAAACTTTCTGCTGGTTCTTCATTCTGTTTTCAGATGGCCAGGGAACCTCTGAGAAGTGAAGAATACTCAGTACATGGGATTTCTCAGCTTGCTCTACTTTCACATTAAAATGATTTCATAATAGCCCATATTTCCCCAGTTAGCTCATAAGAATGTCATGTGGGACAGCACCAGAAGTCTTAGTAAAGACAAGATAAATCACATCTACTCCTTCTTAGATTATCCTGTCACAATAATGAATTAGATGAGCTTGACATGATTTGTTTATTCTTGACAAATCTTAGTTGGTTTCTTAAGACCTCATAATCCTCCAGCTGCTCACAAATGTATTGTGTGAGATATAAATATATCTTTTGGGGTATTTGAGGTTAGTGCAGCTCCTCTGTAATTGCCTGGTTCTGCTTTTCTCCTCTTTTTACAGCTGAGGATGATCTTTGCTCTTCTCCAGTTGCCTGGACTGCAGGACCCCTCCAGGAGAAGAGCCAGTAGCTGCCCTTGAGTTGTTAGAGTAAATCTCAGTGACTCTGCAAACCTGAGTGCATCAATCACTTGGGCTGACTCCCAGGATTGCTAATTGTGAAACAGCAATGAAATACAGACAAATGTTTTTACTGCGTGACCAGGTTATGTCTTGAATTTTTGCAATCAAGCAACTACTAAGAGTCATCATTAAAGAAGCATCTGGTTAGGACATTTCATTATTTCCTATTATTTGTTTTTGATTAGATTGAAGAGGTTCATCACTGCTGTATCACTTTGAAGTTGGGTGATAAGGTCAAGCAACCCATGAAGATAGTGAAGATCCACTGTCTAAGATCATTAGAAATCTTTTAATTCACTCTATTGCCCTCCACATAAGGGGGAAAATATTCTTTATCTGCACTCCTTTTCTACCCAGTTTATCCCAATATTCTTAGGAAGCTCAACTTTTAAATCTCTGAGCTTCTGGACTTTACTCACCATGGATTTCTAATTAATTCTGAGTTTAGTTTCCAGCCTTCAAGAAGTGTATATTTGCAAAGGAGTCTGAAATAACCAGAGCTTTTTATTCTTAATATTTGGGGATCTGGGGAAGCAGGTGTTGAGTTTGTATCTGAACTGATTCATCCCTAAGCCATGACACGTAACAGCAACAAAAAAACATCAGACAGGAGGTCTTGGGCACCCAGAGATGTCATTTGCAAGTGTAAATAAGGTGCCTGTGGGTATAGAAAATGTATTTTTCCCAGAATGCTCATCCCAAAATGCTGCCCAGGCATCAGCCCAGCCCTCCCCACAGGGCAGGATTTCTCCTCCTGGCACAAACCCTGCAAAGGACAGAAAGCCAAGCGTTGTCTCACTGTGTTCATGGGAGCACAGAGGAAAACATTTCAGTTGAAGGCACCGAGCTGAAATGAAGCCAGAAAAAACATATAAATGCTAAAAACTATTTGTTTAAATGAAAAAGAAAATGAAGGTCTGGTAGCTCGTTACCACAGTCTGAGCAGGGATTCAAATAAGCCTTTCTGATGCTGATTTTCCTGTTGGTTCCATCCCAACTCAGCAGAAAATAGTGCTGGGTGTCGTTTACAGCTTAAAGAGTTTTATTTTCTCTGGATGATTCACTCCTTTTGCTTTTACTACTCTCAGAGCTCCTGCAGTTCCACAGCCCCCAAAATCAGGCTCTGACCACAAAAGTTTTGTGTGTCCCAGCACTGCCTTTGTCCTGCACCTTTCCCTGGTCCCTGCTGTCCCCTGCTGTCCCCAGCCAGCATTGTCCTGGTACCCTCCCTGTGCTGGCCAGAGCACTGTGGCTTAAAGCCCAAAAATGAGGCTGGGGGATGACTGAGATGATGCTGAAGAGTCAAAGCCCCATTTCAGTAGTTGCACTGTTGCTTTTCTTGCTGTGCTTCCCATTTCTGATCCTGTGCCACGCAAGGTTTATCTGTGGCAATCCCACCAGACACGTAGAGTTGTTTTGTTTTCCCCCATAAATAGACATTTCCTCCCACTTAAGATTTAGAGTGGCAGAATAATAATTTTAGCTACAGAGAATGATATGGTTTTAATAAAAACAGATGATGATCAAAATAAAAACAGAAGAAAATTTTAATGAACACAACTAAAATCAAAGGTTATTGAGATCGATATTGTCTCTCTAGCTCATAATTTGGACATGGGCTGGTAATATAAGGATTCTGTATGTTCTCCTCCTCTTTTCTGCATTCTCTGGGTGGCTTTTTGCACAGGTAGCTGATATTTGCTAGCAGGTTTGATCCCTGCTAAACCTGCAGCCTCCCCTCAGGCTGGTTGTCAGTTGATCAACAGTGATGATTCCTGGCTTTTAGTATCCCCCTTTAAAGTTACATCACCTTTTATTATTTAACTATTTTTAATCTCATTCTTTCACTCATAAAGGTTTTTTGGGGGACTTTAGTTCCATGGTTCCTACTTGTATATACTTTAAAAAAAAAAGGCTCATTAACTGAGTTAATACTTGCCTAATTGTAATAGCAAAGCAATAAAATTCATTCCCTGCAACAATACTGTGACTTCCTTTCCTCTAACTGGGCTACCTGCCAAGGAACTCAAATGGAAATAGGAAACAATATGAACAAATAAAATCTCTCTGAGATTTAGATATAGATGTTTTCTTAAATATTTGGCTTTTATTGTTGTTGTTTTTAGCTTCTGTTATTACTTGATTCATTCTTCTTTCTATTCCCAACTCCTGCCATTGTGCATGTGGGTTTTTGGAGAGAGAGGAGTTGGCCCACAGAGAAATTATTTTTCTGCCCCTTTTTGCCTCTACCTACACTGGGTAGACCAAGCTCTGTTACCTCAGCAGTGTTTGGGGGCATGAATTATATAAATATTGTGTACATAAGCACCTCTTTGGCTTGTTGTCTTTGGCTCTTTGGGTTCTACGAACTCTCTGAAGTGCATTTGGGGCAAAGCTGTGAAAATGGTCTTATGTATTTAGCCTTTTTAACAGCACAGCACCAAAAGAACCCTTTCCTCCCAGTTTTCCTGCCTCAGTGACAGGCCAGTTTTCACTGGGGTCTTTTTAGAGGAATCTCTTTCCCAGGATTTCTTTTCTGGCCCAAATCTTAACATTTAATATAGGCAATCACTGCCTGTTACACGGCCTTCTAATGAGACCATATGATGATTTTGGCCATAGCTTTTTGTTGCTCAGGGCCTGCTCAAGGAGTGCTAAAATTCCAGATTAAATGCTTTGCTGCTCTCAAAACAAGATCCCATGGGCTGTAGTAGAAGGCAAGTTGTCCAAAACAGAATAAAAGTTTTCCATCTTGTGAGAAACTCGTGAAACAATCAACTTGGAATTATTTCTCCTAATCCTTCTTAATTTACTGAAGGGATCTGAAATCCAGATCTCACACTTCCTTAGTCCTTGTCCTCAGTGTCCATGCAGGATCCTGACTCAACAGGCACAGAGCCAGATGAATCAATGGGCAAAAATGCCTTGGTGGCTTTGAAACCAAACTGCCACTATTCTGTCATTTTATCAACAGATAGGACTTCTTTCTCCAACTTTTCTTGTCACACTAAAACATATTACCATGACAGGTCTGTGTGTGGATGCTCCAAGTCATGATGATACTGAAGCTGTAACATTTTTAAACCATTGAAATATTTTTAAATGTTCAAAAAATAAAAATTTCATAGGATTGGATCACCACATACACGAAATCCACTTAATGTTTTAAGCTAAATCTTAGTCCTGTATCTTGAGGGAGAGATTGCCACTACTATGCAGAGAAAAACTCTATCTTCCAGTACAAAGGAACCTGAAAAATCTCAGGAGACTTGTCAGAAATTTCACCTACAGTTTGTGAGAAGCTGATTAATTTTCCAATGGGAGAGTGAGAAAAAAAAAATAAAATATCTGGTTGAGTCCCTGAAATATCCAGCTCAGTAATATCAGAGGCAGAAGCAGAGGACTCAAGGGAAACATTCCTGTTTCCTTCATTTAGCCTTAGCAGGGTATGGACACAGAGCTAAAGTTCCCACTCTCCCCAGAGGTGCTTGCAGGGCTTGGATGTGGAATGGGAACAGTGCATTATAAATCTCTTTGCAGAGCATAAGAGTGTAAGATTCTTGGAAGAAAAATATATTGACTTTTGTGTCATTTAAGGGTTGTGGCATTTCCAACCTCTCAATAATTGCCTGGCTCTTTGCATTTGTGAGAAAGTGGAATGAGATGTCTTAAAAGGGGGTTCTGCATATTGTAAAAGTCCGACTGCAACTTGAAGAAACACCCCTGAGAGTTATTGCTACCATTATAAGCTTAGAGTAATGGGCACATATTTTTCTTTTTAGGCCATGTACACTTTATCCAGCTTTCAGAGGGGAAAAAAAGGGGGAAAAAAAAAGTTCTGTTAAGTTTGGGATGGTTTTTTCTTCACTTTGATCTTCCTGGGTCACATAAGGCAAGGTCTTCTGCCAGCTGGGGGTGAGACTCAGCCACCACATCTGTGGCATCACACAGAGTGCCTTGCAGGGGCACTGCCAGTTTTGGCAAGGCAAAGCAGTGAATGGTGGTAGAATATCAAGGAAGATGCTCATGATTTAAAACTCATTATATTTCATTTTTTATTTATATCTGTTGTGCCTCGTGAACATAGGAAAGCCAAGGTAGCAGCACAGACTTTGTTTAACATCTCATTATCTTTGGTTCTTGTTGGGTTTGTCGTTGCATTTTAGATCTCAGGACTACTTTGTGACTTAACAACTGGAAATTTTCTTCCTTCTGTTCAAACTTCTTAATGTGCCTTGAGTCAGCTTTATACACAGGGTCAGAAAGACCAAAGAGAAAAGACCAAAGATCCCACCAAAGAGGAAAACAAATTCAGTGATAGGTGTAGCTGTAGAATAACTCAGAAGTTTTCTCATGGACATGAGCTGTGATTCAGACTCAGCAGCAAAAGCAGTTCTGAACCCTTTGTCACCCAAGTCTTTTAAGAAAGCAATAGCCTGGGATCTCTCAGAAATCATTTGGTGTACTGAAGCATGGCCTGGGGCAGAAAACCACTTCATCTTTTCAACTTTAGCCTGCACAATTCTCCAGGAGTCACAGAGCTCTTCCCACCCCTGCCCTTGAGAAGTCCTTGGACCAAAAGGCCACCATCATTCCCATTTCCCTGGTACAACAGGCACAGGCAGATGGCAAAACTTGCTGGAATTATCTGAGGTAGATATCAACATTGCTGCTGCCTGAATCAGGGCTGATTCCCCCCAGTGTGCTCCCTCTGGGCTGCTCAGCCTCGCCTGGTTATTGTTATAAAATACACGGTGAGAGTCACAAAGTTGGGGGAAACCCAAACTGCACATCAGTGGCTTTGCTCTCCCCCTCCCTCAGCCTTCCAATCTCACCATTTCAGTAACCAGAGAACAACCTGTGCAATGTGAACAACTCAGATGAGGACAATTTCCTCTCCTCTCTTGTTGAATATGACTTCCCTTGGGTAGGTGGAAACTTTGGCAGTCTGTACAAAGAGCAGCAGAGACTGAAGCAGAAGCTGTAATAGAGCTGTTAGGACTTGACAGCCCTGCTTTGTAATGCACTGGGGGATTTTATTACAACTCAATTGTAGCTTCGAGAAATTTAACAATATGACATGGGCTTGTATGGGGGTTTTTATGTTTAATAAATGAAATTGCAGGAGATTTTAACGCAGAGACTATGGCTGTGGCAGGCCTGGATGACTTAATAAAAACTAAAATCAATCAAGCAACTTGATTTTGTTGGCGAGTTTTTGCTCTGTAAGTGAAAATGAATGTTTTTGCAGCTCTAATAATTTCACTCTCCTTTCTTAAGGTACTGGAAAAACACTTTTTATGCTGTTTGCTGAGTGCATTCTGTTAAAGATCATTTAATGGAGCCTCCCAAGGACCTTTGTCACTCCAGTGTGTATTGCTGGTGGCCAAAAGCTTGAAGGAGGAATCCTGTGGCTTGGGTAATGACTTTCACCTCCCCACTCACCTGTAACCTTTCTTTTTCTTGCATTAACTAAGAGAGATGATTATGGCAATTAAAGTTTCAGATCACTAACTCTACGTGGTCATATTATAGCTTATTTTTATTATAAGAAAATGACTCTCAGTGATGGAAGGAAAAGGGACAACAAAACAAACAAAAAGTAGTGTTTGAATGTGTTTGATTGGCCTGTTTCATAACAAATGCCTCTGCTTGCATTTGGGAACTCAGAGTAGATTTTAATGATAATTTAGATCTCACAACAGCAACACAGGGTGTTAAAAATAAACCATATGTTTGGGTTTGAGTATTTTTTCCCCACAGTTAGAAACAGAACCTCCTTAGTGGATTCTGATAGTTGTCAGTGGAGAAAATGTGTTGTATGGGATGCCATCAATATACAGCACTCACACCTCAAATACATATTAATTTTCTTAGAATATGTTTTTTGACCACAATTTTTGAAAATTTATGCTAAAGCAGCTGCTCAAAATGTGAAAATTAGCAGTGATGGCACGTCAAAAGCACCCACTCCACCAAGGGTGCTGCCAATGCCAAGGGCTGGGCAAAGCCTTGAGAGAGGCAAAAGTCCAGCCTTCCCCTTTTTTTTGTTTTTTTTCAAAATAACTGAGTACATCTAGCTCTGGATTCCAACTTTGGAGGATTTCTGAGGGGTTTTCTGGTCCATGAAGCATAAAATCCTGAGGAGGCCAGAAAGAAAAACCAGGATTTACAACCCTGCTGAAGTCTTGAAAAGACCTTCTGGGATTCCTGTCTCCACACAGAGCTCCCAGAAGCCCAGGAGAGGAGAGTCTGGCTATCCATGCCCACCTGCCAAGAAATGGGAAATTTCTGAGCTCCAACCAGATGTGTGGGTGGAGTTTATATGACTTTTGTGCTCCCACAAATCCATGGCTTTGTCTGCTCTGCCACTGAGGTGGGACATCTGTAAACTTATGAGCTGCTTATCAGGTTGCTTTGGGGGAAAAAAAAATTGATTTTTTTCACAGACTGTTGGAATTTCCACAAATGAGCATTTTCTAATGAGAAGGTGGTGTCCCATTGCAAACAGTCATGCTGCAAGCCAGGCACCTGCACTGCAGGAATATACAGAGGACAAAGGTTGTCTTGGATCTATCCAGTACCAGAGCTGTGTTTAATGATCTTTTGTATGCATGGGAACATCTCTGCCCTGCTCTGTGGGTGCTGGGAAATGGAAAAAAAAGGGAGTAAATGAATACTAGATTTATAGTGAGTTCCACTAGTTCTGCCTAACTCATTTTTGAAGCTGCACCACCAGAGCTGGGCAGTGCCAGGGCTCAGTGCACTGAGCAGTGCAGGGGCAGCCTGTGGAGAAGTGGCATTTTTAAAGAACTCATTAGTGGGTCAGCTAAAAAGCATCCAAAAAAATGAATGTTTTCTACCTGGGCAAGACAAGGGGAATTTTGTTCACTCCTGGACACAGCATAGAGCAAAAGATTGGTCTTGTTGAAAGCCTTTTGCTGGACAGAAAGACATGAAGAGGTTTGTGTCACCTGGGCAAACTTTGCTGTCATGCCCTGACCCTTTTCTTTTTCTTTGTGCAAGGAATTTCATGAGCTAAAAGCAGTATAAAACCTACCCAGAGGCAAAACATTTCACTCAGCAGCAGCTGCACCTCTGTTTATTCTTTGCTGGGAGCTGCTTCAGTCTCACAGAGTCCATACAGTCTGGATGATTCAGATGGCCATTTTCTATAAGAAAGCCCCCAAAAGTGACTCCTTTACAGCACAGTGGCCTCTGAAAGAGAGAGGCAGGAGTACACACCACCAGAAACACTGATTAATTATCTGTAGTGTCCTCACATTGCAGGGGTGCCTCTGAAGGTGTTGTGAACCCCCTATTTTGTATGTTGAGAACTCCAGTTCTACCTGGGCTGCATCAGCAGAGTTACTGAGTGGAAAGCAGGCTCCTGTTTGCTGTCTGAGAGGAACTGGTGTTCTGCACAGCCCCTCAGGAACTGCACAGCAACAGGATGGGGAAAGCAGGAGCTTCTATTTATTAACTGAGTGATACCACATGTCCATCCACTGGATGTTTACAAAGCTGTGTGGGTGGGTTAATCAAACATGCAGGGCCTTCCCTTTGGTTTAATTCCCATTAACTGATGAGAGTGAATAAATCCCAGCAAATCAAATCAAAACTAACTGGGCTGCAGCCAAACGAAAACAAAAAGGAAAGATGATCAAATTGTATTGTGTTTGTATCATGTGGGGGTTTGAGGCTTAAATAGAAAGGTGCCTGTGCCTTTTCTTGCTATTCCAAGCCTGGAAGGGGCACTGTCTTCCAGCCTGGCACAGCTGGAGCCTCGTGTCCCCTTGAGATGCCTAATGACTTGCAGATTTATTCCAAGGCAGTTAAAGGATTTGCCTCCTTCCAGAAAATGCTTAGGAAATGATCATCTGATACAGGAGCAGTTTTATATAATGACATGTGAGAGAGAAACATGTCATATACCCAGGGGGCCCAAAATGCACCTCCCACTCATCTAGATGTGTATTCCCTGGTGCATGAAGTGCCCTTGTCCTGGACCTTGTGCTGTTCAGGGAGCAATGCTGGAGAACCAAGCAACCAGAAACTTGCCCTGCTGTCACAGGAACCTGTTTCTGTTGTATCAGCTTAACATTTGACCTGTGCAGCTTCAACCTTTTCATTTTAGAATCCGTGCATCTTTAGGGGAAACTGTGTAGCTGATTTTTAAAAGGTATCAGTAGCTACTATGTACACCTGCATCCATCTGCAGTGAGTAATAGAGTTTGCATTTAGATATAAAAGTGTATATTTTCCCATGCTGTAACTTGATTGTCTTGCCCAGAATTACACAGGGGACAGATTTGGATACAAGTAAATCCATTCCAAACGTTTACTCAGGGACAAAACTTGTATTGGGATTAATAGGCTGTTCTGGCTTTCTGTCCTGTAGAATCAATTAGAAACAGTTCTAAACAAAAAGAAACAAATCGCCCCTGGGATTAATTGTACTGGTTTTTGTGGCCTTTAATCAGTGTAATTGTCAGCACCTGTTGAAAATGCTGTGTCATCTGCAGGCAGGTGCTTTGCGTTGGGCATTAATGAGGGCACAGCTGGGCATACCTAAGGCAAGGCAGGGCACTTCTGTCTGGCTTTCTGTGGAGACCCAGTACACCATGGCTGCTCCAGGGTTGCTCTCTGCTGGCTGGCAAAAGGTAAAATAATTCTTTATATTATTCTTGTTGGTGCTCTCAGATGTGAGATAAACCTAGAGCTGTCTTGTGGTAAATGTGTGGGTTAGTTTGTAGTTATTGCATGTAAAAAACTGGTTTGAAAAGCCTTTATGTGGTGG
>JAWWLZ010000001.1:2759931-2772692 GCA_035041345.1 Poliocrania exsul
TCCAGGGTTGGAGAATCCACCCCCTCTCTGGGCAGCCCATTCCAATGCCTGAGCACTCTCTCTGCAAAGAATTTCTTTTTGCTCTCCAATTTCCCCTGGCAGAGCTTGAGCCCATCGTGCCCCCTTGTCCTGTTGCTGACAATAGCAATTTTGTTCTGGGTCTTGCAACAATTCAATACTTAGTAGCTCCTGAAGAATAGCTGTGTGAAATGCACAGATAATGAGGCTAAAATATTTTGATATTAAATATGCCAAGCTTTGCCTTTTAGTATTTTTATTTTTTTAATTTACAAGCTCTTCTGGCTTCTTCAGCCACTCTAAGTGAGGATGGTAAATGCAGTAGCACAGATGTTGAGTCCTACTCTCCCTCTTTAGCATTTGACAAAGTTGTTGTCTGTTGGACTTATCTGTGGAAAAAGCCTTTGTGACTCCTGATACAATTGTCTTGTTCAAATATTCATCAGCCCTCATAGTTTTTGGCCTCAGTGAAATGTTCCCCTTCTTTCCTCCTCCTTTGCCTCTCCCCCCTCCACCTCTGCCTAAAGCCATATGGACTCCTTCACTCTGAGCACAAACCTTTGATGAATATGCCCTTTATTGCTGTTCACTCCCAGAGCCCGCAAGAAGCAAGGCTGATTTTTGCAACTGGTTTATTTCATATCACAAAATCATCCTGGGCAAGTCAGGATCACAGAAGTTCTGCAGCTGAAAGTTGTTTTTTACCCAATGAACAAGTTCACCAAAGTTAATCTCTTCATAAAGCCCGAGCCATTCCTTGCTAATGAGAACCACGTGCACATCAAATAGCACAGGTCTTGATGAAAACACTTTGATGCCACAAACACAGAACATCTTCAGGTTAAATGTTCCAGGGGACCCCTGAAAGGACTTGCTTGACTGACCCAGCCTGCTGTGGGCTGGATCCTCTGCTGCCTTGGCTGCCCTGCAGATGTGCTGCCAGTTTGCAATGGAGACAGCCCTCTGAGTGCTGGCGAGAGTCAGGAGATCCCCCACGACTTTGCTTTTAGCTGCTCTCTGAAGGGTGGGAGAAAATGCAGGGTGGAAATGGAGATCAGCATCAGAGTTCTGTGTTGGGAGACAGGAACAGGTGACAGCTCAGGTCAGTGTTTCCGATCCCTGTGCAGGGGCTTTATGCTCTATACAGTTCCAAGCTCTCACCAGAGCAAAGATCTCCAGAACTCACTTTATTAATGTTATGTAAAGAGTATCTTTTCTTGGCTAACACATTGCAATTGGAGGCCAGGAAAGATACCAGTGGGTCTGGGGAATGGTTGAAATGTTTTATACATCATCTAAACTCAAGGCTGTATTAAAGCTGATGTCATCACTTGTGGTATCATTCACCTTTATTTTCCATTCAGAATGCAAAGCAAAAACAAAGTCACTGTCAAACTGGAATGATTGTTTGGAAGAGTTCAATTGTCTGTTACTGTTTTAGGGGATCTGAGCAGGAATGGGGGGAAGGATGGAACAAAATCCCTTTGGAGCAGGAGCGTGGGGGAGGAAATCACAATTGGGAGCAGACCATATGCTGTGGCTGGCGGGTAAATGTGCAGGCTTTTTGTGCATTTATAAGCAAGATTAATTAGGTCTGCTCTATTACTTCCTATAGCATTGCAATGAGCCCCCAGCTTTACAAGTTCACCATTTGTGCATCTGCGTGTTTATATGAAACGTTCCGGCTTTATTTCTCGCAATAATTATTCTTTCACTTCTAAGGACAGCTCTGACATTTATCTCTGTGTAAAAGGATGCACTCCCATTTTCTAGCACTTCTAATAGTTACTCACAGTAGCTAATCCATGCCAAATAATTCCTTGCAAATGGATCAGCTTTCCAATTGTTTCCTCAGCTTTGTATGGGGTGACTTCTGAAGTTCATGTCCTCATATATCAAAGACTGAAATAATTGTGGGGGTAAAAATGAAGTATTAGGGCTGAATCCTCAGATGTGTTAGAGCAGAAGATGCACTTAGCATTTTAAAGGTGGTTTTCCACTCTTAGGGAAATTGAGAAGCCATTAGACCCCTCTGTAAATGTCACTGTGTGCATCTGTAGCTCTATTTATTTATTTGAAATCAGTAAACGAGGGGTTTGTTCTCTCCTGCTCCCTTGCCGTGTGTCCCCTCCCGGGGCTGGAGCAGTTGGATGGTGGATGTTCCAGAAGCCCCACCTGGAAGCCATCCTGCAGCTGCTCCCCCTGCCTGCCCTGCAGGGAGTAATAGCCTAATAGTTTACACGTGTATTTCAATTATCTCCTCCCTGCTTTCAAGCCGTGTTACCTGCCATGCATCTATCATTATACACCAGCACATTGGGGTGTAACAAGGCTGCATTAAAGCCCTGCTTGATTGATTTCTTATAAAGATTAAGGTTGCTGACATTTCCTACCCTAACTCAGATAGCACACGCTGGCTTTGGTTATTCCCTCTTCCACACCAATATAAGTCTGAGTTGGTGGAGTTATGCAGATGCAAGGAGAAAATCAGATGTGCTGCCTGGGCCTTTTGATGTCACCAGCTGCCTGCTCTGATTTGCATGTATTGCTGCAGAAGGAAAACAGGAGTTCTCTTTGTAAGTAATCACTGCAATAATTAATCTAAGAGTGCACAATCCATGTCATAGCTGGAATTATTGTGCCGGGTTTCATCACTCTGCTTTCATTTGTATCTCCCTGGTAACTGGCTGTGACAGGGAAAACAATCACTGGGTTTGCTTAACCAAAATGTTGAGATGGAAAACACATTAAGCTTTAGGTGCTAAAGGTTTTCCTGGAGTGAGAGGCAGAGGGGATGGGTATGGAAGCCTTAACCCAATGATGCTGACTTTGACACCAGTGTCTTAATATTGGCCTACCACAAGCAAAGCCCTTGCAAACTCATTCCACTTTTTTGTTTTTCTGCCACTAAAAATAGGAGTTCTATTTTTCTGTCACTGCTATCTGGTACAAAAGGGCTTCCTCTCCATTTGCAAGAAAGCAAAGCGAGTTTTACTGAGCTCTTTAGTTCAAACCCTCTGCAGCACTGGAGCTCCTGCCCTGCTGGTTCCAGATCCCAGGCAGGCTGTGGCTGCTGCTCCACTGTGGCAAGGTCATAGAATCAGTTGGGTTGGAAAAGACCTCCAAGATCATCCAGTCCAACCCTTGGGCCAACTCCAGTCCCTTTACCAGATCATGGCTCTCAGTGCCACGGCCAAGCTCAGTTGAAAAACCTCCAGGGATGGTGAGGTCCAGGCACCTCAGCTGCTGCCACATTTGGCTCTAGGCTCTCTGGTTGCCTTTCTACCACCAGATTATTTTCTCTGCAAGTCGTGGTTGGAGAGAGAACGGTCTGTAGATATTACTGTTTGCTTAGATAGATGTCTTTATGTGAGACGTAATTACTAAATTAGGAGATTGAATTCTCATTGTGGTAGATGATTTAGGGAGTGGAATTGCTCAATCTGTGACCCTTTGTTTGTCCTGTATGATTCCTACCATTTTAGCAGTATGTGTCCTTTGGTGTTTTCCTCTTGAAAGACAAAGATGACAAAGGAGTTCATCTTGCTTTCCTTTTGTGGCCCATAGGAGATCTTAAGGAGCCAAGGAAGTCAAGGGTTTGAGCCATTGAGAAGCTTGTGCACTGCATCAGTGGCACTGCTGGTCTAAGGTCTACCTGGCTGTGCAACCTATTGCAGTGATGCCTCTTGGGGACTTGCAGAGCTTTGTGCAGTTGGGAGGAGTCTAAAAAGACCCTGTGATCTAAAGAGGGGCCAATACTGTTGAAACTTTGGGTAGAAGAGGTGGAGAATCCTGGTCTAGGACCCAGTATTTCTATTCCACTATTTGGTTGAGTCAAATGTTTCATCTCAATCTCTCTGAAGGCAGCTTTGAAGGTGTCTCTGCTGGCTCACTTGGGCTGGAGCCTCTTTGTGCTTTCCCTTGAACCTGAGGCAGAGAATCAAAGAGCAATTGGATCAGAGAAAGTAAATAGGAGAAGACTTCTTCCAGAATCTTCTTCGTGTAAACCTTAACCCCAGACCATGGCAAGACATGAGGTGCTTGAGTAGACTGAGATCCTGCCTAGTGGAGGGGTTTTATGTCCTAAACAGACATAAGAACTGGCAGCATGTGCTGCCTGCAGCCAACTTGTAAATTAGATGTGCATCAGAGGGTTTCAAAACCTGCCTGCTAAAGTGCCTGCTCTCTTTTACCTCGAGGAGACTAAATGGAAAAAAAAAACCCCTAGTATCTATATAATGATCTTTCCTGGGTTGTTTTTTTGTTTGGTTGATTTTTTTTAAGATTAAAAAGTAGCAAGGAACCAACCTTTGTGGTCAAAGGTGTAAACATAAGACTTTACAGGATTTTCCACTCTAAGGATAAAACTAGAAAGAGCCAGGGAAATGAAACTCTTGCAGCTTGGGCCTTAAATGACTGTGAACTTTTTGACCCACAAATTAAATTTGATTTGTGGGTATTCAGATTAAGATTATTTTGAAACCTGGACAGTGAGGGTTGCTGGAGCTTGTGATATTGTGACCCATTTGGTGCCCTTCTGGTCAGTGAGACGAGGAGCCTCTGCCTCCTTGCACAGCTTTCCCCACCATGTTCCTTTCTGCTCTGCCTTCCCTGATTCATATTTCCAACCACAAATCATGCAGAAAGATGCCCTCTATAGGTCACTTTATACACTAGTGATTTACTTGCAGATGTACTTTTCTGTCAGTGTGTCTTAAATCTCGGCCCTGCAGGAGCTGCAGGCGTGGAGCTCTTTAGTCCCCTTGGATGGGCACGTCTGTGGGTTCTGATTATAAACCTGCATTATCATATTCTGTGTAATAGTTGTTTCTCATTATCCCTTTGCAATTTTCTTGCCCTCTTCCCACCAAGATTAAAAAAAAAAAATCAGGGCTTCATAAATTGTGAATAAGCCCCTGTCACTTGTGATCCATTGGTTTGTAGAAAACCATTAATTGTGATTCCTCTTCATTAATTCTGATTGTGCAGAGACCAGTGTTGCACTAAGCTTTTTTTAGTTGAGAGACAGCAGTAAGTCATGACCTTATAAAGCAGAGCAGTCAGTATTTTTATTGGTATATAAGATATGATGCATTATACCTGCCATTTCTGTTCTTTTCATGGACAGTGCATAGCTCTTGGGTACTTGGTGCTTGACATTTAAGATTGATACAGCACCAATCAATTTAAAAATACAACTTAGTACAAGATTCCTGGCTCTTTTCATTATTGAATTAGCACAGTATTATGAACCACTTGCATTCTGTGTGTGAGAAACAATTTGTAAGCAGGACATCAATGTTAATGCTGTTTTAACCTTTGCTGGTTTGCTTAAGGATGTAACATTTGATGAGATGCTTATGTTTTCTGGAGAAAACCTGCTCATTTCAGCCAAATAATTTGACCTGGTTATTGGTAAAGTGATGGGAAAATGTGCTTAGGGTACAGGTTACAACCTAGACATTCTGGGGTTGGGACTTAAGAGGAAAAGCAGGCACTGAGTAGCAAGTTGGGGTAAAAGTGGCAGCTGGGAGTTACCATCAGCTACAAGAATTATTTTATTGCTGAGACAATGTACTTGCAAGCATAATGAAAACTTCCAGCAGAGCAGGCATAGCCCAGCTATCTGTTTTTAATCCCTTTCCTCCAGTTTTGCCCCAAACTGTAGGAGTCTGGTCTTGTTCCCACTCTCATGCATGTGCAACAGGGGGAAGTTCTCAGTGTTGAGTTATGTTCCCTCAGAGAGGACAAACAGCTGCATAAGGTACCAAACAGCCAAGAAGTTTTACCTCTGTATACTGTGCAAGAGAGAAAACAGCTTTGACACACAATAGATAAGAGATTTTGGTTGTTTTAGTGCCTGTATTTATCTGTTAGCCTGTATCAGCAGCCCAAGAAAAGTTGGCTCTGCTCTCCCAGTGAGTCTTGCAGCTGCAAACTTCATCTAGGAAAACTATTGTAGGTTTTACCTTCTCTGTCTGCTGCTTGTTTGAACTTCCCTAGAAATGTATGAAGCTGTTGGAGTGGGATCTGGTGCAGAGTTTCACAAATTGACCTCAGAACTGGAGAGCTGTCAGGAACAGGAGGAGGAGCAGGGAAGTTCTCAAAGCCATATTTCAGCTGCATTGACTTTGTAGTATCTTGATCAGGAATGAAACCCATTTTAAAGAATGAACCTCCTTTATCAGTCATTGGATGAGGTTTTCAGGGTCAGGGATCTGAATGCTGAGATGAAGTAGCTGTGATTTGGATAACAAGGGCACAAACTCCCTGGAAATTGTCTTGTTTAAACTGATCAGGATCCAAACACTGCTAACTTGAAAACTAGAGATAAGAAAGGGTCTGCTAAGCCACCAAGCAGAAACAACAGTCAAAAATTTGTATTCAAATAGTTGCTGTACTGGGGGAAACTGCTAATTGTTTCCCTTGGCTGAACAGGTAGAAGAAGAAAGCTGCCTTAGGCAAAAAAAAATAAAAAAAAATTACAGCCTCGAGCCAGGCAGAGCAAGACCTTCTGGGTGTCTCAGCAGCTATTGTGGGTTTGGATTCAGCAGTGCCCCCCTCTTGGGCATCATCTTCCCCAGGAGGTTGAGGCTTTACCCTTGGGGGTGTTTTGTCAGCCCTGCACAGAGATCCTGCTCCCTGACACTGGACTGCTCCTTAAAATTGCCAAAATTGAGTTAATTTCATAGGCTAAAATGTAAGCTTTGTCATCTTCCATGTCCCACAACCCTTTCCCTTTTACATTAAAAGACAGACAAGGGAAGAAATAACTTCTAAGGGAGTTACCACCATGTGTTGTGTTGAGCAATGTAATAGTGCAGCCCATTAACACACCTTTTTCTTTTTCTTTTCTTTAGCCTGAGTGGTCTGATCTATTGTATCAATATTGTAAGTTTAGCCTGTTCTGTCTCTGCTTACCTTAAAATTCAGCCTAATCTGGTGTGATGTATTCCCTAGCTCCCACATGAAAAATGAGGAATTTGCCTCATTGGAAAGTGCTCCACTCCTAAGCCAAAATATCCATAAAGCAGCAGCTACTGTTTATTCACTTGCACAGAAATATCTTTTTTTTTCTTCAATTTTTGGATCCAGTTACAAAAAGTGTCACAAGTTAAATAACAAACCTTATTCCCAGAGATCTGCCTTCATTATTGATGATGCCTTTAGCAAACAGGAAAACAAATAAGGGAGAGGCAGTGCAAGCTCCACTTTGATCTCAGCCTCCAAACAGAGGAGGTAGGAGTCAAAACAGAGGGAAGGAGGAGGACATTGGTAGGACAACTTCTGACCTTGTGTCCAGAGACTGCCAAAACTTCACAGTTTTTTCCTGATAAATGCAATAGCTCTTAAATACACTGCTGTTGCCATTTATCCCCCTTGCTGTGACCTGACACTGGACCTGTGGAAGCTTCCAGGTGATTTTTCTCAAGCACTGAAGGGGAACTATCTGCTGCCAGGGAAGTCTCTGCACCTATTCATTCACTGGATATTCAGTTGTATACCCTTCTGGTGCTCAGGACTTCAGACAACCTGACTGTCTTTACTGGCTCTTCTACAATAGTAAATTGTGCTAATTTGTCAGTCTAATTAGTTCTTTGTGTCTGCTGGAGATTAATGTTGTTTGAGAAAGAGGAGTGGAGGTGGGAGGTGATTTGGGAGCTGGACACACTGAGAGCTCTTGCTGACAGCAGAAAACAGGCTTTGTCTGTCCATGTGGTGTCCTCAAACACCCTGAGCTGTGTATATGGGACAGTTTCAAACAACCAAGCTGTCCTGGCTTTGAGAGCAGCAGATGCAGAAATTGCTGTTCCTTGGAAAACATTTCCGTTTTAAGCCTTGATTGCAAAAAGAAAATCACAGTAAACTGCCTACATGGGTCTTGAAAGTGATGGTGGAAGAGCAGTGTGGTCTTCTTCCAGTGCTGTACTTCAGGTAGAGACAGGGTGATGGTGACTCTGCCTCTGCCTCACACCTTCAGACCTCACAATGACCTCTGTTCTTAGGGTGTTACTTCATTAAGCCTAAATCTGAAACTGCTGTTAACAGGATTTGAAACAAAAGGCTGTGTCCAAGCTTGGGCATGGCTCTTCTAGAGTCAAAAATCTGGTTTAGTCTGATTGCATGTGAGAAGCCAATGCCTGACCTTGTGAAGGTTGGGCTGCAGCTCCATTTCCCTCTGGTGATCTTGTTTGCTGCAGAGCTGTGGGGTTGGCTCAGCACTGGGCTCTGTGCCCTTCTTCTTCTGGGCCTTCTCTACATAATACTTGAACCCTTTGAGTTGGGGAGTGTTGCAAAAGCCATAAAACTTTAGTTCCTACAGCAAGCTGCTGATTTGCCTCTTCTCTTCCAGCTCGTGCTGTCTCTGTGTTGTTTATCCAGAAATATTTCAACATAAATTAGTTGTGAGTGTCTCTTATTTGTTGCAGCAACAGGCAATTGAAAGGCTCAAATAAATGCAATATTCTCCAAATAAATCTGGGGGAAACCAACAGCCTCTCTTCAGCATTCTGGCAGCCAGAGTTGTATTTATTTTTCTTTCCTCTGAGTCAAACTGTGATTTCCCTCAGCAGGAGGAAGCCCAAAGTGTGTATTGGGGTGGGTTTGTGAATAGCTGAAGCATTTATGGCATTCAGATAAGTGTGTTTTTCCCAGCTGTTTAGGAGAATATGCTGCAAAATTGGTGTACCATAAACAAAGTGACTATTGGTGAGCACAGCTGTCGCTTCTGTAGTCAGACTGGATGGAGGACCTGGGAGTAACTTCCTAGGAAAATCTGGTGGGTCTGTTTTGTCATTCTTCATTTGGAAGCTTCCAGAAGAATCTACAAGATTTCTCAAACACAATATGCTTGTCTTCCGTGCAGGGAAAACCATAATCACTTTCCTAATTGAGATACAACATTATTTCTTTGTGGCTGCAAAGGGAAGGAATCAAAGCAAACTTAATCAGGGTTTTTGAATGTGAGTTGGGTTTTTTTTTTTTTTTGTTTTGTTTTTAAAATGATGAGGGAAAGTAATTTTTAAAGCAAGCAGCTTTTGTTTAAAAATAAATCACAGTCAGTAATGAAATTTTTAAAATTTAATGTGCTGAAAACAACCCAGTAAATAACTCGTGGATTGTATCAGTGCCAGATTAGGAGCTACTTTTCTGAAGCTGTGAAATAATAAGAAATTTGTTCAGAGTAGGAATCTGTCCAATTGCAGTAGCTCCCCAAATGGATAATTTCTAGCCATCATAATGGGTTACTTCTTCTGGTGTAGTGATTTTTCAGGCAGAGAAAAAGGAGAATATCTTGCCAGAGGGACTTGTTCCACCCCAAGGAATGGGTGGAGGAGAACTCTGACTGCCCAGATATTGGGATGAGGAGCCTCCTGATTTCAGTACTAAGTCATGTGCCACTAAAACAGCAGGGCAAGGAAACTTGGGGATGCTGCAGCCACCTTTCCCTTCACTGACTTACCAATTGGTTGGGTCACATTGGAGAAGACAGGGCTGGAGGGGAAGATGAAAACAGAAGGAGAGACATTTACTCCCTAAGGGAATTTGGGAAGAAAGCAGTGCAGGAACTGGTTTTGTGTACAACTCCTTTGGAAGGGATCATAAGCTTTCCTGAATGAGGACTGCTTCAGGTCCCAAAGTTAAGGTAATCTTGGTTCTGTGACCTCCTCAAGAGGATTAATTTTTGTGTCATTGTGGTGGGACTTGGAGTCTGTCAGATGGTTGTGCACAAACACTCTCCTTACTCCCCAAGGGGAAGTGAAAGGCTTCCAAAAATTGAAGATGGGAAGATGAGGCTGAACACTTTGTAGAGCACTCAGAAGGGCAGAGGAAAGCCAGAGCAGAACTAGAAGGGTTGTGCCCACTGTGCACTTGTGTTCTTGCAGATGGATCCTCTTCAGTTTTGCTGCAAATTGTTTGGAGCTGCAGAAAATGGGGCTCCTCAGGGAGTTTTTCCTACAGCTTTGGAGGCTTAGTTACCTCCTTACCATGGTCCCTTCGTGCCCATCTGAGAGCTGTGACTCTGATGGCCCCAAAGGTGGGACAAAGTGACCAGGGAAAGACTCTCCTCCCCACGTTTCTGTCTTGGGAGGGAATGTCTATTGTCACCAGATACATTATTAGGACCATGTAACAGGAATAAGAGCAGAACAACCAACCCCACACACTGTCCAGCACAATAAGAAATGCCAAAGGAGGATTGTCTTCAGGATGGGAAAGTGATCAGATTTTTGTGGGATTTTTTTTTGTTTGTTCATTTCTTTTTTTTTGTTTTGTATTGGGTTTTTTGTTTGTTTTATTTTTTTGTTGTTTGTTTTTGGTTTTCTTTTTTGTTTGGTTTGGGTTTTTTTGTTTTGGTGTTTTTTCTTTTCTTTTGGTATTTTTTAAGGTATTTTTGGGGGGTTGTCTTTTGGGTTGGGGGTTGGGGTTTGGGTTTGGGTTGGATTTGAGTTTTTTTTGGTCAAAGACTAGAAAAACTTACAATGTAAAGCTAAACTAGAACTTCTTTGTAAAATAAATAAATAAATCAGACAAACAAAAATACCTCAAATAAACCAATACAAGCCCCCAAAAAATAATTGTAAAAGGGACACCTCCAAAACCAAACCACCCAACACAACAAAACTGAAAATTTGGCGTAGGACTGTGAACTTCTTTAGTGTATTAGAGTCTTTTCTGAGAGCCTGCAGGCAGCATCCCAGGTAGCTCTGGAGGAGACCTGATGAGAAACACGTGAGGTTAAACCTCTCTGAATAACGATGCCATCTGCAGGAGGTTCCCAGCCAGCAGCCCCTGTCCCAGAAGACCATTTGTACTTCCCAGCATTAATATTCATTAGGTGTAACACCATATGTTGCACAGCAGGATGCATTGCCAGCAGACTGTTTGTCAGAAAGCCAGATTTAATAAAGCATTGTAAAACAAACATTATGATGATAAATACAAAATGACAGGCTAATTAAGAGAATCTTAATTGCCATTTTTCCGTAATAACATTTGTTCAGTATGTATCTGTCTTGTGCTAAGGCCTTCCTTGCACAGCTTTTTACTCTGTATTAGTTCCATAAGGGAGTCTGTGCCTTGTACATTTGAAGGCACTTAATGTTCTGCTGCAAGAAATAAATTCAAGATTAATGGATTGTTGCTACATTATAGATGTGCAGAATCATTGATCTCCAGTTTCGATGAGTACAAAGAAATCCACACCTGAAATGCAGATTTCAGAGTTTGTTGGTGACAACTTAATGCCCCCTCTTGAGGAAATAACTCACAGTGCAGCAGCTGCATTTCCTAAGACAGGTACAGTGCAAACCTTGTGCAGAAGGGAGTGCTTTTCAGTGAAAAACCTGGGGATAAATAGCAGTTTTCACACAGCATTGTGGAGACTGAAAGGCCTCTTTGTTCCTCCTTCACTAGAGCAGAGTGTGGTTATTGCTCCATTCCCCTACACTGGTGACTTCATGGGAGAGGAGGGGATTTAAAGGATGTGAAATGATATTGTGAATTAATGCAGAGAAGTGACACCTATTTTTCCTGTTGCTATTACCTTTTTATCATAGTAATTGCTGCCAGAGTGCCAGGAAATTAATATACTGTTCCTCAAACCTGTCAAGGTGGCAAGTTACCAAACTCTCAGAAACTCTTACAGTATTTCTGTGTTCCTTCTACATTATGTAGAGTTTGCATTCAGACAGTTCCTTGACTTTTTATTATATGCAGGAAAAAAAAAAAAAAAAAAAAAAAGGAAAAATCTTGACCTGAGAGCAAAATTTGTATGGGAGATTTGCCATCATAAATTCAGTTGCAGTTGGTTTTCAGTCTTCAGCTTGGTGAGGTTTCCTCTTCCCCAGGTGTTGTTTTCTACTCTAATGTAGATAATTTGGGTTCCTGCCACGGACTGTGCTGTTGGCAGAGACAGAGTGGTGACCATAAGCAAAACCAAGTACAAAACTGTAAGCCAAGTTAGGAAAAAAACCCAACTCTCTGATTTTTATCATAATGATTTTCTGCCCAAGTGACTTAAACCTGTCATTCATTTCAGAAAACAAAATATCCTTAAGGACAAAAAAGAGCAAGAAGGGTCCAAAAGTTTATAATTCATTAATTCATTTTAAAGTATTTCTTCTGCTGTTGTACCTCAGATGGAACAGTTTTGTGCAGCTTTCCTTGTAGATTTTGAAATGGTGCTGGTTCAGAAGGTGGATGGTTCTTGCTGTTTGGAGTTTTGCATTCTTTTTTACTTTATTTTATCTCCCCTCTAAATTGTAACTGCTTGTACCTGCACCAGATCTTTCCAATGCATAGAATGTTCTGTGTGGAATTAATGGTACTAACTGCTTAAGGAACTCCTAAAAGTAGAGCCACTATTTTATTCCCACTTCATCTCTCTTATTAGATTAGTAGAAGTAAAAAAAATACAGCGTGCTGTTGCCCTTTCCTTTTATTTTCCTGTTTGATTTAGTTTGTAAACTGAAACAGAGAATAAACATGACAAGTTTTGAGCTATAAAAGAAGTGGGAAGAGTGAGATGATATAGGTTGTTTTGGGGTTTTTTCTTGGTTCTTTTTTTCGTGGGTTTTTTTCTTGTTTTTTTTTCTTGTTTTTTTTCTTGTTTTTTTTCTTGTTTTTTTTCTTGTTTTTTTTCTTGTTTTTTTTTCTTGTTTTTTTTTCTTGTTTTTTTCTTGTTTTTTTTTCTTGTTTTTTTTCTTGTTTTTTTTCTTGTTTTTTTTCTTGTTTTTTTT
>JAWWLZ010000001.1:2948037-2959910 GCA_035041345.1 Poliocrania exsul
GTGGCACTGAGTGCCATGATCTGGTAAAGGGACTGGAGATGGACCAAGGGTTGGACTTGATGATCTCAGAGGTCTTTCTCAACCCAATCCATTCTATGATTCTATATGTCCAATGGGGCCGGTGTAGTGTGAGAAGGTGGAACAATGAAAGGACTAATGAGACTGTCACAGGGCTGACTGAACATGAACACACAGAGGGAAATGGCATGTCTTGGTTATACACAGGGGCTAACTTTTTTTTTCCTTTTTTTTTTTTTTTTTTTTTTGCAAGATCTGGGTCTCTGCCATCTCTCTACTGGCCTTCTTGGGTTGTTCTGGCCTGTGCACTTTGTTTCTGTGGCTCTTGTGGCTCTGGATGGCAGTGAAGAGGGATGTTCAGTCTAATGGCCAATTGCTGCAACTGGTTAAAAAGGTGGCGGGAACCTGTCAGGTAAATATGGGAAAGCATTTTACATTTCTCTGCTGATCTTCCCAAACTGTATTTTACTTCATTTGCTCTATATAACATTCCATCATGTTTTTTAATCCAGTTACAAAAATCCATCTTTTTTTTTTTCTTCAAGGAAGAATTAATACAAAATGAAATGTTAATAATTTCCAATTTGGGTACTTTTGCTTTACTTAAAGGGGCATAAAATGGAACAAATTCCTTTGACTGCTCTTTGTGAATAGGAAGAAGATGTACACATAGCCATTCTTTTCCTATTGCTTTGTTTCAAATCCTACCCTGGTAAACCTACCAACCTGTACACCAGTTTGCTAATGAGTTGTACATACCACTAATTTGCACATTTGCAGCCTGGATTGCTCCTACTTTAAAAAAAGGCATGAAAAGTAGCAGTGCCACGTATTTACAGCATCTGGTGTTGTCTGCACAAGTTTTATTCAGGTGTACTGATGGAGACAGAAATAAATTTCTAATATAGGCACAACTTTGAGGCAGAGAGATGGTAAAAATACAGGGAAGTGGAAATGAAATTACAGAAATTGCTAAAGGGACCCTGATCACGCCAACTAAAATTTACAGTAGCGTGAAATTAAATTTCAGCAGGCAAATACAAATTGAAAGGAAAATCATTGTCTCATGTGAAACTTAAACTACAATATTAGACTTCTCATTTCATCCCTTGTTCTGCTGTTCTGCCTAATCAGATGGTTTGACATATTGAACACCAGATACACAATTGTAACATACTGATATTTTGGTACCTATTGTTTCTGCTGTTTGGTGGTAAATTTGCTATGCATGTATTAAAAATATAATAAAATAAATGATGTCTAGCTAGAGCTAAAAAAAAAAGATTTTAAATCTCTTTTTTATTTTTTTTAATCCTTATGGAGGAAGGTGACACTGATAATGGTGGGTCTTGATAATGCTGGTAAAACTGCTACAGTCCGAGGAATTCAAGGAGGTAAGAATTAATTTATTATCTAAATGAAGCACTGAGAGAGTATCATTGCTAATTTTCAATAATTTAAATCTGAAAAGTCCAAAAAGACCAAATGTTCAGAGTGCCTTGATGTCCTTTGAGTTGACTGTGCAAAGTGCTAAATTGCAACAAAATTTGATCTGGATTCTTGTTTAATTTCATGAGCAAGGAGGGTATTTTTTGACTAGAGTGGGTCTTCAGTAGTTCAATAAATTGCTGAAGGAACTTTGTAACTACAAGCAAGCTGTTGGTGTCCATCAGTTGATTTAAGTCAAAATAAGCACAAAAACTCTGAAGGCTGTGTGCCAAATTATATTTGATAATTACTTTGAATTAATGCCATGATACAAAATATTCTGGTTAATGCTGTGTTTCAGATCTTGGTGTGCATTAGAGAAATCAATGGATTTCATTTTTTTCTTTTTTCCTTTAGTGTGTGTGCTGAAGTTGCTTTCAGATGACCATCCAATAATGTGCATACATCAGTAAACTTCATATTAAAAGCAATGGTTTAAGTGTAATAATGATTAAAAAGTTCTGAAGAAGGCAATTGCATATGTGTGTATAATAACATTAAGGATGGTTCTGGTAATACACATATTTTTTTATCATTATTTATCATCAGAAAAGCACTGAAGTCAGTGCCTAGAAAATTATCAGACCACTTTTTGAACCATCCAATCACACGTTGCAAGCAGGATAGAATTTGAGATAAAACTTGTGCTTAGGAAAACAAAATTTCTCTGTGGGATTTTTCCACACACAGACTTTGTAAATAACTTTCATCTTGTGCAATAACAAGACTGTACTTAGTGGTGTTTTGGCAGACTTGGAGACTCCACCTCAACTTGCTGTTTACTTGTGTTGTGTTATGTAAGAAAGCAGGAATAAGATCACAAATTTTCTCTCCTATTCCTGAATATTTCCCCTGAAAACATGAGTGTATAGTTATTTAGGCTTTATATGAGTCTTTAGTTATTTAACCTTCCATTCTACTTCAAAATCATCTTTTATTAGCTTACTAGGATAGTTATTGCTAAAAGCCCTATTTTTCTGGGGGAAAAATAAAATAAAGATGGATATTTCTGAAGGGAAACTCAAGGAAAATATAATTCTGATTTCTGACTGCTTCCCTGGGCTTAAGTAGTTGCCTTAAGAAGCAATTGTGTTATTTTTTTCATTAGCAGGGCTTGCAGAGAGGAGAACCTTCAGTTAGACCTCAGAGTGGATCAGACCAGTATTTTTGGCTGTGCATCAGCCAGAGGAGACTCAGCTGTATTTGGTTTCTGCTAAAGCCCAGCTGTCAAGTCTCAGTTTGTGGCACTCTGGCTAATTCAGCATTGGCCAGGATGGATCTGCAGCTTCTGTGGCACCTCCTGTTCTGACATTGAGGGCTGTTTATTATCAGGGACCTCCCTGCACAGAAGGACCAGATGTTTCTGCAACATCCCCTCACCTTCAACACCAACAACCTTCACCTTTAACCAACCCTCACGTTCACATTGTTGGCTCTTGGAAGAGCAAACACTTAAGGCTCACAGTGCAAAACATTCTTCAGAATAAAATCTGCTGAATTTTGGAGCTGTAATTTTTCACAGATGGGGTCCAGGACCCTTCTCTTGCTCACTCTGTTGTGGCCAAGGGGGCTGTTCTGAATCCCACCTGGTTGATGGAGATTTAGCTCTTCAGACCTCAGTGCTTTTGGCCATGGCTGCATTTTTTCCTCTCAACCAACTGAATTTTACATCTGTTTCTCCTGCCTTTTGCTTTCCAAGCTGCATAAAACAGTTGTGGATATCCAATTAACTCACCCCTGCAGAGACAGCTGAGTGGTATGAGGCAAAGTACAGGATTTCTTTGCCCTCAGGAAAGGCAGACAGTGAGCAAGAGCTTTAAATATAAACCTGCAGTAGTTTTAGCATATGGTAAAACAGAACATAAAAATAAACAAAGGCTGAAACCTGTTCTTAAAGAGAGTTAAGTAGTTTACATCTCAGAAGAACATGGTTTTAGTCACTTCATCTCAGGCCTTGGTTTGCACTTTTGAAGTTGTTTCAGCAACCATGAAGGATAAAGAAAAAATTTGGCAGAGCACAAGGTTTCCCAGGTCATGATGCTTTAACTGTTTTGCTTGTTTTCCTTCTCAAACTTGTGTTAATACCATGCAAATGCTGTATAACTGTTCAGATGGGAGCACTGGTGGGGAGGGAAGTGAAAATGGCAGTGCAGTGAATTCTACTGCTATGTAATTGTAATGTAAATATTAAAAACTGCATTTTTGGCTCCTTTCTTTTTTCCAGACTCCCTGTATCCCCCTGCTCCAGTGCTCCTATATAAATTAATGTAAAGTAACTGGTTGAAAGACTAGTGTGCTAATTTAAAGTTATCTGAGGAGAGGAAAAATCTTAAAAAAAAAGAAAAAAAAAAAGTGGTTAGCAATGTGATGCCATTTAACAAGGAGGCTTCACTCCATGTTTTTAAAACATGAATTTTGCTGCTCAATATAAAATCCTCCTTAAACTGAAAGGTTTCTTCTCTGACCCCTGACAGAGTCTCCTGAAGATGTGGCTCCCACAGTTGGGTTTTCCAAAATTGATCTCAAGCAGGGCCGTTTTGAAGTCACCATCTTTGATCTGGGAGGTGGGAAACGAATTCGGAATATCTGGAGGAATTACTACGCCGAGTCCTACGGTGTGATATTTGTGGTGGATTCCAGTGATGTTGCAAGAATGGAAGAAACCAAGCAAGCCATGATAGAAGTGTTGAACAGCCCTAAGATATCAGGGAAACCCGTGTTAGTGTAAGTAATGTAATAAATATTCTCCTAATAATCTGAAATGTGGGAAATCTCGACCTTCTAAGAACCATTTATGTGTAGTATGAACATAAATTACACTGATACTGCTGTAACTTCAGCACTGAGCAATATTACAATTAGTTTTATGGCATTTATGAAGTATTTATGTATGCTCATTTCATATAATGGTAGTGAACAAAGCCTTTTTTTCCCTCCCTCTTTCCCTCTGTAGTATCTGCTGACATACTAAATTCATGCACTTCATCTGACTTTGTATCTTGTTTAGTCCTTCTTAGGGATATTTATTTGTCTTCTCTTCCATTAGCTGTGGGAATATAATGAGGTGGGCTTTTTTTAATGCTTTAAACTTGTGATATTACTTGAAATGACAGACTTTACAACTTTGGCATGACAACATGATGTAAAACTAATCTTACTACTTAGGCCTACATCAATTACCTTAATTGTAAATAGTTGATTATATTCAGCAGTACTCAGCAATAAATGTCTTGTTCACTTAACACATGGTGGTGCTGCTGACACATGATCAGCAAAACCTCATTAAAGAAGGTTTACTTTAATAGTATTTTATAGTTTAATAGTTAGAGTTTATAACTTAATAGTGTTTTTTTAATAGTGCTTTTCCTCTGCTTGATAGGTTTTGTAAAATATTGGGAATAACATATCTGAGTAAATTCATCCACCCCAAAGGCCTGAGATAACAAATACCCCTTTGATGTAGAAAAAAAAAAACACCTGAAAGTTTAAAATGGTTTATAAGCACAATATCTTCATGTCTGGTGGGCATAACACCTCCATAATGCATTAATTAATTAATTATTAATTGCATTCTGTGGCATAAACTTTATTCCCTGAAGTCCCTAAAACTAAAAAAATGAAACTGTATCAAAAGCAGGATAAAAGAAATGGCAAATTTCTGAATTTATGATGAAAGTTGGCCTTTTTCAATATTTCCTTCTTTTAAGGATGTTCAGATTTTGTTTGTGGTTTTTTGTTGTTTGTTTTTTTTTTTGTTTTCTGGTTAATTGTTTTGATTTGGCTTCTTTTTTAATAATGAGATACTTGGTGTCCACGTAGCAATAACTTCCCTAATGTCTTGCTAAGTTTTTAATTAGTGTGTTTTAGTCTCTGTTTGTGTGTCTGAAGGTCAGAATTCACTGAAAACAGCAAAGGGACTTCTGAGTATTAAATCCAGGAAAGTTAAAGTTGCTTTAAGTAATTCCTTTTTCTCCCATGCTCTTTCAAGTCAATGACCCACACAGGGGAGTGAGTCTTATGCTGGAAAAACTAACTTATTTTTTTTAATAGACTTAAAAACCTGGGTTTTTTTAATACTAGCTTTCCCCAGTAAATACTCTGTTTCTATTATTTCTTTGAGTAATAGCATGTTTCCACAGAATAATTTTCCTATTTGTTTTACATGTGCCAAAACAAGCAACAGTCCTTTCTGAAAAGCTCTGGGAATTGATGCCAATTTACATCACTGCATCCTTTCTTAGGTGTCTTCCTGTCCATAATCAGCTTTATCCTGTGAGCAAAGTCCCACTTTGAGCTGCCATGGGTAGATGGGTCTGATTTCACAATAAAGAACAGGATCCATTACCAGAGTTTGAGATCCAATCTTCATTGCAGAGTTGGAGTTACTGGCCCTCCCTTCCTTTTGCTGTCTTGTTTTTTCCCATCCCAATGAACTCTATTATGCTTTAATCCCAGAGTATCCTGTGCTTGTGGCAACTCTGCTTTTTTCTAGGGGTAAGAAGACACATTTGACAGAAGAAAAGTGAAGGGCAACAAACACAACTTTGCTGCTGTTCCTTCCTGATAAAGCAGAGGATGGATAGTGAGTCTAATCCAGGGAAAAGCAGAGGCCCAATAGGCTGAACTGTGCAATGTGGGCATAAAACTGTAATAATCTTACAGAAATAAGGGAATATAAGAAATAGGATGTTCAGTGCAATATTTGCTTCAAATTTAACTGGTTCTGTGGCATCTTGTTATCTCTCACTGCCCATGGAGGTGTCACAGTATCACTTTCAGGCAGTTTCCCCAAAGTGCTGATGGTATTGGCTGTTACTGACTCTTAGTGCCAATTACCTGAAGATGTTCAACTTTTTATTAGTCATTTTTCTTACTGTTCAATGCTATCACCTAATTTATGTTTGCTGTGCTCATGTAGGCCATGTTCAACACTCAAGTGCTTCAGTAATCATTCAGTCTGTTATTTAGGGGGGGCCTTGAGTTGTAGAAATGAGTCCATGCACTTCTTAAATTCATGGGGAAATTCTTCTTTCAGCATCCTCAAGACTTATATAGGAATGCAAGTTTAAATTTTCTTCACTTGAAATTTGTCTTTTTGTCCTTTGTTTTATCAGAAAGGAACACACAGACTTCATAGTATTTAGAAAATACTGTTGGGGTTTTTTTGAGGAGTGAGTTGTGTTTGTTTATTAGGATTTTTGTTTTGGTTATTTGGTTTTTTTTATGTTGACATGGAACACATGGAAGAGAAAATTCAAGTCCATGTGCTATGGCTGATATTTTTATTCTAGGGAAATTGTGGTCAGGTTTTTTTTTTTAAGTAGAAAACTATTTTCTACCTGTTATTTTGGTGATAAGGGATTATAGCTATTAATATTTCATGCTCTGCTTTAATGAGTTTGCTCTTCATTAAAATTATGTCACTAACAAAAGCACTGGAAAGTTTAATGATTACTTCACAACTTCTGCTGTTAAAAACTTTGAATGATCAACATCAGATTCTCATGATTTCAATGTAAGTTTTAGTTAATACTATTTATTTTCAGTTATCAGCACCTCATGTTAAGAAAAATCTTCCACAAGTCCTTCTGGTGTCTCACTTCCCAATTCTTCTTCAGTGTCTTTTGTGTGTTTCTTTTTTTGCCTATTTCTAACCAAAAATACCCCTGAGAACTACTTGAATTGGTCACTTTTGTATAGACTTTTGTACTGTATCAGACACAGTGGTATTGATTGTGTCTTTGCACAGCACAAAGCAGTTCAGAAATACATTTCTGATTTGCTGCTTGGTTTTAGTGTGGAATTTTTTTTTTTATTTCCTTTTTGGAAATAAGTTTTTTTGTCTCAGCTGCATTTTTTTTTCTGTTAAATTGCATTATAGAGCTATTTCTCAGTTCCAAAAAGGTAGAAGTAAAGAAACTAAGGGAGAAATCTTCCTGCTGTCTAAGTAATAAAGTGTGAAAATAATAGAACAAGGCTCTTCTAGGGGCATGTGGTAGGATGAGAAGTGGTGGACAAGAGCTGCAACCAGGAAACTGTCTTGATTTGAGCAAAAATTGGAGCAAGAATACAATCTGGAGGTCCCCCAGAAGTTCCTTCCAACCTAAACCAAATAATTCTTGGTCTGGAGGTTCCCCAGAAGTTCCTTCCAACCTAAACTAAATAATTCTTGGTCTGGAGGTCCCCCCCAAAGTTCCTTCCAATCTAAACTAAATAATTCTCTGGTTCTAGAATTTATTTTTTAATAAAGATGGAGTTCTATTGTTTTATTATAATATTTCTTTAATTTTTGTGCTGGCAAAAGTGAGACTGCAGATGTGACTGTGTATTTAGGTAGGACAGGCAGCAGTAAGGACACACCTTATCAGTGTGTGATAAAATATCATGTTCCCCTGTCCTTACCATGAAGGGGTCTGCCTGTAAGGCAATAATTGAATAACTGGGCTGTAGTTGAATATTTTGAATTTCTCTGTGTCAGTTTGTTAATGCTTGGCTTCTCAGCAAGCTGCAAAGTGGGTAAATAAAACCATTTCCTATAGAGTTAACTTTGAAATACTCCAGGTAAATGTTTTCTGACTTCATAGTTTGGTTTAGGCATCACGTTCTGGATTGTTCCTAATGTTGTCTGCTTTATGTGTAGTTGGGTTTCATAGAATTCCAGATTTCTAGCAGAAAAAAAACCCCTTAGGATTAGAATAAAGTAAATGTAAGTGCTAAAAAAACCACAAGGCAATTAAAAATATCAATTATTATTTTGTGAAAAGTAACTAAACCATTAGTATGAATTCTCTTTGAGATTAACAATGTTTTCAATGCTTCCCAAAAGCCACAGGTAGTTTGTTGCCACATTGTTTTAGTTTGAGTCAGAAGGAAAAAGTGGCACTTGTGTCCTTTGATCCTTCCCCCCCTAGTTCAGATATTTCTGTGAAAACCATAAAATTCTTCACATTCTTCTAAAAACAAACCCAGTTTTTCCTGAGAGCTCTGTTGAAGGGAAAATGGGAATTAAAATGAAGCAAAGGAGGGATCCTGAGGCTCATTTCCAAGAAGAGTTTGCTGTGTAGGAGCCACTGATGTTCCCAGCAGTTCCTTCCCTCTGTCACTGGCAGCATGGACAGCACCAGCAGCAAATGGCTCTGCAGGGGTTTCTCCTGCGATACCTGACTGCAAGCCCGAATTTTTCTTTAGATACTTGAGTGTATTCTTGAGTGTTGTTCATACTGATCTCGATGTTGTTGATCATCTCCCCTTGCTCCTCCACCAGCACCGAGATCTGGATAAAAAGTTCTTTAATATCTTTAATCTGGTTCTCCAGACTGACGAGTTCTTTGTGTCTCTGTTCAATCTCAGAAAGCTGAGCTTTGGTGATTTTGACTTCAGTGAGGAGATTCTCATTGAAAATCTCCCATTTCCCTTGTTGGAGCATGTCATTGACTTCTTCCTCAGACACCTCTTTTCCAGCTACTTCGAGCTGGCGGACAATGAACCTCCTGCACTTCTCCTGCTTGGCAGTGATGGCCTCGTTGTAGGCGAGCATGGCATGGAGGTACCGGTGGGACAGGAAGGCGTGTTGGGCAGCCAGAATTCTCACTGTGGCTCCTGAGGGCCCGTGCTCATTTTCAGCTTTTTTCACCGTTTTTGACAGTTCATCCAAACATTTCCTGACGTGCTCTGCTTGCAGTTTGATTTCTCTCGCTATGTTGGATTCCTTTTTAAGAACACTGAATCTCCTCATTGAAGACACAAGGCTTTTTTGTTGTTGACTGAATTTATTAACTTCTTCCACCAGATTATTGATTTCATTCTGAAGCTTCTGGATTTCGTGCAAGTGCCTTTCAGTTATGGGTTCTTTTTCATAAATAATGGCCTGCTGTTCAAACTCCTGCTCCTCTTCCTGTACAGTTGCACTGTTGTTTTCTCCAGCTGCCTGTAGCTCCTTAGCCCTCAATTTAAACTCTTGTAGTCGGTCTCTCATGGCTTTTGTGTTCAGGGAGTTTTTCCTGGGCTGGTTTTTTTCCCTTCTTGGAACACAGGAAGTTAATTCCAGTATCTCTTTTGTTTGTTTGTTTTGTTTCACTGTAATCAAAATATAACAACAATGTTAGCAGTTTTATGTGTACATGAAAAGCAGCTTTGGAGATCAGAGCACAAAAATAAAAGTAGCAATGGATTGGAAGTGGTGGGTGTTCTGAACAAATGTATGAAATGGTATCCTATTTATTCCAGGCTCCTGAGGTCTTTCATCATAACCCTCCTCAGATGGGGATGGTTAAGAGGCTCTCCTCAGCTTCTTCCATATGTTGTTTGTTTTTTTTTTCCACATACAGGGATTTGTACCCCATGCCCATTTCTGTGGGTGGAGTGCAGGACTAAGACCAGTGAAGAACATGATGTGTGGAGAGGACTTTTTATTTTGGGGAGGAAGAGAGGAGTAACTCAAGTTCTTATTTTATCATAATGATTTATCTGATGAAAACCAATCAACCTTTAAATCTTTTTGGAAATAGAAGTGAATCTGCTGTTCCATGTTTTGATTAACTGTGGGAAACAAACTTCAGTTTTTGAGGTTATGGGGCAGACTGTCTAACACTCAGAGTTCAGGCATGAATGAGCTACTTTAGGCTATTAATTTAGTGCCACTGAAAAACCTTTCTCCATTTTCCTTGTGTGGGGAATTGTAAACAGCCTTCCCTTGTGTGGGGAGTTTTAAACAGAAGTTAACTCTACAACTAAATAAAACTACAGAACTCTCATAATTTAAAAACTAATAATTCAGCATGAAAACAGATTTTTTTTTTTATGTTTGAGTTTTTGTGGAGGTGAATCCATATCACTGATGTTGCAGCATGAAGATTTTTTAATCCTTTTTTTTTTAATTACTGTCTTCTATTCTTACATTGTCATTCCAAGTCTTCATAAAATTAATGCCAATGTGTGTTATGCACCATAGTGGATACAATTCAATGCTGTTTCTTATTTACTAGAAAGTGCATTTAGTTTTGTTTTATTCCCTAGATGCTGTGTAAGCTTTACTGAAGATATAATTAAGGGAAAGTTTCCATTCTGCATGTTGTAGAAAATGTCTAAGCTCAACTATTTTTAATTCTTGGTAAGAAAGTATTTTTCTCAAACTCTATGTGAATTATTTCCTTGGGCTGTGATCAAGAATGGAAAATTTCAGTAAGAAGTAAAATGTTCAGGATTAAAATTTATGGGATTTTTTTACTTGGGGACTTCTGGTTAAATCAAATATGTGTCTTCCAAAGGGCTGCTCAAGCAGTGAAACAGCACAGTATCTTTTGGCTTTTTTTTTTTTTTTGGAGGTTTCAGTGCAGTCTTTGTCAAGACTTACAAGTGCAATTCTTCTTAAATCCTGATTCTAAGATTTATTTTTTTTTCCACTAAGCAAATGTAGTATTTCTTTATGGTATCCAGAAGGATAGATTTGTGATAACTACAAAGGATCAATCCAGGAACCTGTCAGTATTTTATTGTATTTGAAATGATACTGCTGTGGGATCTCTGCTCCCTGTGTGTGTTTAAAGTCCCTGAGTACATTATTGCATAATATAAGTCATGGAGTTGAACAGTGTGAGCACATCTTCACAGACTTGAATGTGCTGAAAAACAAAGCTTGAAATGCTTCAGAGGTCAATCATGGGACAGAATGTTGATGTTCTACCCTAGTGTGGATTTCTCTTACTGCTTTTTTTTTCCCTTAATCTCTCAGTGTTTAAATTTAGTGTCTGTTGATTCAAGAGAATCCAAAAATCCTGGCAGTCATGAGAAGTCACAGTAATGTACTTGTGGTCAGGAAAGCTTGTGAGGTACTTATTGGAGAGTGTTATTTTGGGGTGGGAAAAAATGCAACACGTACTCAGTTCATTACAGTAAAGCCTCTTCAATGCTGACCCTTGTGTGTATCTCCCCACAGCACAAGGCAGGCAATTCCTTCAAGATAACATTCCTTAGGAATGTTTCAGAGCTGCCTGGCACCACTGAGGCTGCTGCAGGGAGAGCTCAGTCTGGGGCCTGTGAAAGGAACCAGGAGAGCCAAGGAGGCTGCAGAGAAGTGACCTGAAAATGTGTCACTGTAGCCCAACACATCTGTGGACCCATGGTAGTTTAGCATGGCTTGGCAAACCAGTGATTAAAAACAAGTTCTAAGGGCACTATTAATGTTTTTAGTGAGAGGTGGCAAGACTTTATTGTATCTAAGAATCATAGAATAGAATCATAGAATGGATTGGGTTGGAAAAAACCTCCGAGATCATCAAGTCCAACTGCAGTCCCTTTACCAGATCATGGCACTCAGTGCCACAGCCAATCTCATCTTAAAAACCTCCAGGGATGGGGAATCCACCCCC
>JAWWLZ010000001.1:3151909-3162104 GCA_035041345.1 Poliocrania exsul
GCCGTGGCACTGAGTGCCATGATCTGGTAAAGGGAGTGGAGTTGGCCCAAGGGTTGGACTTGATGATCTCGGAGGTCATTTCCAACCCAATCCATGCTATGATTCTATTTGTCACCTCAGAAATTCCATAGGAAAAATAACAAATCAGGGCACAAAATGATGTTAAAACCCCCCTGTCATCAAACCCCAGATCCTCACATTCTTACCTTTAAAAAACTCTGCTCTGTGATTTTTTTCACATGCTGAAAAGGAAACTCTGTAGTCAGTTCTGATCAAAGGGATCTCAGATCTTCTCTGGCTTTCTCCTGTAAGGAGCTGATTTCATTTACCTGCTCCAATTCCAACACAGGCTGTAGGAACACAAAGCTACACTTGAGGGGTTCTATCACGCAAAGCCTTCGTTTCTTATTTCTTGAGCAGTTATTAATGTATAAAAAGGGTTTCCATATTATCTGCAGGCAGACTGGTTTCTGTAAGAGCCTGTGATGAGGGACTTTGTCAAAAAGCTTCCTGAAATCCACAGTCACTTTTACCAAATGTGTTTGGATTTCACTGGGTTTATAAAAATTAGTTGCAATGCAAACATTTCTATAATTCTATATATGACTTTAAAATTCAGGTTTTGTTTGTGGGGAGAGAAGCAGGGAGGGCAGCAAGAGGAATGATAACACTCAGAAGCTGTTGGATAAACATCTACAACTTTATCTCTCAAAATTTTAAAACTGCATATTAAAGATGTGTTTCTTTCTATGGCATGGAGTTAAAGGCTCTCTGAAAAAGGGGCTTTCTGCTTTCAACCAACAGCTCTTAAGATGGCAAAATATTAAATCGTTTCATAAAATTAGAAGTTAAAAATACCATAAAGCAAAGCAATAATGAACATTCAAGTATTTTTAATGTCACATCAGGTAAATGGTATAGGATATTAGAGTAAAATTAGCATTTATACCAGCCTGTTCCTCAGTTTACTAATGAAAGCTGTAGGTAAGAATGAATTTATGGGATTTAAGGGACATTTTGGAAGGTCAGTGAAGCTCTGACAGGAGAAGAATATAAATCTTTGTGAAGATTCTGCTGCAATCCCTCAGTTTTAGAGACATTCCTCTCATGGCTTTGATCTCATCTCCTCTGGCTTCCTTCAGAAAGTGGCAAGAAATAAATAATAATAAATAATAATGATGATAATGATGATAATGATGATAATGATGATAATGATAATGATAATAATAATGATGATGATAATAATAATAATAATAATAATAATAATAATAATAATAATAATAATAATAAACCCTCATAAAGCACCAAAACTTACTCTTGAGATGGCAAAAAATGGGAGATAAATACAAGCTGGTTTTGACTGCAGGAATGGGAGTGTTCAGAAAGTCCAGAAGAAGAAGAAGAGGATTGATTTTTTTTTCTCATCCTGCTTCATTTGATATTACATTGACAGATTTCTGAAGAGCAGAAAGACATTTTAAATAAAGCTGATATATCTAGGTGTGGATTCCAAGCTACAAACCTGTGCAGAAACAGAATTTTGTTTCTTGAGGACTTATTGCCAAATTCTGTCTCTGAGGATCAGCACTTTTTCTGCCAAGAGAAGGTTTTTTGGAGCTGGGTGGGAACCAGATCCTTCCAGGTGCCCAGAAAACTCCCACTGCTCCCCAGTTTTGTTTTTTCCTCTTAAGATGTGTGTCCATATCAGGATGAATCAATAATTTAGTCTCTTAATGCAGTCTATTCCTCTCTTGGTAAGCAGAGAGAATCACAGTCGTGTTTCTCCAATGTTTGTGCAACTTTCCCAGAATATTCTGAGTTTGAAGGGACCTCTGAGGATCATTAAATCCAACTCTAAACGAATGGCCCATACCAGGATCAAACCTAATGTGGACCAGGCTTGAAAAGGACAGTGTATATTATGGAATCATGCTCAGAAAATCCCTTTTGATAACTCTTGTAGTCAGATTTAATTTTTGACTTTTGCTGTAGATGTCAAAGCTTTTCAAAGTATAATATTTTTGCAGCAACATTTGTTCATGAATTGATTTTAAAGACTAAACAGTTATGGTTAATTTGGAAAACTTTTCTGTGAGTTTACCTACTATCAGCCCTTGAAAAAAATTAGGAAAAATAATGAAGTCTCAGGAATAAATGTCACGATGGACTGGCTTTATTAGAAAATCAGGTTGATGTCAGTGAACAGGGAAAAAAAAGTAATGGTAGAAAAGTCTTCAGGGTGGTTACTTTGACACTGCAGGGAACCACAAAAAGTGCTTTTCCTTCATTGTTTCTACCTCTCCCCTTTTCTGATGTCCAGAGTGTCTATGGGAGGTTCTCATGTTTTCATTTTTAATTACTTGCACACATGCAGAAACAGCAATTTAGGTCTTGTGGAATCTAATTTGTTGCACCAGGTTAACCAGTTTGTTGCAATACTGATATTGCTAATTTATACAGGAATGAGTTCTGAAATAAAATTTTTTTTGTAGACAGGGAGATTTTGCAAATAGGAAGGAATTTCATTCACTATAGTAACATTTTAAGATAATTTGAAAAAGAGTTTGTTTGGGTTTTGATTAGCATTTACATGTTAAAACTTGGTTGTAATAATGCCAAGGTCATGGGTTCGATCTCCTGTGTGGGCCATGGATTTAAAAGTTGGACTCGATGATCCTTGGGGGTCCCTCCCAACTCAGAACAGTCTGTGAAACGTGTGTTGATTTGCAGTAGTTTGAGACACTCACTCAGTGGCAGCAGCTCATTTTTAACTTTTTTTGTGGCAAAGATCTACATACAAAATGTAAAAAAAATGAGCAAGTCAGACCTTTAAGATCTCAGAAAAGCACTAAGCCAGGGTATGCATGTATCTCATGCAAGTCTGTTTTAATAATGCTTTAATTACATGTTAATCATTGAATTGTTTATCCTCACATTTCATCCAAAGGCTCAGTTGTCCCTGGCCAGAAGCCACAGCTCTTTCACTGGCTGACACATCTCCTGGCAGTGTGTGCACTGTGTGATTGCATTTAAGCCAAAGCTGATGAGATGACACTTTTAGGTGGAGGAGAAGGAGATCTTTGAAGTTTCCCAGCATCCAAACTTGGGGATTTTGAAGCTTCTTTGACACTGTAACTGCAAAGCCAGTCAGGAGCAAGTACTGAAGTGTAAATACAGCACTGCAGTTGTCTTCATCACATCACTATGAATTTTGAAGTGTTTTTTTATTAAAAAAGAATGTCTCTAAGATATCTTCTCCCCACTCATTAAAAAGTCCTCCTGTTGAGTGAACTGGAAGCCTCTGAAGAGCTTTTTTTCCTTGCTGTGTGCAGGGTGAGCTCATCCTGGAGGTTCCCTGGAGTGGCAGGAGCAATGCTGTGCCTCAGCACTGAGCAATCAGAGGGGTTTGTTGTGAGATTTGGTGAGTCACAAATGGCACAAACTGCACTCAACACCTGCCTGCAACGTGTGGGGAGTGAGTGGGATTTATAGAATTGACCAAAATCCAGCTCTGTTCAGTCACTTGTGTTCTCTTTTCCTCTTTCCTGCATTGCTTTCTCTTTTAAAATTATAATATGCAAAAGATGAGGTGGCACTGCCATAGTAGCTGACCCTGCTTTTCTGTACAGTCAGCACCTAAACCAGTATATTTTGGGATATTATTAACCCCCACATCCTCAGAGTTTAATACTGTATAATAATTTTACCTCTTTTATTGTTAGCATACACTCTTCAAGTCCTCAGGCTGCCTTCTTTTTATGCAGGTTATTAAAAGACAGAATTAGGTGTTGGATACTGAGCCTTATTCCAAAAGTTACTCTTTTGAGGTTTTCCTCCATTATTACTTATATTTATTCTTATATTTATATTCTTTATATTCTTTATATTTATATTATTTATATTCTTTATATTTATATTCTTTATATTTATATTCTTTATGTTCTTATATTTGTACAAATCAGAAGTGTCACCAAATCTCACACTACATGAAATTATAACAACACACTTTATATTATAATCAGCAATTGAAACCCTTGAAAAGAGTTTTTTGATTCCAGAATTTGGAGAGGAGAGGGGCAAGGTGGGAAAACCTGGCAACCAAATTAATTTGATCAATTAGGAAAGGACCTTTTTCAGGAACAGTGAGTGAATTCCCAGGATAGCATAAAACTGGGAGATCTTTACACAGCCTGTAAAACCTGGTGAGACCTGAGGGATCCACAGTAAAAGTGTTCATTTATTCTCACTTGGGCCTTCTTACAAATTTAATATTTCTTCTGCTTTACCATCCCATGGCCACCATTTACTGCCATTTCCTGTGAGAATTTCCTTCTTCTGGGAGTGATTTTTTTCCATGTTACTAACCAGACAAATCTTTGTGGTTCCAGTGAAGTTCTGTCCATGTATTTCTGATTTATTCTCTGATCCACAGAGCTGTTTCAGAGACAATTCTGAGTCTCAGGTAACCTGAGCCATCTATTCTGTATCCTTCCTTCTCAACCTTCATTCTCCTCATCTCCATCACCAGATGGACACATGGATACTTATGGAAGGTTCCCAACCTTCCTTCTCCTCATGTCCATCACCAGATGGACAGATGGATACTTATGGAAGGTTCCCAACCTTCATTCTCCTCATCTCCAAAACCTGACGGACAGATGGATGTTTATGGAAGGTTCCCAACCTTCATTCTACTCATCTCCATCACCAGATGGACAGATGGATATTTATAGAAGGTTCCCAACCTTCATTCTCCTCATCTCCATCACCAGACAGACAGATGGATATTTATGGAAGGTTCCCAACCTTCCTTCTCCTCATCTCCATCACCAGACAGACAGATGGATATTTATGGAAGGTTTCAGATCTGCACAGTTTCTTCTCCCTTCACTTTTATGAACCTCTGTTGATTTTTAATTGCTTGACAAGCAGGATGTTGTAAACAACCCCCATATTTTATGCAGATGGGAAATGTAATCATGAGTTTTATGGTGCTGTTGATTGATGGCCTTCAAAACTTGAGCAGGGAGGGTTAGAAGATGTGAGATTTGGCAAGACTGGATGGCTGGTCTGTGATACTTGGTATTTGTGGAATATGCTTTATGTCTCCAGAGGGATTTCTGAGAATAAATTGGTTCTGCTCCTCAATAACCCCGAATTTACCAGGGAACATAAAGGCAGACTCAGCTTTCAAAGCTGGTTCTCCTGAGAGAGGTATCAAACAGAGCAAGTTTTCAGGCCCCTTTGCCACATTTTATCATCTGATTATTGTTCTCTTTGGTTTTCTCTTTAGAGGGCTACAGAGCTCCCAAATTTTGGCTGCTACAGGTGTGACCTGTCCAAGGCAAGTCCAGAAGGATTCTAAAGCCTTTCTAGAGGGTGGTAAAAGTTCAGGCCCAAAGAAACACAATTCCCCAAAGAATCAGATGCAGGATAAACTTTTACAATGACCTGAACTGTTTTTAAATCACAGGATGGAAGTTCACTTTTTATATAGATAATTCACAGGCTCTGAATCTGAAAAACCTGATAATTGGAACTGCATGATCTGTAATGTCTCTTCCAACCCAAACCATCCAATGATTCTGTTTCTATGAGTCTCTTTTAAATTTCTAGAGGGAGGCAAATGTGTTTGTGCCTAAAACTGAGCAAACCAAGTCCATCTGAAGTCCACCCCAGTGCCTGGTTACTTTGAAAATATCTTAAATTCCCAAGTGGGGCTTTCTGAGGCTGCATCATCAGCTGTACTGATGTTTGAGTGGGGCTGGGGTTTGTATTTGGGGTTTGTTTTGGCATTTTTTTGTTTTGTTTTGGGGTTTTTTTGTTGTTGTTGGGTTTTGTTTTGGGGTTTTGTGGTTTTGTGGGTTTGTTGGTTGGTTGGTTGGGGGTTTTTGGGGGTTTTTTTTTGGTTTTTTTTTGTTGTTGTTGTTTTGGGGGGGTTGTTTTTTTGTTTGTTTGGTTTGCTTTGGTTTGTTTTTGTTTTGTTGTTGTTTTTTTTTAAACTAGTCCTATGTAGAACTCCTTAATGTTGAGTGCAGTTTGCTTTGTGAAGTCATTTTTTTTTAAACTTTACTCACAGTGCCTGCAGGCCTTGGGCTTATGTGCCTCTGATGTAAATACAGAGTGTTGTTCTCTGTTCAAGTGACTCTTCACACATCCATGAACGTGTTGCAGCAGAGAGGGAAGCAATAATTAATTCTGTGTAATAATTCTGAATTCTCTCACCTGGGGGTAACTAAGGAGGTGGATTTAGGGTGGCACAGTGGGTGCTACCAATGCAGTAGCTGAATATCAACATCACTTTCTCCTCTCAGCTGATATTTTTTTCTCCTTAATTACTTTCCTACATTTCTTCAGTGTGTAAACACAACATTAATTCTTTTCCAGAGGTTCTAGTTTGGCAGTGCAGACCCTTTTTAAAGTGCTTTTACTGGGGGAAAAACCCCAGAAGGTTCAAAGTGGGGTTCCTCAAACCCCCACTTTTATTCTAAGGCAAAGCTCTACATTTGTGAGAGAACTTCACTAACTCAGCTCAGTTGGTTAAAACTTGGTTGTGATAATGCCAAGCTCATGGGTTCAATCCCCTGTGTGGGCCATTGACTTAAGAGTTGGACTTGATGATCCTTGTGAGTCCCTTCCAACTCAGGATAGTCTGTGAGTCTGTGGTAAAGGCATTTGTGGAGAACTGCAGGTGTTCTTTTTGTTTTTCTCTTTGTCATCATATAGAATTTTCTTGTTGCAAAGGAGGTTTATTCACTACTAAGTTGCTTTAGTTGTTTTTTTTTGTACACTTAAAAATAGATAGGAATACAAGTGTACCTTCAAGATTAGATGAACAAAAGCAGTGCTCAATATCCCACTGAAAAACTGTTTTTATTTGGCAACTTTGGGATGTCAGTGATGGCAGATTAAAAGCATTGGGTCCCAGTGCCCTTTTCATGCCATTAGGAGCTGACATATGTGTAATTATGAAAGCAAATGTGCACAAGGCAATCATGTAAATACCAATAAAGGTTTCTAAGTAGCAAAGCTGATTTCGTGGAAATAACTCATCTTAATCTGTTTTAATTAAAAAAAGTCTAATTAGAGGGAGCAGCTTCAATAGATTAACATGTTCAAATGAATGCTGGGATAGGTCAGCCAGAAAGAAAAAAAAATAACTGAGGGAAATAATCTATATAAAGAAATCAAAAAGATAGTGTCAGATAAGAGGAATTGGTTTAGAATATTGGCACTGAAAAGCTATTGCTGGATTTATCCCATCCAAATAGGAAGTGAGTGATAGCTGACAATACTTCAATTAAAAAAGTAAAAATCAACAAAACCCCCAAGCACAATAAAGACAAAAAAACCACAAAACCTCCTCCCTGTTTTCCTCCATTCCCTCCCCAAAAGCATCCATGGTGTTCAAATCCCTCTTGCTGCTGAGACAATTAAGCAAAGGCATCCTCTGGGTAACACAGATTTTCAGATATTTATAAAACCCCAACAAACAGTGACCAAATGGTAAATGGTGATTGGATTATTATCTAGAAAAAAAATGGAAAATCTGAATTTTCCTGCTACCCAGACAAGAAAAATAACGTTTCAAACCAGGATTTTTACAGTAGAATGGATAAATAATAATTGATTTTTAAAAAAATTATTTTCTACTCTTCTCATAATAATTTAAAAATACTTTGAAAATCAAAGATTAGCAAATTCACCACCAATAAGGAAAAACAATGCAGAATAAATAGATCAAGGTGGAGTTTTTGCCCACAGTGTGAGCTAAAAGAGAGATAAGAATTGGCTTTTTAATTTTGAACGGCATCATTCTCCTGCTGTCCTTTGAAGATAAGATTTCTGTGATCACATCGTTCATCCCCTGTTCCAATAAACTTTTGACCTTTCAAGTGATTTTTAAGCCAAATTTGACAAAGGATGAGAGATCTCAAAGCCTCCTTTAAAAAGAATTATCAAATAAGGATGGCAAGGAAGAGGATGATGGTGAGCTATGAATTTCATCCCATTATTAAAGACAAAAGAACCTACCAATGTTCTCATATTGCCCTTTTTTTTGGCTATACATCTTTTAAAAGGAAGACAAAATAAAGCAATCTATTAAAAATATTAAACCACCTATATTTATAGTGTAGGTCTATAAAAAGAACTTTTAAGAGGGTCCATGAGGTTTTAGTGCTGTAATTTTTCATATCAGTTCATTTCTACAAAGATTTGGAACAACCTCAACAGGTCTTAGAAGCTGAAAACTTCTCAGTCCACCTCTAAAAATGTCAGAGGGGGAAAAGGTATAAATTTTGTCTCAAATTCCTGCTTTATTTTGGTTCAAATCAGGCATTTTTCCATCATGAATTGAGCTCCCTAATTGTCTATGCTGCCTCATTAGTGCCAATGAGCATTTAATTGCTCACTGGGGGTGGAAGAGTTTGAACCTCTGCAGCTCCAGGAGTAGCACATTACAGGGAAGATGTGACTGGAATAGTCTGAAATCACTCACAGAATATCACCAAAGAAAATTGGGCTTTATTATAGTGTTAAAAAGAGGAAATTCAGCCTTTCATAGGAGAAGGAAATAAATTCCTAAACCCCAGATGATTCAAAATTCAGTGTATGTCAAGACCTACAGTCTCTCCTAAACCTTAGAAATGAAAAACAGTTGTACATTTGCACAGCCCATGCAGAAGTTTTGTTAGTGAGTTTTATTTCTCATTAACCTACTGTGATTTGACTGGTAATAAATTAAATTAATCTCCTCAAGGTGGGTCTGTTTTGCCCATGACTGTAACTGGTGAGTGATCTCGCCCTGTTCTTATCTTGGCCCACGTGACTTTTATTACATTTTCTCTCTCCTGTCCAGCTGAGTGGCTTTAGTGGGTACCAGGTGTGCCCACAGGGCCAACCCACCACACTCTGAAAGGCCACAGCAGAAGCTGTTTTGTTGAAATTATTGAAAGTTAGACTGGAATAGAAGAAAAAAAAAAAAAGCTTTCAGTCAAGGCCACTCTTTTAGTGACAGAAGCTGAACCAGTTTGCTGTTTTATATCTTTCCCCCAGATATTATTATCTGCAGCCATACATCATTCTGCTGTATTTCCAACAAAAAGCAATTGATTTAAACATGACTTGGGAGGTAGAAGGACGTTCAGCAGAGTCTTTGCTGTGCTTGGGAGCTGTGGGAAAAAATACAACTTGTTAAACATATTATAGATTTACTCCCTTCTGTGTATATGTCACTACCAGTGGCAACAAGAGCTGTGGCTCTGAGTTCTGAGAGTGTCTTCTCTTAAAATGTACCCCTTCTTCCCTACCCAAATAGACTCTGGTGCACTGGGATTTGTGTTTGGGTAGAGGAGAATTTTCCTTGGAGGTTCAATAAGAAGGGCTGAAATCGCTGTTTTCACCCCTGTGGTACATGCTGGGATGTTCAGCTGAAAAAATAAAACGTGGTCCCTATTCTAGAAAGCAAACAAAGTGCATACAGATGTCCCAGACTTGAGTAGCAGCATTTTATTTATGCAGCTGCAAAGATTGCTTATGTCTTTAAATGTATCATCTGGAAGAGCAACCACCAATATTTGGCAAATATTGGGAGTTTGATGAAGAGTTGGACCTGAAACAATCAGAGGCAATGCCACCCTAAAATTTAGGATTTATCAAGATTTCACTGTTGGGGAGAGGCATTTCTCAAGGAGGGAGAGGGAGATAGGACAATGTTTTATCTTGGCAGAATTTTTCCATCAACTTTGCCCTGAATTGTTTGCAAGAACTGTTATGCCTTTCTAAAAAGTCTCGAGTTAGCAAGTCAGTGTGCTGAAAGCAAAAATGTATTGTGGCTCTCAGTGAAATGAGTCTTTTGACCATGAGTATTAGCTCTTAAAATAGAATCATTGTCATTCCATAGGAGGGGGGAAACAAGAGCTGACTCCCAGGAAAAAAACCCAGCCATCAGCATGTACTGCAAACACAGATGAGAAATGTCCATTATAATCACTGCAAACATCCTGTGCATATCTGGGGTTGCAATACCAGCAAAACAGTGTCATGCTGAAAGCTGAGCACTGATGAAGAAATCAATCTCTGTTTTCCCCATGAGAATATCATAGAATTGATTGGGCTGGAAAAGACCTCTGAGATCATCAAGTCCAACCCTTGGTCCAACTCCACTCCCTTTACCAGATCATGGCACTCAGTG
>JAWWLZ010000001.1:3246019-3264740 GCA_035041345.1 Poliocrania exsul
GGAAAAGGGAAAGAGGGGAAAAGGGAAAGAGGGGAAAAGGGAAAGAGGGGAAAAGGGAAAGAGGGGAAAAGGGAAAGGGGAAAAGGGAAAGGGGAAAAGGGAAAGGGGAAAGGGGGATATATACTGGTTAGGCTGAACTCTTCATTGCAGAGTTTTGTCATGGGTGGGGAAAACCCAGATTAATCTGAAAGAATTTTCTGTGTGGGCTTTGGTGTTTTTTGGTGGTTTGTTTTTGGTTTGTTTTTTTTTTTTTCTGGTAAGAAAAATGAAGAGTTATAGCTCTCCTCTGGTCTTGTGGAACTGTGGAAACTCTCTTTCAAAAGGACTTCCCCACACTCAATTTTTCTGCTCTGGAATTACCTGGTGTTCCATTTCTTGCTATTGTCAGAAAAAAAAAAAAAAAGAAAAAAAAAAAGGTGCCCTTTCCATTCACCTTTTTGTGCTTATCTTGAGGCTCCACAACATTCCCTCTTTTTTGGCCAGGCACAAAATTTACAGCCAGCCTTAATGGGAGCTGTTTATATTCAAGAGAATGTCTCATGTTCCAGCCATTCATCTTGGGAGGGCTGAGATTTGGTGGCACCTCATTTGTCACCTCGGAATTTGTCCTGGGCTTGGGTGATGTCCTGGGAGGAATATAAGGACTGAAACCTGTAACAGGCTGTGTCAAAATTCTGTTCTGGGCCTTCTCACAGACAAAGTACATTTTAGAGGCACAACCCACCTGCTTTTGGCCACGTTTCCCTCTGTGCAGGTGCAGAAATAAAGGGGTGATGGTGCTTTCTATGATGCCTTAAGGACCCCTCAGCCAATCCTGTACCTGTTGTTGTTGTATTTATTGGGGTCTGTGCATGAATGTGGATTCCCAGCACCTGAAAGAATGTAAGATTTACTCACTATCTTCATTTCTTTTTATTTTTCCTTATTCAAACAGCTATTTTGCTATGCCATTTGTTGCCAGTGAGATGTGGAAAGAACTCAGCACCTTCTGTCCTTTCATTCTCCACCTCTCAGTGCAGAACAGAAGCCAAATTTAAGGCAAAGTTTTGGAGAAATGAGTTGGATTTTTTTCCCCTCTTTTCCCTCCTTTCCACCAGAGCAAGAAATCCACTGTTAGCACTCAAATTGTTCTGCTGACAGGTTTTCCACTGTAGCAAAGCAGCTGCTGACAAGGATTATTCTCATTTTTGGACCATTGTTCTCATCTCCTTCTGTCTTAATCCACTCTTTCAAAACTTTGGATTTTCTGTGCTGTACCCTCAAGCTGATTTTTAACCAGGTGATTCTCTCAGTTCTCAACCAGAAAGTTGGATTAGTGGCAATAAAAAGCTTCCTAAACACCACAGCATTGCACTAATTAAGGCTTTACAGCCTGGTCATCTAATTGACTTGAAGCCCATGATGCAGATGCTGCTTAAATGTTTCATTAAAGTCCTCAAAAAGTCTTTACAAAGGTTAGGTAAGCATTAAACAATCCACTTGTCCAAGTAATTTAGGAACTGATTTACATCACAACCATGGTATTGTATCTGAACAAAATTGCAGTTTTGCAGGACCCAAATGATAATCTTTGATATTGGTGATGATTTGTGATAAAGGCCATCCAAAATATCTTAAATTAGACAGCTGTAAATCTCTGGTTCCTTTGAACATCTGAATTTAAGTGATTTCATTAAGCCTAACATAAAACCAGCCTGCCAAATTAATCTCCTTTTGGATGCCAAAATTCAATGTTTGAGGAATAATATTTTTAAATACAGATGATTATACTTAAAACAATTAAAGTAATCTCACAGTTCATTCATTTTAAAGACCTTTAAACCATTCCATTCTTGAATTTAATGTTTAACTTGCAAACCTTCCCTTCCAACTCAGAATATTCTGTGATTCTGTGACACTTGGAGTGTTTAATGGGGAGAACTTCCCCCAGGCTTAGCTGAAAACAAATGGGATTTTGCAATTTGTGCCCATAAGAACAGCACTTTCTCCTAAGGATTGAAAACCAGACAACTTTCAGAGGAGAGTTATTATTTTTGTTAAAGCATTTCTGAAACTCATGAGCTTCTAAACTAAACAGCCTCACTCTGCTACCACATTTCCCCATCAGTCTCTGTTTAAAACACACTCACCTTCATCCAGTGATCACAGAATTCCAGACTGTTCTGAGTTGGAAGGGACCCCCAAGGATCATCGAGTTCAACTCTTAAGTCAATGGATCTTGAGAACTTCAAAGGAAATGGAATAAGTCAAAGGAGGATCAGCTGGATCAGCCTTTAAGAGGTTGCACATCCACAAAAACCTTACCAAAAACTCTCCCACAGCCATAATCTCACACTTTTGCAAGAGGGCTGTTTATTTTTGACTGTTAATTCACCTTTAATCCCTGTCATTAGGAGGGATCCATATAACAGACAGCAGCATAAAATATTTAGGCTTAATTTTACTTTGGAAATTGCATCTTATATAACTAATTTAACAAAATGTTGGTTCCCCCCCAGCCCCCAAATCATTATAACACACCCAGAATGTGAACAGTTCCCTGTAATTAAAAAACATTCCAGATTGCACAGCATTGTAAAATAAATTGCTTCTGATCCTGACCTAATTTGTAACCTAATCTTATCTTCATTCTTGTCATGTTTCCTGTGGAGGTGAATTATTTCTATTCCACTTGCAGCCTTTAATTTAATATAACAGTAACATCTACAAGCAATCCCTGCTGTTTATCTCACTGTGGATTGTAGATAATCTCCTGCAACTGTATTAGAAGGTACAGTATTTTAATTTTTGAGAAAAACAATTTCTTCTTGTCAGAATGTGGCTGAAAATTATTTTCCTAATCTCTCTCCTCTCCAGCAGCTGCCAGAGCTGGCTGGGATTTAAAACTTAACTCCTTTATTATTGTTTTTTTCCTTTTATTACAGCTTCCAAGAGGGATTTGGGGGAGGCCAAAGAATTATAAAGCTTCACTGGGAAAGTTAGAACTGAGAGGCAGCATTATGAAACCAACCTGATGGAATGCACTTTGCTGGTTTGTTTTGCAATTCCTAATGAGAAAAACAACAGCACTCCTGTTATAAGAGGATAAGATTCAGTCTGTGCTGCCTCGTGGCTTTTGGCCAACAAAGAGACCCCAGAGGAGGCAGAGCTTAAGCAGGAGTCACATTAGAACTGGTTTAAGTGCTTGTGAGACCATTATTATCAGTGTTTTAGCTGCACCACCAGGTTTGCTTTCAGAGCTGAGAATTCTGTGATGGGGTTTGAAAGTGTCCATAACCTGAGATCAGCCCCGTTGGTTAAAACTTGGCTGTAATAATGCCAAGGTCATGGGTTCAATCCCCTCTGTGAGCCACTGACTTAAGAGTTGGACTCGATGATCCTTGGGGGTCCCTTCCAACTCAGAATAGTCTGGGATTCTGTGACAAATGAGCTAATTCCTGGTTTGCAGCTAAAAGGAGGACATGGGCTACCACATGGCTACTATTACAAAAGCAATTCTCCAGCCAACAGACAGTTTTTATTTCTTGAGGACTTCTGAAGGACTATGAGCATGGAGTCTACCTGATATAAATATTGCCTTGACAAAAGAGTTACATTCTGTCAAAGGCTCAAAGATTTATTTATTTCCCCCTCCTCTCCTCTCCCCCTCATTTTCAGGTGTTCCTGATCTTTGGAAGCTGCTCCTTTGCTTCAGCCTTTCTTTTCCCTGGGCTCACCTGTGTGTGAGTGTCCATTGCTGGGCCACTGTTGGGTGAAGGGTCAGCCACTCTCTGCTGTCATTTAGTCATTCTGCAACAAAAACTGGAATTTAGGCAGATGATCTTCCCAACACTCAACAACTCTATTATACAGTTGGACCTTTAAAGATGCCTCTCAAGGTTTTCTTTAATATCAATAATGTAATGTGTAAATGACCAAATTATTGAGCACATCTAACTCAATAATCCAGATTTATTTGTCATGATTACTGTCCTACCCTAGATAAATCTGATTTCTCCTCCTGGGTTCTGTCTTCTTCTCACATTTCCTTACAGTTTCTTTTGGAAACATCACCCTTTACCAAGTTATGCAGTGATGTTAACCCATCCTTTTGTACCAAGCATTTCCAGTTTCCTGAAATATTTATAATTAGAAAGTTATTGATTAGTAATAAAACTAAAACTAAGAGTTTAACTTGCAAAGTGGAAATGTAAAAAGTCACTTTTTTCCTGTTGTTACAGACTTAAAATACCTGAATGACTTGTTAAGTTTTTCCCAAACTTTAAGACAATTCATTACTAATAATATTTTACTAAAGGTGAATTGCTGAGTCCTTACAATGGAATTATAAAGAGATATTTAGCCAAGCCTCCCTCACAATGATGTGGCTTCCTACTGATATAGATCTGTTACCTTTATTTATTCTGCAGAATCTGTTGCAACAAACTCCTCTTCCTTTACTTTGTGCATGTCATAAACTCTGCAGAGAATGCCAATAATCCATTCCATGGAACTACAAGTTTTTCAGCATGGAAATGAAGGATTTGTGCTTTGGGAAGCTCTTAAGAAAAACCACTCTGACTTCTGCAAGTTTGCCTGGAGTGAACCACAGCCTGTATAAAGCACAGTGGTGATGAATTATTGATGCAATAAACCACAGGGCTTAAGAAGAATAGCCCTGCCCTCCCTCTTCTAAGAGAAGGGAAAAGGTAGTGTGGGAAGGCTCATTTACATAAATTATTATTCAGCACCAGTGCATTTTTCACTCAGCATTTTGCTGTAGTAAGTCTGGATTTTGAGCCTTGGAATGAAGCTGATGGACACACAGAAGGAGGAAAATATTGAGGAAGGCAAAGCCCTGGGAAAGGCATTGCCCTGGGGCAGGGAAATCAAAGCCAAGCAGCAGCTCCTCTGATGGGCTCCTTGCAGGGGTCCTGTTTGGCTGAGAGATGTCAAACACTCCTCAAAGCTGATGGTGCAGGCCAAGAGCAGCAGTGGCAGCTTTGAAGGATCTGCTGGCAGAGATTTGTCTGACCCTGAGCAGGGAGAAAGAGCAAAACCAACCCCGACTTCAATTTGGGGAAGGGGATTTAGGAAAGTAGTGCTGAAAACCTCATGAATGAGTTGCTGAACCTCGTGAATGAGCAGTTGGAGAAATGTAGCCCCAGTCATACCTCTGTCAGATTCTTTGGACTGTAGTTATTCAAATAAAAATCAGACTTTTTCCCACTAATATGAGATCAGCTGCAGCGACCCATTTACAAGAATTCCTGACACGCTGTGAGGACAAACAGAGGAATCAAAACCTACATTTCAAAAAGTGTACAAACCTTCCAGCTTGAAAATGGAGCTGCAGGTGCATCTTTATCTCACTCTCTGTCTCCCTAGCTCTGCTTTTGAAAGCAATCCAGCATCAACATCAACCTCTGGCAGCAGCAAAGATGCACGTGGAGCCTGCAGTTCTGGCCATAGGAATGAGAAGATATTACTGCAGTTCACTTTGCTGGGTATTACCTACATATTTTTAGCCTTTTATTCCTCTTATTTTTACCTGTAATTAAATTCACAGCCAGTAAACAAGACCTGCAGCTTCCAAAGAAATGAAGGCAGGCTTGTAGTGACTCAAATTAAAATTATCTGACCTGCTTTCCACTTGCTTTCAATATCCTGGTGTATCTTCTGGTTGTCAATGATTCCTTCTTTGCTAAGCCATTCCTGGGTGGTCCCCAAACTGTGCTCTGTGCTGATGGAATATTTTGTCAGACTTTCATCCTCTGTATCAATCTGAGTCTTCCCTAATGGTCAAATGCAGGCAAAGAATTGTCAGCTCTGTAACAAAAAATTACATTACAGTTTTTAGATTTTTTAATTTTTTTTTTAAGAAAGTCAACATTACTTTGCATGGAAAACAAGAGATTAATTTGAAAATTTTCCAGTTGCTTCTGTTTCCAGTATGTAAATCTGAGTATTTGCAGAATTCATTATACCTCCCCAAAGGTTCTGCAAATGTTAAACTAGCATTATTCAATTATGTAAAGCAGCAGGAAAGCTTTTCTTCTTTGTGTCTTGATGTACATAATAGCATAAGTCAATATTCATGCTAATATTAATTGGGAAATGAATACCATTTCATTATTGTTGTCAGAAATAATAAATATAAAGCCCTGATTAAATAAGCAACACTCCAGTTTCTCCACTTTATAAGATTATTTCCAGTATTTGTTTATAGTGCAACCAGTCATGGGTCAAACCTGTATTTAAATCTGGGCTAACATTTGGTCTCTTCTTAGCCCAGGATGAAAGTGCAGTGAGTTCCTCTTCATATTCACAGCTCCACTTGCATTTTTAAGCACCTCTCCTTCCTTTGCCTCAGTGGCTTTTATGACAGACATCCTGCCTGCCATTAAAATATATAGACTGTGTCAAAGATATTTCCTGGAGGCTCCAGGCTTTGTCCTCTCTGAGAATTATATTTCAAATGAACAAGCTCGTATCATTCAGGCTCTTGCCCAAATTGGATTTAGTCAAAGGGACTATAAATACTTGCATAAATCTGAGAACACCAAGGGAACATCACAGATAAAATTTAGGCTCTTGAAGTCTAAGCTAACTAAGTTCTAACTCATTAAAATTAGTTTTAACTATGTAAGTTTAGAGAAGCAGTAAATAATTAATAGACATCTCCACTGCTCTCTCCATACTGATTTTAAACACAGGCATGTTCTGTTTAATCCTCAAATTATAAAATGTGAGCTAGGGCTTGGTGGCTCTTCACCAGGGAGCTGAGGGCTTGCCTTGCCATTACCCTGACAGAGTTTCACTGACCTGTGTGATGTTCCTGATTTTCATTATTAAAAGCAGACTCAAGGCCAAGCAATGAGATGAAAGCCACACCTTGGAAAAATGTTAAATGGTGACATCTTGCTTCTTGATAAAGATCTTAATTCTTAGTCTTCCATCTTTTTTTTTTTCCTTTTTTCATAACAGAATTCATAAAGACTGTAAAAAACCATAAATGAGATAAAAGCAGATGTATTCTCTACTGCTGCAATTTTTTTGGTTGCAACAAAGGATTATTCAGAAGGCTGTTCCCTCAAAAGAAAACACCATGAAATACATCAGTGTGCATAAACATGCTCTTTTTCTCTTTCTCTCCTTTGATATTTGCTGCACATGTATAATGTTAATTCTGCCCAGTATCCTGGTGATTTCAAATTGCAGCATGACAGGTACCCCCTTAAGATTTCTCATAAGAAGGGCCAAAATACATGTGGGTGGAATATTTTACAGAAAAAGCAGCTGGATATTGTAAAAACCTTTGGGTTAAATAACATAGCAACTGGTCACATACAGACTGAATAACATAAGGAATGATATCAGCAGTGGGCATGGTGAAATGTGGGAAATTTTCCTTCTAAGATGCAACACTGAGGTGCTGAGGGCTCTTGGAAAGCTCTTTTCAGTACTGATTGTTTTGCTTTGCCTCCCACTTTCTGATCATCCAAATTTACATGACCAAAATTAGAGTATTCTCAATAAAGAACAGGAAAAGTAAAGATTCAAGTACTCTGACTTTTAATTTTCTTCACTCTTTCAACTGGTACAATTAAGAGGAAGTCAGAGTGAAGTGCTTAAGCAATGTGGAAGTTTTCTACAGAGGAATCAAGGGCTACACAGATTTACAGAGCTCCCAGCTTAGCTTGTTCTTACAAACTGAAAGACTTAGCAGAAAACACAGGATAGAAACCATCTCTTCTGTCCTTACAGCTTTAGAGGACCTGCCTCTTATTTATCTACAGTATTTTCTTTACATTTATCTAGTAACATTATATTAGGTTACATTACCTACTGACTAGGTGCCCTAGGACCTATTTGTTAAATAAAGAGCATGCAATTCTTCTGTATAAATCAGATTCTCATGTTGGATCATCCCTCTACATGCAATGACAGAGCACTTGATACTGGTGTCTGATCTCTAAGGTTCATAAAATATTTAATACTATGAGTTTGGGATTTTGTTTGGGTTCTGAAGGAGGTTTTTTGTTTGTGGTTATTTTTTTTCCCCTCTTGTTTTTGCACTGAAAATGACAAAAAGCCTGCAGGGCACTAGAAATTGGTGTTGATGATTGTCATGTGCTATTATTAATTCTTCTCTGAAGGTCACCCCCAGGATAAGCAGGATTTTGTAAAAGATACAAGCATGGCTAAGACAGACATCTTTCAGAAAGATTGAAATCTGCTGTTCATAAAGGCATTAAGCTGGACAAAGAAGGACCATCCAGAGACTAAAACTGAGTCATTCCCCCTGTGTGAACCCTTTCTCCATCATCATCTGGATAAGCACATGATTATATCTGTAGGAAACATGTTCCAGTTTCATGAGTCCTTGAGCAGCCTGTGACTGCAGCACATTCAGGACTTATCTTTGGATGCACTTGCCTGGTTCCAGTTAAGCTCTAACAGAAAAAAACTCAAAAAACCCAACAAAAAAACCACAGACTCTTTTAATTGAGATGCAAAGCTTACAATACATTTTTTTTTTAGTCTAGGGTAGCCAAGATTTCAATGCTTCACCACTGAGGTTGCAGAAGCTCCAGGAAGCTGTTATTCGTTAATGAGTATAAGGAAAGTTACCCTCTGTAATTAGCAATCCTCATCGAAGATTGTGTTCTTCATCACCATGGATTGTGAGAGAACATTGCACAAAAGGAAATGTCAGCTCTTTGTGACTCACAACTCATTAATATTTCCAAAGCCTTTAATAAATCACTGAGTTAAAATAAGAATCCTATCTTTCCTGATACTACCTTACAAGGCAAGTAAACTGAATAAGAAACCCACATGGCTTTATTAATTAATCAGGGAAAGAATTAAACCTTCTTTCCCTGTATCCTTTCACTGCATCATAAAATGGCAGGACCTAAATCCATATAAATCTGTTGGAGATTTGCCTGGTTTTATTCACTTGTGTCAATAAAGTTATGAAAAAACATCCAGTGTAGATTTCCTTAATGTCAATTTGGACACTCACTCTTTATGATGACTGCACTGAAGTTCTGCCACTCATTTCTGTTATAATATAATTAATCCAACCCCAAACAATATGAACAATTAGCAACCCCATTTGGGTTTGGGGCAGAGATGAACTGGGCAGGTTCACTTCAACCATCTGGTGAACTTGAATAAAGCTCAGCTCAGCTTCACTGTCCAAGAAACTTCAATTCTTGGCTGTTTTCTGTCCCCTTGACCTTCCACCAAGTTCCTTCTTTTGGTGCTGAATGAACAAATTCCTCTAAAATCCAATTTGGAATTTTTTTTCTGGGAATAGCTGAGAGGTTGAATAAGAAACACCCTTTTTAATGGGAAGAGAAAGCAAAATCCTAAATAGTCTTCTAATGCCAAAACCAACCCCACTCATGGCTCAGGTCCTGCCTCTGCCTACCAGGCTGTTGGGAAGAAGAACTTCTCTGTACAAGTCTTAACCTTTTCTTTATTTCAGGCATTTTACACTGAAAAGTCACAAACCAAAGTATTGTAGGACACAAGGGCCTAACACAAGTCCCAGAAAAGCTTGGGCTGCAGGAAGAACACAGCTATAACCTACTGGGAAAGACTAACTGTGATCAATAGGAACAAAAACCACTGCACTATCTGACCTGGAGACAGGAGAAGAGTGGGTAGGGATGAAATATAAAAGGGGTTGTTAAAATATTCATTTTTATATAATTATTTATATTTATTTTCTATGTTTTATTACCTTTAAATAGCTGCCATTATTAATTGTATAAACATACTCACTTGTTCTGGTGAGCAAATTTGTGGAGCAAAGGGGGCACTTTTGGGTTGATAGGACTTCTCTCCTGTCCCAGAATAACAGGCTGTTGCTCAGTGATGTTCACTTCTAAATCAGGGACAGCTTTCTGAAGTAAAACAAGGCACTGAAAGAAAAAAAGAATGGTAAATAAGGGATGTGTCAAAGGGAAAACTAATCCCTCCCACACTTTCTTGTTCAAAGACACAATGAAATCTCACTGAGGCTTAATGGGGAAGTTTAATGGGCTGTTAACCCAAAGGGGTTAACAGAGTGCTAAGGAATATTCTGGTATGGAAAAGGGACCTTGGCTTGGTGGAAAAAAGGTCACATGGATCTCAAGAAAATGTTTTCAGCTTGGGGTAGGAATTTCTAGAAGCAAAAAGAAAACAAAACCAGCTTAAAAGACAGCAAAAGGTGGAAGAACATACCAGAGGTGGGTAAACTTGGAAGTCAATATAGATAAGCAAGAAATTCTTCTGGGAAACAAAGATGAGGCAACTTATGAAATGCACACTCTAAACTGGATTAGTCTCCCTCTAGACTTTATCTTGAGTCAATCACTCACTACTGTGTGAGTCAAACCCCTGCATATCGGTTCCAAATTTGATTAAGTGAGAGTCAGCCTTCCTAATGCTGGTGCCAGGGGAATTACAAGGATAGAAGCAAAGCTACAGAAGCTTCTGTAAAAGTCTATTATGAATTGCAGGAATAGAGAGGACAACAAGTCCCAAAAGTGTTTTAGGGAATGAGACTGAGGAGGACCAAGTGAGCTATGGAAAATGAAGCCTTGAGTTCCATGGTAAGGGATGTGCCAGGGGAAAGTTTGCTCGTTTTGACAAGAGGAAACTACTGCACTAAGAGAAAAACTGAACAGAGCTTTGTGGGAAATAATATTAGATTCCAAAGGAAGGAGGAACCAATAGTTTATTCATAGATGTGCTTGCAGGAGCTGAACTGATTTGAACAGCACTAAGAAAAACATTATGAGATACCTGACTGGGAGTTATCAAAAACTTTGATAAGCCTGTCATTTTTCCCTGTTTTTATCTAATGCCAGGTCTACACACAAAGCAGGAACTTTGAAAATACAGTCCAGAAGATTAGTGAGACAGCACAACAAAGGGGTGGAGGGACAACAAGTTCAAATGTCAGAACCTGCTATCAGTTCTCCTCTCTACTGTGTTTCCTATGTGAAATCCAACAAAACTTTCTCCCAGGTTTTATAAATCAGGACTTTTCCAATACCATTCCTGGGATCTTTTCTGTGGTCACATTGAAACATTCAGTACAAACAGATGGCCTATTGGATCAACCAACACCATCTTGTTCAGGAAGGATTCAGAACAGTTTCCCAGCCAAAAATTCAGCTCAAAAACATCATCTGTATGTGCAGCTCAGCCTGAAAGCTCAGGCTGTTGGTAATGATGAGAAAAGAAAGATAAGGAGGTCATTACAGGGAATGGGGATGTGATGGCCTTGAGCAGAAAAAATTCTAGCTCTTAACACCAGAAAAAAACAGCCTTCAGGTGGCACCACCCTCTCCCTGGACAATCCCAAGCCTCACCTTGACCTGCTCCTCCTGTTTGACACAGAATCAGTCACACCTTGAGGCTGATTTTTCCATCCTCTGGTTCTGTCATCATGAACTGGATATTTTTGCACGCAGAGATGTCTGTTTGAAGAGTGGAAAAGAAGGAAGATGAACCCATGGGAAGGTTAAAAAAATCTGGTACCAAAGGTGGGCTGGTGTGGTGACAAAAACTGGCTTCCCACAGCATTTTCAAGAGGTTTGCTCCAACCAGTCAGCTTCCTCTGGGTGAATTATTACCTCATCTTCTCTAATTAACCACACCAAACTTCTGCACTTTTCAATATTCATCCATTAGGGCTTCCACTCTGTAATGGGCATATGGAATGGCAGGAAGCTGTTTCTGATTCCAGGGCAGGGAATGATGTGTTCCCATTTCCACTCAGACAAGAAAATTAACCCTTGGAAATGAGGCGACTTCCAAGATGTATCTCTCATGAATCACTGCCAAAATATTTTATGACCTCCTGGAAGACAGAAAGCAAGACAAAGGAGATATTAGTAGATTTGTTAAAAAGGAGGATAGTTTTGGCAGAATGGAAATTTTTTTTTTTCTGTTTCAGAAGTATCTGTGGAGAAAAAGTTTCCCTAGAAAAGGGATGGTGCAATTCATGCTGGGCTTTTAACGGCATTAACACAATCATTTAAAGCCTATAAATATAAATATGCTCTTCAGAATGGTACCCCAAATCTGGGCATTTTAGTGCACTGTTAAGATAGATGCTAATTCTGAATTTCTCCAAATTATTTCCATATAAAAAACCCCTGTTGCTTTGTACTAACAACAGCAGAACAGCAAAAAGAAACCAAAGTGTTGGGTTTGTGTTGGAAACTCGATTTATCAGACTGGAATGGGGAAGAGGGGCAGAGAGGGGAATTTTTGCCACCAGTGTATATTTTTACCTTTCAGTTAGAAATTAATTTCAGCAAAAGCAGATTATTTTCATGAATACCACTGGTAGTTCCATTATCATAGAATTCTGAAGACAGTTTGTTTCATTTTGATTTCTGAAAATGAGAAAGGTAATAAGTATCTTATTTTTCTTTCCCTCCTGAATTTTTTATGTTTGGTAGACAACATGGAAAACAGAGAAAGATTCTCCTTTCTCTTCTCTTCCCTTCCCTTTCCATAAAGTAGTTCTGAGATTTCACACAAGTGAAAATAGTATTTTTTGAAGCTGGGTGAAATGGCATTGACAATTGATTGATATGGATTGATAAGGGTTGGTTATGATTGGCTTTTTGTACCTTGAGATGGTATTGGTGATAATGATGTTGATAAGATAAAATAAAAGGTGACTTTTTGAAGCAAATTGATTTTCTCTTAAAAAAAAAAAAAAGATTTTATTTTTCAAAATGTTGAAAATTGAGGAAAACGAATCTCTCTTTTTGAAAATGAGCTTTAAATTTTAAAAAGGAAAAATATGTAATGCAGCTGACATAGGTGTTAACTGCTTTATACCACTTACACTGGAGAAAAAAGTGGTTTGAGAATACTATTCAGATTACTTAAAGTTTCTTTATGCACTGAATATGCAACAACTCATTAAAACCCTTAGAATCCAGGAAGGAAATCCCCTTGGAAGAGGTAGCCAGCAAATCACAGAATCATAGAATGGCTTGGGTTGGAAAAGACCTTCGAGATCACCAAGTCCAACCCTTGGGCCAACTCCAGTCCCTTTACCAGATCATGGCACTCAGTGCCACGGCCAAGCTCAGTTGAAAACCCCATCTGACACCTGTTCTACAGCTATACCTTGTCTGAAACTGCAGAATTGTGTGGTGTCAATTAAACAAAATGTGTAACCTCAGGGCACTGCTCTGGCCAATTCCCCAACCTTCTCCTTTGACTAACAGAGGTGCAGTTAACACACCCAAACTGCTCCAGCCATAACTTTTTACAACCTTCAAGAACAAGTTCTACATGAAATCTTACCAAGTTTTTTAATAACCCACAAGGTACTCAAATATTTACCCCAGCCCTTAACTCCCAGAAAAATCCAACCTCATTCCTTTCCAAGCCGTGCTCTGCACTAACCACAACAATCAGCTGCAAAAAACAGATTCGAGTTACAAGCAGAGAGGTCACACTAGAGTTGAGCAATGTCTTCCTTCACAACCTGCTGATGAATGCCCAGCTCTTGTCTCACCTCAGTGATATCTCTGTGGCTGATGAACTCACCTTTTCTAAAAAGCTTTGGTCTGTTTTCCATTCTGTTGTGCTGGGTTTTAGAACAGGTAAATAAAATCCTCTGAAAAGACAAGAAAGGAGGACTGAAAGAAGGGGTGCTTCTTGTTGGGATGAATGAACAAAAGCTGTTCCCTGAGGTGAGAGCTGGGTGCTAGGGGGTAGGAAGGAGTTCTAAGATAAGTTGTCATTATCCATAACTTCCCAAAATATCTGCAATCTCAAAAAATTCACTGAGCTTAATCTTTCCCACAGCAAGAGTCTGATGCAGCTGTCAGTGTTCTCTGCCATCTCATTCTCTAACTTAGCCTTATACTCACTATGACACCAACAAAACAGACTTTCACCTATTCTGGTCTAACTGTCTTTGCTCAGCCCTGTATCAGATCCCTTAAGGAACTGTCACCACACTTGGAGAAACCCCACACAAGCATCACCCAAAGCAGCAGCAACATCTAACACACCACCAGTGCCTGGCTGACACAGCAATGTGGCTTTGCCAGCAGGAAAGCCATCTGTGACTCAGCCTCTCTGCCAGATTCTGGGTTTCATGTTTCATTTTTGCTGCATTCAGCCCAGGGGAAGCAGAGCACTCTCCCCTCACAGCCCTGGCTCTGGCTCCTCACTGGCTCCATCCTGGAGCATGAGTGATGGTGGCTCAGGAGGGAAACCTGGGCTTGTGGTGTCATCAAAGACACAAGTCAGGCCCCTGCTGAACATCTCAAGGGCAGCCAGAGTGTGTTCCTACTTCTCAACCAGCTGCTGCAACAGCCACACAAATTCAGAGGTGACACACTAGCCCAGCTTTGAAAGCAAGCCTGCCCCTGGTTTCTGCTGAGGAACATCTCCACAGTCCTAATAATATATGTTCTGTTTGGATCTGTGCTGAGCCACCCTCAAATTGTGGCTCATATTGCTAATCAGCCTCTGCCCAGCTACTGCTATAAGGGAAAAGTCCCATATTTACTTGCTATCCTCTAAAAATTTGGTAAGAGAAAACCAAAAAGTGTGTTGGCATTTTTATTGTAGGGAGGCAGTCTAAGGAGAGATGGGCATAACAGAGGAGAAAAAGAGTTCTGCCTGTGGTTGGGTGACTTTCCCTGGGGCTGAAATGAGTGATTTCAAATGGCTCTCACTCCACCAGGTCATTAGATCACCTCAGATGTTCCACCAAACCCCTGTTGGCTGCAGTTTCACTCCATTATGTTATCCCACCTATGACTGTGTCACATGAAGAAGGTACTGCTGCTCCACTGCTTTCAAACAGAACAAGAAAATGGCAAAACCACAGCAACACCAAGCAGTTTTAAGGAGCTCTTAAGGGGTCCAAAAATGTGCTGCTAAACACAAGTTTTAACATACAAGTTGAAATTTATCCCCCCTTGCCACCCTTTGATTGATAGTTTTGAAGATACTGCAATTCTCCAGACAGCAAAATAAATTTAGCTGTGTTATTACCTCCTTCTTTTCTCCAAACCCAACGACACATCCATTGCCTCAAACATTTACCTTCTTCTTAACAGTTGTTTTGCTGCTCTCCTTTTCAGCTGAACTAATGTTGGAGGGTGGAAACTTCCTTATAAGCATTTATGAAAGAGGTGAAGAATGTGATGATTGGGATGTCCACCCTGTGCTTCTTTTGCTTTGCAGCATTATAAGATAAAACTAAGCACAAAGTCAAAGAGAGATGAAACTTAACAAGCCTTGTTCCCATTAAAGAGCAATGCTCCAACTTTAGCTATAAATATTTTCTTTCCTGAAGAAACACCAAGCCAAGTTTTATCCAGAAAACAAAAAATGTCCAGAATTGCAACACAAAAAGGGTTATTAAGATATGATAACCCTGAGATCAGCTCAGTTGGTTAAAACTTGGTTGTAATAATGCCAAGGTCATGGGTTCAATCCCCTGTGTGGGCCATTGACTTAAGAGTTGGACTTGATGATCCTTGTGGGTCCCTTCCAACTCAGAATAGTCTGGGATTCTGTGATTGTGCTTTCAAGAGTGACATTGTAGGGAGAGCCTGACTATGAAATAGTTATTTATAGGGGATGTTCATGATCTCAGGCTTGCTTGAGCAGCAAACTTTGTTTGTACTAGTTAAGACTTTTCAACCATATACTTTGTTTCTACTGTTACAATGAACAAAACTTCAGTTTAAGGAGGAAGGCTGCAGCCCTCAAAAAGAGGAGCTGGAGATGCACTGGCTCAGCCACTCAGTTCCTACCACACTGCAGCCCTCAAATGGGTCTGTTCCACAACCAAAAGTGCAACTCAAGTTCATTAACCCTGGTTAAGTTTAAACTGGCCAGTGCAGTGCAAAGCTCACCTGGGACACTCACACAGCCCCTGAGAGGCAGCCTGAGCACTGAGCACTGGTAGCTCCAGCATGAGCAGTACCTGGAGATGGCTTTTTTGAGGCTTCCTCAGTCAGATCTTTGCAGGCTGTATTCAAAAGACAGAACAGAAATCCTCTGGAGAGTAACACCTAAATGAAGACTGAGTAAAGGAAAAAGGAAAACTTTGACCACACAGAAATAAAGAACAAAAAAAAAAGAAGGTGTAGTCAGCCCTGTAGCTGTTTCAGACCCTTTCTGACAGACACACAGATGAGTCAGGCTCTGCCTACCAAGTGAGTTCTCAGCCTTGCATACCTAAATACTGTGGACAGGAGCAGTATGAATCGCCCTGCTTTGATATCAGGAGATCAAAGTGTTCCTACAGACACATGGCTTTGTCATATTGATATTATGGGACAGCCAGCTTGGGCATGAAGCTGTGCATAATGAGACTTAATAAGCTTAAAGAGCTACCCCTGCATTTCTGTCTTTAACCACATCCCGTTATTTGATTTTCCTGCTGGTGCAAAGCTATGGCTGTCAGAACAGGCAGCTAGTTTGGGGATCTTAACACTCTGATCCTTTCATCACATCATTACAGTGGCACTGGGTGAAATGTGGGGCACAGGGGAAAAGCAGGGATAAAAGATTCCCTCTGTCTGATTTCTTTCTTGCTGTATTATTGAGCCATCATCCTTTAAGCTGCTCACTATTTATGATGTGCACAAAATACATAATTAATTGTCCAATTCAACACTAGCACTGTGGCCTCTGACAGACTTTCATTTATCTGAGTGTGTTTTTTTTTCTTTCTCTGGATTTATGATGTTTCTTAAGAAAATTAATTTGGTCAAATTCCCCCTGAGGTTCAAGGGAGCAAACCACTCCTTCATTTCCACTGAAGTTATTGTTATTGGATTTGAAATTTTCCTTTTAACAAAGAATTAATTTGCATACATTAGAAGCCAGTCAGTTCTCAAATCAAGGAAAATACACTGAGGCGTATTTCAATGTATTCCTACATTTCTCTGCTTCTCAAATGGGTTTCAGATAATCATTCCCTAAACTGTGATGGGATTGCCCTTCCCTGCAACAGAAATATAGAAAGAGATTATGACCCACAGAGTCTGGGAGTTGTTGTTTTGCTGGAAGGAATATCCACGTGCACAATGGAAGGAAGACTGTCCAACACTTTGGGCTGTGGTTTCAAGTTTCCCAGAGACAGAGAACAGAATGTACAGCTAATATATATATATGTATAAATGTCTGCTGAAGGTGTATTATGTGTAACACCCTGACAGCATAAATGCTGCCATCAGTTAAGCAAATTGGCCTGACATGATCTAAAATACTTGTTATTTAACTAAAAAAAAGTCAGGTTCTGACTACAACTGCTTTAAGGATGAAAATACCACAGACAGACATAATTCTTAATATCTGTTTGATGAAGGTGGAGAAAAGACCCTTGGGGATGCAACTGTGACTTCACACTCAGTGGTCAGGACTCTGAGATATAGAAATATAATTTCTATCATTTTTGATACAAGGCAGATAGATTTTGTTTCAGATATCATTTCAAAATAACAGCAGGAAGTGGAGAGGAGCATGGCAATATAAATAACAGTAAATAGGGATAGTCAGATATTAATCATGTCTGCAGTAATATCTCTATTCCTTCTGTGTATTCACTTTAAAATAAATTTCAATAAATTCAATAAAATAATCATTTCAGGCTTTTTTTTTTCCTGATGCTTTTATGCTTCCTTTCCCCTTGAGTAATTCAGTGATCTGCCGAAATATGCAAAAACTTTTAATTTAAAAATCTCATACTTGTGTTACTCTTGCCAATCCTCTCTTGCCTGCGAAGAATTCAAATGATCAGCTGCAAAAAACAGATATTTAAAACGTGAAAAAATCTATAATCCACTCTCTACAACTACCAAATAAAATAGAAATTAACCTCAATAATTTGCATTTGATTATTTTCCTACCAGAGACTGAAGCACAACAGTTCTCGGCAAGAGGACCTTTCTCAGTGCTGTAACATAAAAAGGAGAAAAATGTGCCTGTAGGAACAGTATTATGGTTAAATATAACAGGTCACAACAGTGAAGAAGTCAAAATAAGAAAATACCATTGTATGAGGTTGAGTTGTTGTCAGCCAGGTGATCATTTGTTTGCATTTTTTACTAAAATCTTAACAATTTAGGTAAATTTTCTTGCAATAATAACAGCCAGAACTAAGTCCTGCTCCTGATGAAGCTGATGGCAAAATATAGTGAATTAAATGGAGACACTGGAACGTATCCCTCAGTTTTCAGAGAGCTACTTGTACCATCTGCTTATTAATTCATACCCTCAGGACTTGTTCTCAGGCTACAGCTTGTGAGCAGCTTCAAACAAGTGACATTTTATGGCAAAAAGTCAACCTAGTAGAGGATATGACTTTTATTATTCCCTCCAAAATCTAAGCCCAAGATTCTCTTGAACTTCTTACAAGTTAGAGCCTTTTCTTTCTGTAAAGCAGAAAAATGTAACACACCATGTCTGGAAGTACCATTTTCTGTGTTCTGTGTGATTCTTGCCTGATGGAACTTTGCTTGAGATGGAGCTAAAATCCATCTGTAAAATACAGTAGCAGTGATGTGTAGTTACAACAGAGCCTCAATTAGATTTAATCGGCTTAATTTTTTATCAAGGAAGAGTGGCATCCAGAAACCAAGTTATGAAGATGGTTTATCATAGAATGGATTGGGTTGGAAAAGACCTCTGAGATCATCAAGTCCAACCCTTGGGCCAACTCCAGTCCCTTTAC
>JAWWLZ010000001.1:3782016-3792475 GCA_035041345.1 Poliocrania exsul
AAGGGACTGGAGTTGGCCCAAGGGTTGGACTTGATGATCTCAGAGGTCTTTTCCAACCCAATCCATTCTATGATTTTGTGATTTGATCTTGCACTGGACACAACACTGAAAACTTCTCAGCAGGGAGAACTGTAAGAGATTTGGGGTTGGGTGCTCTATTTTGGCCCCTCAGTGCTCTTCCCAGAAAGCTCATTTATTGCAGGAGCATTGCAGAGGGAAATGGGAAGTGATTCCCACAGAAACAAATGGCAGGAGTTCTATTAGTCAGTATTACTGATCACATTCTGACTGTGAGCAGAGTGTGTATTTTTGTCTCAGATTGGTGCATCCAGCATTGCCATGCTGTGGGAAGCTCAGGGGATGGAAAATGTGAGATTATTTGCATGCTATTTTTTTCTAGGCAGCAAACAAACATTTTTGACTGTGAATGGTGAGAATTTATTTTTTTACTATTAGGATATGCAGAACAAGATAGAAAATGTGTTAAAATGCTTCATATTCACTACTTTGTTAGTGTGAATGGCCTTGTAGGTGTAGTTCTTTCTCCTCCCTGTGTCCTTGGGATGGTAACAGGAATGCTGGGAATGACAAAAAGCATGTAAGAAAATTATTACAGTGCAGTAAATGTGTCCAATGTCTAAGGAACTAAACCCTGGGCAGGCATTTGTATAAACAGTTGTGAACAAACCTTCTGGTCAACAACAATAAAATAATCTGCTTTTTAAAGGTGACTTCTGGCTCAGTTAAACAGGAGAACTTTTACAGAGTTCTGACTCAGTTCCCTGGGTTTCTTTTTGACTTATAAAAAGAGAAAGATCCCCAGCAGTTCTGCACTCTGGCTGGTGTGTCTTAATAATTACAGAAACTTTCCTAAGTGGCTGTGTAATTAAACCTAATCAAAATGCCTTCTTAATAAATAAATAATTGGAGATCATTTGAAGATACCACTCTGATAATGGTGAACTCTTTTCTAATAAAATGCTCCAACATGGTGGTGTTTCAGGCACAGGCAAAGTGGAAAATATTGATGTAATCTTGTGAATCCAAATGGTTTGGTTGAGAAAACCATGGTGGCTCCATGGATGCTTTTTGTGGTATTTAATTCTGGGGAAATATTTGCCTTGTTGGAGTAGAAGTACATGATATATCTGATAATAATTTTAAGGTTTGCATGCATTTAGTCAGATCCTAAACAAGAAAACCACTGCTACTATTTCTTAGTTTTGTTGAAAACAATGATCCTAGAGGAAATCATGTCAGTTGGGGAAACAGCAGAGGTGGAAGAAGGCAAACAGCTGGTTTCCCTTCTCCATATTTTCCTCTTTGATGCACTGTATTCAGGAAAAAAAAATATTGGTAGAAAATTGCTACAAAGAACAGTTAAGGGATAGAGAGATGGGGGAAAAAGATGAATCAATATTTTCCAGATTTCTAGGGGGGAAAAAATTAACAAAACACTGCCTAAACTTTATGTAGATCTTGGGGGGAAGAAATGCAAGCGCAAAAAATAATGTCATGAAGTGTTGCAAGGAAAATGACAATTAAAATCAGTTCTATCATCCTGCTCTTGGAAAAGAAGAAAGGAAAAAGCACCCACAGAAGGAAGATTTGTCTGTATATTCATGCTGGTGGCACATCTTGTGCTGCCACTGCACTGAGAGCAGGATCTGGCCCCAGGGAAGTGGCAAGAAAACTTGAGTGTAAAAGTGGCTTGAAATGATGGCAAGGCTGGGGCAGAGCAGTTTGATTTTACTGAGGGTTGGCAGTTGTGTATGGTGAGAATCTGCTCAAGATACTGAAAATTAATTGAGGCAGTAGAAAATGAAAGTAATAATTGTGTAGAAATTTTATCAGTGTTAGAGAGAGGAGGGCTGTGACAGAGTTGAGCAAAACTGTACCATCCAAGCTGCTGGTTGGAGTTGGATTCCTGACATTGCAAGAGAGTCAGGTCCATATTCCAGGTTAATTCAGGCTTGTTACAAAGCCCTAATCTGAGCCCAAACTGCCTGGGATTTGGGTGCAGTGGCTTCAGCTGAAATTCTTTAGTAATTCATCTCACTCCTTCAAGTTAAGTGCTTTTACCTTATTAAATCTTCTGTAGCTTTTCCTTGCTATGACACAGTAGGTTTGTGCAATGAGAGAGAACAAAAGAATAAATAAAAGCTGGTGTCACTTGGAGCTCTAAATTAGCCTGTGAGGAGCCCAAAATTAGAGCAGCTCCAGAGTAACCCATTTCAGCTCTTGAGACTTCAGTCAAAAAGTTGTATCACTTAGAGAATTCCTTGTGCACCCATCAGGGGATGGAAGAGAACAATGGAAGAGCTGAAGTTTTACACATTTGCAGGGCCTTATCTCCATTATATAATTAACTTGTAAAGTTCCTACTTAGCTAAAAAGCTAGAATGGAAAAAAGGGTTTTGTTAACAAATTCCAGCTACTGCCAGAATGTGTGATTTTGACAGATTTCCCAGCAGAAAACCATTTGGTTGCTGCACTAGTACTCTACTAAAGCCAAATTTATGATATTGCAGAGCCAGTGCTGGCCAAATTAACAATGCCAGATTTTCCAAACAGCTTGAACTGAAGATTTCATGAAATATATGGTGACTGTACCTGTCTTTGCTCCTAATATCCCACTTTTTTCTTTTGCCAGTGGTGATGGACTCTCACTGAATATTCCTGTGGTCTGGACTTAGTGCATTTCATCTGGATTATTGGATGTAGTTCTTTTAAGGAAGCAATTATGTAAAAGGAATTATTAAAAACCCCACCATAATTCTTTTCTCATTGCTGCATTTAAAAAATAAATGGAGCAATTCTAAAGCAAGGCTTGAAATAAATAGATGTGATTAATGAAGAAGTATTTGGGATTGCAGCTGGGTATCTTCTACTTGAAATTTGCTGATAGCTTTGTGGGGTTTATGTTTTCTCTGACACTATTTTCTCACCTCTCTAAGTGAAGAAGCCTCAGGAGGTAATCCCAGCCAGAAAGGAGGTATTAATTTTATATAAACGACTGTGTTATTTTTATTCCTTCATTCTCAGAAGTGGTTTGTAAGAAAACAGTTCTGAAAGATCTGAACTGCTTATCTAAACCATGCCTTGGTATTGATAATCCTTTTAGTTATCAAGTTTCAAAATAAGGGGAGGAAAAGCAAAGTTTAGTTGAGTGTGTGTGTTTTTCTGCCCAAGTGTTGGAGCTGATTTACACAGTGGTAGCTGGAAGTGGAATAGGCAGTGTCTGAAGGACTCAGGCTGTGCCTGCCCCGTCCCCCCTGCGCCGTCCCCCCTGCCCCAACTCTCCTTTCTCCTGAAGTGTAACAGTAAGGGAACAGCAGCTTGGAGACTCCTGAAGAGCATGGCTACTAACTAAGCTTCTAAAAGAAATATGAAGTGATATTTGATAAGCAGAGCTTTGTCCTGAATCCTTGGCAGGTTTCTGAAGGGAAGTTTGAGGGCCTGGAAGCCCTCAGAGAAGAGCAGCGTTTCACTCCTCCTGTTCCTTCACCCCTGTCTCAGATAGTGCCTCATCCTCCCAGTCCTTGGCACTATTTTGAGTGAAATATTTTCATCTTTAGCATTTAAAAGGTGTTACTGGCTGTGTTGGTGTTACACATGGTCCTCTTCCAGGGGTACTTCATGGGACATGACTATTAGAGGCCTGAGGGATCTTGAATGGGACACATTTGGCCAGTGTTTGATCTTCTTGGGGCACCACAACTTCTTCCACCCCTGCTTCATAGGAAGAATTCTGTTTCCTTTTTCTAGTTACCTCCTGGGAAGGACCCTTTGTGGCCTGCTCTGCATGGCAATAGCAGGAAAGACATGGGGGTTTCTCCACAGGTTCAGATTTTCCTTCACTTTTTTCTTATCAGTGAATTTACAAGGAATAATTGAAGCCAAGCACATTTCTGATGTCTCTTCAAATGCTCAACTGATCCCATGTTTGTATCACCAGTCCTGCTCTGAAGATGCACCACATTTCAGGGTTCAGTTAAGCTGAAGAAAACTGACTTTTATGAAGGAAGAGGCTTCAATTATTGCAGAGAGTACTACTTTGCCACCTTCTTACTCCCACAGAAGACACTACATGTGCAAGGCTTCGAGAACACAAAATAAATTCCAAGATTGTGAGGCACTCACAACACAGATTTCCACAACAGCATAAACCAGGTAGTGCTCTGAGCTGTGTTATCTCTCACCCATCTGTGGTCTTTGACAGAGAGGAGGGAAGGTGAGGCTGAGCTCGTGGTTTTGTCAGCTTTTTGAGGTTTGGTTTTTTCTTTTTCCTTCAGTGTGGCATAGAAAATAGCATTGATTATGCAAACTGTGCAGTGCCCAGATGATGTTTATCCTTCCAGATAGATCAGATTTTAAAAACAAGTCCTTAGCACCAGCCATAGGGTGTTTTGTGCCTTTCCTGATATTCTGGTCTTTGGGTTCCATTTTCTCTCCTAGCTCTTATTTCAACATATTATTCACCAATGCCACATGTTGCAATAATTGATGGCATTGAAGCAGTAGCTGAGTTAGAATAAAACAGTGTTTGCTGTGAAGTGCCACCCCAGCCTTGCATATAATGCTGAATGGACAGAACAGATCTCTGGAAAAACAGCTCGTAATACAAATCTGTAATGAACTGTAAGCCTTATTAATCATCCATAATTGTGCTCAGAAAGGAAAAGGCCAGTGCTTAATACTGATACTGCAAATGGCAGAATCTTGATTAAATATGAATATGCAGAGAAATGAATCAGCTGAGCAGTATCAGGCAAAAGATATTTTGAGTCAGCTGCCACTTGTCTTGTTCAGGAAGTGGAAAGAAAATAGCTCAGTAAGGACAGGCATGTTTGAAGGAGAGGAGAGAAGAGTGAACAGAGTGGTTGAACTGCATTTTTCAATATTGCTTGTTTGCAGCTGCATTTTCATTTAAAAGTTTGTATGAGATGTGTTCATGATACAGAGAAAAGAATCCATGTTATATAAAAGTTTATCAAGTATGATCCTGTGATATTAATATTTCTGTAACAAGAAATATTAGCTTGGACCATATAAAGTTTATGGTCACTCAGGGAAGAAAGAGGTTTTTAAGTGGTTTTTTTTTTTTCCCTGGGAATTTTTGGTTGTTTAAAAATAACTGTATTTAAATACCAGTGGATGTTGAGTGTTTCCAGAATTTTAAACAGTTTTTTATTACCCACTAAGATGGAGCTTCCAGCATTTTTAGCATTTGTGGTCACTGCTTCTCCTGTAATGGAACATTTGGTCTCTGTTGTTTCCAAGGCACATTTGTGTCCATCCAGGTGTTCATTCCAGCAGGTTCCCCATGTGGAACAGCTTAAGTTCTTTTGCTCAGTTTTGTTTTATTGGTCTCTGTTTAAAATGGCTGATCCCTTGCACAGAGTGAGGAAAACCTGCCCCACAAGAGGAATTGTTGCATCAGTACAACATTCACAGCTTTTTGCTTTGTGTGTGGCTATAAATTTTATTTTAAATAAGTTGGATCTAAGGACAAGTGGTCATGGATTCAGTGCCTATAAAATCAAATGCTTTACCCAGAAATGTGGGCTTTTATCTCTGCTCTCTGATGTTGAGTACATCACCAGGACCATTTGAGGTTTTTCATGCTGTCTCAAAAGCTCTACCACATGCTATTAATTTTCTTTACCATCTCCTAGCAGGCTCTTGAAGGTAGTTGGTCACACAGGCCTTAAAATACATCAGAAGTTCACCCAGAAAGAAAGGCTTTGTACCTGTTCTGGGCTTGGAGGCTTGAAGTGCTTCCAACCCTCCTTCATCCTGCAGGTGTGTGGAGTGTTCAAGTGCAACAGAGAGTTTGGACCAAAGTGACAGATCCTTTCTTTGTCCCTGCTGTGTTCAGATGCTCAGCTCCTTCCCCCTCTGCTGTTCCTGTGCACAGGGCTGGGCTTAAGGGCAATGTGCTGCTCTGAGTTGGATCTCAGTATCCTTTGGCTGGTAGGGATGTCAAAACCTATGAATTTAGGAGGAATGAGGAATTAATATCCACTGTTGTACATATAGAAATATAAATGAGATAAAGGATACATGATGAAGCTCTGAGAACAGTCCAATATTCTTTGAGTGGTTGCTGCAGGTTAGACTTTGTTTCCAATTCTGTATTGAATTTGCCTCTCTCTTGTCTGCCTCTTCAGTGATTCTGGCACCACCACACTGGGAAGAACAGCCTGAGTATGGAGGTGTATATGTATTTATCTTCTCCCTCCCTTTGGCAGGGAGAAGTGGAAAGGCAGCGCTGCTGTTGGGCTGGGCCAGCACCAGGCATGATTCCTGTTCCTCCAACAGCTGCCTGGTGAAGTGATGTGGCAGAGAGGAAGCACTCCTGTCACCTAATGTTAGTGCAGGCTGGAGCTGCTGGGAGGCACTGCCTCTTAGATGTGGCTTCACTTGGAGAAGTGACCCCCTAAAGAAGGTCACAGAGTGCTCTGTGCACGCTGCTCCAGAGAATCCCTGACTGAGGCAGCTGGAGGGCTCCATCCTTTGGAGGCAAACCACACCAAAACAACAGCAAAGACCCCTTGGTCTCCCTGCTGCATGCAGACTTTGCTGCCTTCTGTCAAACAGCAGCTTGACTGATAGGGCTGAAAATATTTGACAGAGTGCCTAAGCCATTATAACCTTCTGGGCCATAAAATTTCCATCAGGCTTGGAGTAATGCTGCTATAAACGTGAAGTGACACACCACAGAGCTAATGCTCACACACAAAGATTCTCTAATGTGATGACTGAGTGTGACCTTCCTTTAGGGGAGCTGCTTGGGAGTGAGTGCTCAGAAAGGCTGTGTGCTGCTTGTGATCCATGGCTTGAGTCACAGGAACATGACCTGAGCTCCTCAGCAGCCTAAAACTGCCAACATCCAGGGGTTTGGGGTTTGCTTCATAAGGTAAAAATTAAAAATGGGGAAAGGAATTTTAGGTGCTTCCAAAAGGAAAACAGTGGCTTGGTTTGAGACAAAGTGGAAGTCTCCTTCTTCTAATTCAGTACCCCTCATTGTCTCCAAAACAGAGAGAGAGAGACCAGAGGCACCCAATTGTAAGTGGGAAAAAAAAATAATTCTTTAGCAACAAGAACACTAAACAACAATACTGATAGAACTGGGTTAAGCTAAGCAGAAAATTCCCAAGCTCCCACCCACTGGACCAAAAGGAGGTGGCAGCTGGCCTGCCCCCACCTGGTAAAGCCTGGCAGGAATGGTTTGGAGGGTCCTGCAGGAGTGAGGCTGCAGTGCCAGCACAGGCAGTTGGAGCTGGGCTGTGCACCCAAAGGGGCTGGAAGGACCCACAAGACACCCTCTGAATCCAGGGATGAGACCTGGTCACTGCAGCTCCAGTGGTGGTTGCAGTCCTGATCCAACAAGGTGGTGGTAGGAGTCTCATGGGAAGAGGGAAGGAGCCCCCCAGTCTGCCCAGTGAAGTCCCACTGTGGTCTCCTATAGGTCAGAATGCCTGTGGTATCTCCCCTGGGGCAGGGAGTTGTTCACTGGATGATTGATAGTGGGACATGTCAAGAGTCTTTGGCACCTTCTAAGATGTTCTGGCTGCCTGTTACATCAGCACGAGGGGATCCACTAAGGCCAAGAGATGAATATCTCCAGGCCATGTGTGTGACTTGTCCTGCTGCCTCCCCATGGGAGTTATCACAGCTGAGTCCTTGTGTAAGGACAAGGAAACAACTCCCAGCCTGGGGTTGTGTGCACCCTCAGCACCCTCAGCACCTGCATTGCCTGAGCCATCAGCATTCCAGTCTTTTCTCACTTATGGATAAATTCTTCTCCTGGGATAATAAAGTACCACCTTATCTGAAGTCCCTCCCCATGGTCTAAATTAGAAGGCATATTTGGGGGAAAGAGGAAAGGAAAGGTGCACACCACCTTTGTGTAACCCATGAGAAATAGCAAGAGTGATGTAATGCTATAAATATAATATAAATATTCAATGTCTATTGATATAGACATGCTGTTTATATAACATTTTGTAGATGATAACAGCATTAACTCAGTAGGGTGATAAGAACTCAGTCATGAGTCTATGGGGTGTGTGATGCTCATTTTCCCTGCCATACACTTGCTTTTCTCTCGACTCACATATGTTTGTGTGGAACTTGGAAGTGTGAAACAGCCCTAAGGATCCCTTGGCTCTGCCCATATGTGCAGCTGCTGCACACACACCGTGTTTATGTGCTGACACAGGCCAGTCCTGCTTATTGGCCCATCCAAGAGCACATTTGGAAGAGGGCAAAGTGTTGGATATGTGAGAAGAAACTGCTTTACTCATGATGTTGATGTTTTTAAACACAAAATAGGTGATAACTCTTATCTGTGTTTTGTTTTAAGGATTATCTGCTAATCTATCCATAAAAATAACTCTCATCTATTTGAAAGGTAACAAGTATGTGGATTCTTTACCAGACAAAACACAGGTCAAGCTTTAACATTTATTTTGGTCACTCCCTGCTTGTCTACAGCAGGCAGAGTTCAGCAGGGAGTGGGAACTTGTCCTGCAGTGACTGGGAACTTGTCCTGCAGTGAGTGGAAACTGCACACACCAAGAAGTTCCACAGTTTGTGCTTAATAACACAAAATTAATTTTAATGACTCAGAGAACTATTACCAAAACAACTTTTCAGTTTTGAAATCACATTCATAGACAAGTTTAAAAAGAAAAAAAATTTTTTTTTGACAGAAGATTAAGTGCTACCCTTTGTATTTCTTAGTAACTCTTCCTCATGCCTAATATTTTTCTAGCATAATATTTTCACAATAACTGATCTACATTTCCAGTGATGCAGGTGCAGCCCATTTCTATTTCTCTCCTAAAAATCCTAGTGCAAATAAATCCCTCTCTTCTATATAGAATGCCTGTTATATGTAGGTATTTAATTTGTTTTTCTTCTATCTTTTTCTTGTCTGACCGTATCTCATTCACTTAATTTTTCCTCACTTTAGCTCCTGTAACATCCTTGAATTACCAGTATGTTGATCTTACTCATTAATTTATTCAAAAAACCCCACACCAAACCAAGCACAACCTCAAATTCACGTTCAAAAAACTTTTCATGGTCAGTTTCTTAGTTTGCTTTGGTTTACAATAACTAACCATCTGATTTTCATTATTTTAACTTTCATGACTGCTTTTTTCAGTAGAGATTTCTCAATTTGTGTACTCTGAGCTGGGCAAAGCTGTTGGTTGGTTTGTTTGAACTTTCTATATAGGGTTTTGTTGTTTTTTGTCTTCATACACCTCTACCAAGATGATTGCTCTGTGCAAGAGACACAAAGTGAAGAACAAAACTGTTCTGTTCACAAACCTCTTTTAAAGGCTCAGATGTGGGTGCTTGGCAATAAAACCAGCACAGCCTGAGAGGACTGTAAATAAGCTCTGGAAGTCTTTGAGATCTGTCCCTGACATAACTGGGTTGGTAATACCTGTACCCTTCCTAAGAGCTGTTTATACAGATGATTCAGTGATGGATACATAAAATAAATCCTCATGCTTGGCTTTTTTTTTTCTATTAAATGTCCTTTCAGCCCAATTTCTTCCTTGTTCTACTTGCTATGGGTATAAAGTGCAGGTCACCCTATAACCGTGTGTGTGTCCTTCTGACACAGCTGAAAACTCTCACCATGACTTCTTTCTTCCTTCCATGCAGTTAAATCAATCCATGATATTTAACCTTTCTATAAAATCAAGTTTCCTTAATGCTCTAAGCTGGTTGCTCCCTCTTTGATTTTCATGAGGTGATTCAGATGCTCCCTGAAAGTGGCACCAAAAAAAATGGAGGAAATCTGGTGCCTTTCCAAAGCTGAAGGGAAGGACAACCTCTCTTTTTTCTCTTTTTTTTTTTCCCTTTTGCGTCATCATTATATTTTTGTGGTGACCCACTTACCAATCCCAGATCACCTGATTGTTTTCTGCATTCTGCCTGCATGTGGTTTGCCAGTTCTGGTGTTAGGCAATTATTGGGGTTTTGATTCATGCATTCTCTCAAGTTTGAAGGGTCCCATAAGGATTATCAAGACATGCTCTCTGCTGGACTACCTAAATTTATCTACCTAACTAAGAATCATCCAGAATGTTGGATTTTGCTCTTTCTCATCCTGAAATACATATTTTTCTCTTCCATTTTTTAATTTTTAAAGAATCCTTGAAGTTTAATCTCATCCTCACATATTCATCAAGTCAGTCCCTCTTTTAGCTGTCACGTGGGAATTGAATAAGCAGAGTTTAAACTCATCACAGATTTTTGGCTTGTGAAGGGTTCTTAAACTCATGTTAACACTGAGCTTGCCTGTTGACTGGTATCAATATCAGAAAACCTTTATGCATTTTTCTCATAGCTGTACAATCACCTTAATTAATATGTCATCTCTAAATACTCTCACATGCACCTTGAGGTTGCAAGAATGGCAATAATAAGCAGC
>JAWWLZ010000001.1:3825145-3835431 GCA_035041345.1 Poliocrania exsul
TAATTATTACAATGGCTTATGTAGAGGATTTCAAAACAGATGCAAACATGGTTCTGTTTTGCTGCAGGGGCTGATTCTCTCCCAGGTGTTATAAGACAGTGCAGTTTTGGTTCTTGGCTCTGTAGGAGTGGCCCCTCTTTTTCCATAGCAATGCTGTGAGTTTATGTAGCTCTTGTTCCTCAGCCTTGCAGAAAATGAATTACTATCATGCAACTCAGGGCAAATAAAACTCTGCTCCATTTGTCTCTTGGAACTCTGATTTTTGTATTTATCAGACTTGTGCATTAGCTTTTCATTTGCATCTCGATACTTCCTTACTGTGACTTTTTTTTTTTTTTGGTGTGGTAGAAACTCATTCATTATTTGATATATCACAGCATCCAATAAGAAGTTTCTTCTTTTCTTCTGTATATCTTAATCACAATAAATATTTCTTTCTGCTACTATACATAAATGCATGTTAGGAATCAAAACTGCCACCCTTAAAACTCTCTCTGCTGCACTTTCACAGAAGGTTCAGCCAAATTCTGGGCTTGAGAATAGATGACAATGAATAGACTTCCTTGGGTTATGTGGCCTTTTGCATATTTGTATGAACTGACTGCAGGGATTTTTGCATTCTAGAGAATATTTACTCCTTGTGACAGCCCTTGGGAGTGTGAAGTATCTTCCTCCTTTAGTTTAAAAATTTAATGGTGCTGAAGTGGATGGAAATCAATTTAAAAGTGTGGGTTGAAAATGAGGAATGTTCATCCAATATTTTCACCATAAGTAGGGAATAATTCAATTCAGCACAATCATACTTGAAATATAAACCCAATTAAAGCCTATTATTGTAATTGCATCAACTAATACAACAGAAGTAGTGAGATTGATTCTGAAAAGTATATATTGAAGTGGCTAATTTCTGCTGGAAGAAAATTTGTTGACCATTTCTACTGCAAACTTGAATTAAATTTAAATATTTGAAGTTTTAATTCTTTCTTTATGCTTTAGGTTTAGTTTCTAGACTTTTTTCTTTTGTTTTCATGATGCTGAAGAGTAGAACAGGTAAAGGAATAATCCTACCCTGATCATCTGGGATAGTGCCAGGACTCAGTTAAAAAGATAAAAGATATAACATTATTTGAGTCACCATTCTTTATAAGGTAAAATAATGTTTTATCTCTTTCAAACACAAAATACAGCAGAGTGATCAATGGCTTTTTTGGAGGAATGGGAGGATTATTGGTGTGTTCTCCTGTTAATAACCTGCTCTGAGTAAAGCTGAGTGTTCAGAGAGGCCCAGAAGTTTCTGGTAAATGTACAGCCCCTACTCTTTCATTTCCCAATCACTTCTTTGTTGGTGGCTCTTGGATTCATCAAGTTTGAAGGCATTAAATAAACCACAACTTCTGTCTGATTTGATCACATCAGTGGAATTTCCTGGATGTTCTGTGGTTGTTCCTTGTTCGAGTGCTGAGACAATTCTGAGCTGCTGGGGCAGATGTGCCAAAAAAAGGCTCAGTCCTGCATCAGGTTTGTGTCACTCAAGAGCCTTTAGAGAGATCCAGAAAGAACATTGCAGAGCTGGAAATGGAAACCTTGATGTTTGGAAATGTTTAGAATTTGGGGTGACCCTCAGCTTTAACTGTCTTCATGTAGAGGTAGATTTTCACTCAAAAGGACAATCTATTTTAAATTGAATCAAGACTAGAGAGGCAAATGGACTTTCAGCCCAGTTGAAAAATGCTTTGATTATGTCACATTACCACCCTGTAGCTGTCCCAATAAAAAACAAAACAAACAAAAAACCCTATTAATAAATTGATAGAAAAATTTGCAGATAGCTTTTAAATATTTTTTAATTAGTTCAAAATATTTTGTCAACCCTCTTAGCACTACTGATGTCTATGAATGATTTTATTTCTTTTAATTTTATTTCTTTTAATTTTATTTCTCCTTATTTTACTTGATTCATGCAGAGACTTGTACTTTGAGTAGTTCTGGTAATCAATATCTGTCTGGGAAGAACAGACCCTTCATCTCTTCCTTGATGTGCTGATGGCCAATTCCATAATGTAACTAAACACATTTATACTTTAATAGAATGGAGGATATTCACCTTTTTATTGTCCAGCCTGGATGCCATTCATAGCTTTGACCTTGGGTTCTTTCTGTTCAGACTTCATGACCAGTGAATATTTTTAAGTCTATGGATTTCCTCAAGACTCACATTAACACCTTTCTAAATTCTCTGGGCTTGGTCATTTCTCATAATTTCACATGTCATGTGCCCCTACAAACATATTCAGTTTTCCTTGAATTTGACTCGTCTGGTGTTTTCTTTACCCATGTTCATGTTTTCAGTAATAGAGTAAACCTGTATGGAGTGGAAAATATGGAAAGTTCACTTATCAAGGTGCTCTTTTCTCAAGAATGATGTATTAATTCTGTGTTGCTCTGTCTTTTCATTAAATAGTGTTCTCAGCTGCTGGCATGGCATGAAAATGTTTTGCTTCAAACTGTTCTCTTGCCCACCCAAGAGACTGCTCTTTGAATTTTGGCACTATCAACATGTTGTGGAATGAGAAAATATTAATATTTTTTATATATCTTATATAGAAAACCTTATATAACAATACTCCATAGTTATCTATTATATGGAGAGGATAAACATCAGTAAAGATTGCAGTGAAAATTTGGTAGTTGGTTAAAACTTGGTTGTAATAATGCCAAGGTCATGCGTTCAATCCCCTGTGTGGGCCATTGGCTTAAGAGTTGGACTTGATGATCCTTGTGGGTCCCTTCCAACTCAGAATAGTCTGTGATTCTGTGAATTTTTTCCTAATATCTTACCTGAACCTGCTGTATTTCAGTTTGCAGCTGTTCCCCCTTGTCCTCTCACTCCAGGCCATTGTAAATAGTCTCTCTTCATTTCTTTGTGGATTGGATGAAGGTCCTCAGAAGGTGCTTAGTCCAGGCTCCTGCTCAAAGCAGAGACAGCTCTGAAGTCAGACCATCATGATCAGGGCTTGGCTCAGTCAGAGACCAAAAACCTTCAAGGGTGGAAAGAAGGCAACAGGTTCCCAGAACCAGGGAAGGCTGAGATTGGAAGGGCCTGACCCAGTCAACTCAGGCTCACAGACTGTTCTGAGTTGGAAGGGACTCACAAGGATCATCAAGTCCAACTTTAAGTCAGTGGCCCACACAGGGGATTGAACCCATGACCTTGGCATTATTACAGATAAGTTTTAACCAACTGAGCTGATCTCAGGGTCTCTCCCTCTTCTTCCCACCTGTAGCAGTTCTGCCTTTCATAGACTAATGAATAAAAATAAATGTGGTAGCATGTTTTCCTCAGGTAACTATTACCACCCAAGGACTCATCTTCAGAGTAATTTAATTGTTACATTTTCAAAATTACAGATTCACACATTAAAAATAGAAAAAGTGTTTCTAAAAGTCAGTCTGAGTTTTCTTACATTAATATCATGTCTCTAGACTCATTACGTAAAGAGCATTAGTGATCATAACATCCAGATTTCCCCTCAGACTTCACATGATGCCACTTCTATGATACTTCTGAAATTACAAAAGGAGGTAATTTCAGGTTCAAATTGCACTTTAATGTGTTACCACCACCCCAATTATGCTGCAAATACCATTTTTTCCCCCTAATAAATACATTATACTCCAAAGCTGTGCCTGTAGAGTTCAGGCAATATTTCCATTCCAGCACTAATGACAAAGCCTCAGTAGATACCCCAAACACGCTGTTCAGCTGGATGACATTTGAATTGACTGAGCAGAATGTTCAGAGTAACAAAAAAGAAATGTGGTGCTCCAAGTGAGATTCCCAGCTGTAATTTGCCTGCTGGATTTTTGGAATATCTTAGACAGGAATCAAGAATCAGCCTTTTCTAACTGAAGTAACATTAATAGCCTGATAATAAGATGGAAATGACTAAAGAAGAGATAGAAAGAAACAGAGGTGGTGAGAATTGACTAAGAAAAAATACTCACTGAGCATGTTCTTCATGTCAGGGCTGAGGGGGACAACCAATTCTGCAAATCTTCTCCTTGCTCTCATATAGTAGTCTAGATGAAGAATGAAACTTCAGTCTCTGGGTGCTCAAATTAAACAGCAAAACTGGCCAGCTGGCACTGGAGGGCATTTTACCACCATGCAATGAGAGATGGCAGCTCCAAGAAATCATTAACGACATATCATTTTGAAGGTCTTTGATGTATCTGCCCATTTCTCACAGGCATGGTGCACATATGAGCAGGAAATCCAAATGACATCAGCAGAAAAGCTTTTTTAAAATTTATTTATTCCACCAAAAGTTCTTAGTAATAAATGAAAAATTGCTTATGTCTGCTTGTATATCAGTTGTATATGGCCATCAACTATAAATTAGTTAAAAATCTGGTAAGCTGGAAAAAACCTCCAAGATCATCAAATCCAGCTGTCAAATCAACACCACCAACATGGTCATCACTGATAAACCAGGAGCAGGTTCATCCTGAAGGACCAAAATCCATGGGAAGGAGAAGAGGGAGGAGGAAGGAGGGCAGAGGGAGCTGCTGTGGACTGATCATAACCCCCATTCCCCCTGCACTGCTTGCGGTGGGGAAGAGTCAGGAGTGAAGGAGTGAGGCTGAGTCTCACTAAAGGGGTGGGGGGAAGGTGGTGTCTTAATTTTGTCCTCATTGCTGCCCAAATATATTTTAATTTATGTTTAGAGAAATAATTTAATATTAATATTTAATCTATAATGAAATAGCAATAATAAATTGTTAATAACTATTATTATACTTTTTATTATAGATAGTAACCAAAATGAAATAATTATTAAATTACTCAATAATTTGATTGATCATTTGCCCAAGTTGAATCTGTTTTGTCTGTGATGGTAACTAATAAATGACCTTCATGTCTTGATCTCAACCCATGAGCTTTCATATCCCTGCTCTTCCTATTTTCCTCCCCTTGTCCCTTGAGAGGGGACAATGAGCAAGCAGCTGAGGGGTAGCTTGGCTCTCAGCCAAGGCTAACCCACCACTTGAGCAAAAATGCCTCTTAAATTTTGGAAATACAGGAGTTACCAGGGGATTGTGAGTGAGTTGGATGCAGGAACAGAACCACACAAGGTGGTGACATGTAACCAAACATTCATGTGCTGAGCAGGATGGGCAGCGACTGAGGACTGTGGCACATGAAACACAGCCAAAGATCCTGTGATGCAGAGGAGAGCAACACCTCAGACCCAGGGAAAGGACACCCACTCCCATGGGAAGGGACCAGCTTCCCAAGCCAAACAACTCACACAGTTTAACCAGGTCACAGCCACATCAAAATCATACTCTGGGGGTCTTGCATTCCTTTCTCTCCTGTTTGATTTTTTTATCCCCATTGGACACCACTGAGATGCTAAAACTATTAAAAACCCTTTAAAACCCTCCACTGTATTTTAATAGAGAAAATGTAAAGTGAGTTTTCCTAACCTGGAATACAAATCTAGAGGAGACTCTATGGCTTTGCTTCACCACAAAGCACCAGGTAACTTCAGCCTTCCTGTTGCTGAGGGCAATTTGCCATTCCACAGTCTGACTGTGCCTTCCGGCTCTCACAACCTTTGGCTAGTTGTTGTTGTTGTTGTTGTTGTTGTTGTTGTTGGCAGTGTTATTTCAAAGTCTCTATGGAAATCATTTCCCCTCTCCGTTCTCATGCTGTGGTTTTTGTGCTGCTTGTGACCCAGCATCTGCAAATCCTGTTTTGATGTGATTCCATGAGAAGAATCAGTTGCCTGAAAATCATCTCTCCCTTTTCTTATCCATTACCTTGTTAAAAAGTGCCTTTTTTGCCCTTCCTGAAGAGGAAACTTTCACTCTGGGAGCTGAGGTGTGGCCTCATCCATGATTAGTGCTAACACAGCCCTGTGCCTTTGGAAAGTCTCCTTCAGGAAGCGCCAGGTGCTCAGTCCTGGCCACACTCGTGTCCCAGCAGAGACCACAATTTTCCCAGGCAGCCCAATTGCAATGCCTCATTAACTCATCAATTTTCTTCTACCTCATTATGCCTTGTCCTGTTTGATTTGTCCTGGTTCATGACAGAAACAGAAAACAACTGTTTTATTTCCATTTACAGCAATAATGGAAGGAAAGTAACTGCGTGTTTTAAGTGGAACATCAAATTTAACACCTAAAAGAACCAACAAATATCTTCAAAACTTGTCATGAAATGTGACCTCTGGAGAACTGATAATCCACTTTATGCCTTTGACTCGGGTTTTAGTATCTCCAGTGTTAGAAGAATCATAGATATAAAACTTCTGAGTTTTATAGTGGTATAAATAAGATCAGAACCTGGCCAAGCCCATGACAGTGAGAAGAGACCTATCAGAAAGACACTAATTCAAATAGAAAATAATTTACTAAGATGCAGTTTATCATTCTCTTTACATCTTAATTATAAAAAATGTTACAAATAATATGACATCATCTATAGTCACCTGGTGGATCCTGATACCTTTATGATGTCATTGTTCTTCTGGTACTGCCAACATTCTGATAACAAATTTACCTTATTAATTTAATTGATTAGACTAAACCCAGAACTTCCATTTCAACAAAACACTCAAAAACGACCTGGAAGAAATGGCTGGAGGTAAAACTCAGTGCTCTGGTTTAGTTGACAAGGTGGTGCTCAGTCAAAGGTTGGAGTTGATGATCTCAGAGGTCTTTTCCAACCTTAATGATTCTGTGATTCTAGTCTATATAAGAATTTCCTTTCTTAATACAAAAAACAACAAAAAAAAGAAATTTGGGACAAAATTAATACAATTGCAATTCATATCCTCCCTGAGGCAGTTGTATTTTTTTAACCCTCTGCCAATCTAGACTCCTAAATCTTTCTCTAATTGAGGCAAAACCCTCATTTGGAGTTTTTATGGGGTAGGAAAAAGAGAACGAGAATTTCATATTTAGAAATTATATTACATAGAGAGTAAAGTGACTTTAAATTCACACATTTTCTGATTTATAAAGTGTATTATTTTCTGGATTATTGAATTTCACAGGAAAAGAAAACATTCTGAGTTAATATAGTAATTCCCTCTCTGTGAATAATGTTGCTTGCTTTAATATGCACATCTTTCTCAAACTTTCACATTAATAAACCAGAAGTGTTCCTCATTTCCCAATTCTTTGTTGTATTGTCTTTTTGTTTGGTATTTTTTAATAAAGTTTCAGGATTTCACATGGTATGATATTGGCAGGGAACATAAACTGATATTACCTGTGGCTTGAACTGCAAAAATGTACCAAATAACTGCAAATCTCATTCAGAGTTTGTAATTGTATTTTACTGACTCCCAGAAAATAGACTTATACTAGGAAATAAATTTCCCTCATAGTCCAAAGGATAAAGTCTCCTACTTGGTGTAAAGCCTTGGGATTTATGAAGAGGTAGGTAAGAAATCCATACAGCAAACCTGGATGGCAGGAAAAGGGTGCCCAGCTTTTAAAGTAAAGGTCTATAATTTGGTTTATTTTTAACTTCAATAGACTGAGGGTGGCAAGGAGAAGGAGGGGAAATGAGGGGCAGCAGGTCTTGCTAGTTTAGGTCATTCAAAATTATTCACACATCAGAAACAACATTAGGTTTGGCTCTGAAGGAGTAAGTCTGGGAATTAAAAATACTTCAGAGTTCCTGCCTGAATGGGAGAGGTAAGACCAAAGTTTTGGGTCTCTGATCTCTTTTCATATTGCTGAGTTGTGCTTGGTTGTTTCTTCTTCCTGACTGGAATGACCATTTTCTAGGATCAATTCCTGTAACCTGAAGTTCTACTGCAGAAGGTTGTGTGGACATCTCTGGGGAAGCTCTCAGGACTGTCATCTCCACAGGGAAGATGTGTTGAATATTGAATAGGGTGACAACACAAGTTAAGAACTGTGTGACAAAGGAATCACAGTTGTGGGATCAATATTAGTCTGTTATTTATCTCCTCACCTCTAAGCAGCTCCCAAGAAGTGGCTTAAATTTCCAAACCTTCCATGGGTTTTTGTCAATGATTATACACAAATATGTGTTTTACAAGTTCAACATAAATGTCTTTGAAGTCACTTATGAAACCTTCAGCCCGTTTTACTGAGTATAGACATGTTGTTAATACAGTTAATTAATATATATGAATATATGTTAATTTAACACAGACATGATTTGCACTCTGTGATGTAGAAGTGTGTAACTAACCATTGACATTCACCAATTAATGACTTTTTACTAACTGAGACTTGTGTGCTAGTATCTGTCTTTTTATTTTTAATTTTTACAAGAGAGGTGGAAGATTTATCTGTCAATTTAATTTGAATAAAGTGTATTTGGTTCCCAGAGTGCCATTCCTTGGTGATCTATATTGAACCTCTTGCCCATCTTCATCCATTTCATCACAAAAGCTGTTTTCACTGTAAATGCAGCTTATTGCCAGCTGAGATGGCATTGCCAACAGAGTAAATTAGCCTAAAAGAATATAGGAGCTTATTTCTCTTCATCTGTTAAACCTAATAGTGTAGTTAAAGGTTCAGTGAATGGCATGAAGAGAGAGGAGAAATGGTCAATATTTATTCTCTAATAAATAAAACAGTAAAAACTGTTTACTTTGCAGTCTGTGTTTTGTTTCTTTTTTCTAACTATGAGAAGTGAGTGAATATTTTGGGAGAAACATCATGACATAAACAGATGATGAATTTCCAAGGAATGTTTGTCCTTTTGTGAGGAGCCCTGGTATTACTGCAATGGGAATGCACACACTTTACCAGAGTTACTCTGTGCTCTTGCTCTCTGCCTCAGGAGCATCTGCATCTCACTCTTCTGAAAGGATGGATGGAAAAAAATTGTTGAATTTTGTTGTTCATGTTCTTTTCAACTGTGTATTTCCATGTAGGTGTGTATATGTGTTTGTGTACATGTACATATATGTATATATATATATTTAAATAGCTGCATACATATATATATATATCTCAAAACTTCCCAAGAATCTGTTGTTTACACAGAGTTTATGGGACATGGCATCTCATTTAAGCTTCCAAACGCATTTTGCTTTGCCAAGAACTTGCAATGTGTTCCCTGTCTGAGTCCCGAAACCCTTTCTGGCAGTAGGAATTGGGATGAAGGACTAAAATGGCTGTGTCATAGGATTGACTTCCAACTGTTCACAAATACATTTTTGTCCTAGTTCAGCAAGCTGGGACCAGTTTATCACTGTGTTGGTGTGACCAAAGCTGTGCATTCTAAACCCTCTGGGCCATTTCCCATGAACTGTTACCAATGCCCAGGGCACACCTGACCCCTCAGGCTGGGAGCTGGCTGGGAAAGAAGCCTGGGGGAACTCCCCTCCAGGGAGTTCTTGTCTCCTCCACACCCACCTGAGGGGTCATGTCTGCTCATGGGCCAGCAACGATTCCAAAATCCCCCCTGACTCCCAGAGTCAGATCCCCCAGTGTGAAACTCCCTGCCCTGGGGGAGGCACTGGGGGCACCTGAGGGGAGAGAATCTTGGAGGTCTTGGGACTTGGGGAACCATTTTTCAGATCCAGAGGAGGAGCAGAACCACTCTCCAGCAGACTATGACATCATCTGCACCAACAAATTTTTCCCTTCGATTTATTTTGGACTTGTGGGAACCCCGTGGGGCTCAGCACTGGGGCCAACAAACCCCACTGTGTTTTTGCCCCAGGGGGCTGGATTATACTGCTGAGGTTTGTGGGTTAGACCCAGTTTCTCTTTGTGCTATTATATTTATTGTAATATTTTTATTACATTGTAACTCTGACTTATAATCTCTCTTGTGTTGGGTCCATTTTCTCCTGCCGATTTACCTTTAAACCAGCACAATTTTCAAAGCAGCTTCTGCTTTACCAGCAGCTCAGGATGCAGAGGATGCAGGGCACAGAGTCTACAGCAGCAAATCCTGGTGAGAAGCAATGCATAGACTGGATTTGGGCTGGATAAAGGTGCAAACAGTGTAGTTCATTTTTCCAAATTATACCTTCTTCTCCAAACCCTCATTAAGAGTAAAGGTGGCAGAAAACTGGAATAAAATAAAGAAAATGTCAGCTTTTATCATCTGTGGCCTCCTTAATCATTACCTTCTACCAGCCACTCCAACCCTTACCCACACAAGTGTTTAAGGAATCTCTCCTCAGAAGGTCCAAACCACACTGAGCTGTTTGGGCCTTTTCCTTAGGAATTTTTCTTTATGGGACATTGGGATCCATATTCATACAAGGTAATGTCAT
>JAWWLZ010000001.1:3840490-3851783 GCA_035041345.1 Poliocrania exsul
AATAATTAACTAGATTAGTGGAACCAGATTCCAGTCATTGTTAGCAGGTTTCAAACTGGTTGCAAACCTACAGTTTAGGGTTGGCTAAGGGTTTATTATTCATACTTATTATCTGATATATGGTGCATCACCATCTGAGCAGACCTCTGCAGTTTGACAGCTGGGCATTTTAATGCACGTACAAGTGTTCCTATAAATTGTCTCCTACAAAGGAAATGCTGGCAGTTGCCAGGTGTTTTTCTCCAGTTAGAAGCACTAACAAATTCCATTTCTTTCTGTTCTGGGCAAAGTCAGTCTGCAGTCATTTTCCCTCTAACACCTCCTTGCTTTTGAAGCCCAAGAGAAACCGCCAGTCATTTGTCCAGGTCAGTTCTATTTTTGTGTGCTTTGCTTGAACTTAACGTGGCAAAGTAGTAGAGAAAAAAAGTAACTCCATGTTCTTTGAATTATTTCAGTGCACTGAGACGAGTGAAGGTGAGCCATGGCACATTGCTCCTGATGAAATAATGTTCATTTTTTTATAGGCTATTAAATGCTGCCCTACTACCATGGAATCTGATGGTGCCCATGCCAGGTTTGCCCTGCCACCAGGAGCAGGAAATTATCTGCCAGCAGCACTGCCTTCATTCCACGTTTCTGGTTAGTGCCTAAGAGGCCTGCCCAGTAGAATGGCAATTTTAGTTCATCTAAAATCACTTGCTTTGGCAGCGAGTTGTTTGGTATTAACTAATAAAGGATATATTGCCTGAAATATAATACTTAATAAAACAAAACTCAGCCCTGGTTTATAAAAAAATTAGTCCAAATAATAATTAGAAAGCAACAGCTCACTCCTTTGAAACTGCTCATTGCTTTGAATGTGTGGGCATCATATTTTTTTATTTTAAACCATGTGCCAATAGCAGGCTGTGCTAAAATGCATAACCATCAGTTGCAACAGCTTGTCTGGCAGGTTATGCATAAATAGCAGCGATTCCAGCTGCTTTCTTACTCCGCTGTGTATCAAACAGCTCACCTTTGTTTTATACAGAAGATGAGAGACAGATGATAGATGCTGTTAGCAGGCATTGAAGGATGACAAACAGACATCCCTGCCCTGGGGACTGTCTTGGGGATTTTAGAACTGTGCCTTGTCTGTGCAGAAATTAACACAAACAACAACAAAAAAGCATCTCTTCATCTCTTTATGGTTTAGGGATGTTTTTAGAACTCTGGGCAAACTCGCATATGTGACTCAATGAGCCATAAAGGGATTTGTTTCTTGTGTGAAGAGAGTTTTTCACAACCACCACAGAAGTCCTTTCTCCTGCCTTGCTGCAGCTGTGGGAGCTGTCAGGGAATCTCTTCTAAAAGCTCTTGCAGAAATACTTGCTTTGTGAATTAAGAATTGAGTTTAACGTTCCTCCTGGCTTTGCCTTTGACCAGATGGGTTTGAAGTGAGTTGGATTCCTGAGTCCTGGTGGGCTTCTCATGAGAACATGCATTTTCCATTTTCAACTGACCCCCTGGGCAAATCCAGCTCCAGCTCCATCCTGCTGGGCTGGGCTCTGAAATCAGTGCCAGCAGCACGAGAGAGAGAGCACAGGAAGCACACAAATGGTGCTGAGGTGGCTCAGCCACTCTGACCACTGTGAACTTTTGGGATTTACATTAATGTTTACAATTAATTTTTTCTTAACCTCCTGCTCAGCCCCATGCAGGAAATGCTGATGTTGCAATCTGGAAGCTGATGTTGCTGGCTTTGATTGGATTATAGGGAAAGGAGATTCTTCATATTCCCACACCTTTTGCCAATTAAGACTCTCACAGTTGATGCAAATCTCATTATTCCACAAACATTGTTAAGATTGTGTGTACTTCAGTTTTACAGTAAAAAGGAGTCTATAAAGCAGCAGCTGTAATATTTTGGATGAAATTTTAAAGGCTTAATTGTGATAATGAAGGAGATTCTAGAAGCATTATGAAGGCCAACACTTTATGTACCACTGAAGAGAGGTTGCTTCCAATGTTATATTTCAGCAATATTGTAACATATCACTCACAGACATCATCTTTCTCTTTTTTTCTTTTCTTATGCCTTTTAGTTGCAGTCTTAATTCTTTATTTCTGTAAAAAAAAGAGGATCTGAGATCATTATTTTCTTCAAAATATTATCCAAAGTGCCTGGGAATATAACTGACAGATCTCTTTGTGAGATGTTTGTATGCCTTTAATGTTCAGCTGTTCTATATGAAAGAGAACCTGGTCTGCAAGTAGAGTATTTATAACATAGGATGGAAAAAGGGGGGTGAGGACGGACAGAACTTGTAATTAATTATAGATTATAGATTTGTAGCCTGAGCTGATATCAAGCATAACATCAGAGATGCTGTGTATGTTTTCCCAGACCAATGGCACCTCTAAATGTAATTGCCTGGACCTCCAGTCCTGAGCCTTTCTTGATTGGACTGCCAGTCCAGCTCTCCTTTATCAGCTGTGAGAGACGTGCAATGTACACATCACATTTATAACTGGGACATACTAACCTCATATCTATTTCCATTTTTGACCTATGTTGCTGCTTCCATCGAACCCTAAAACATTTATCACTGTAAGAATTACAGATCTAAAAGGTTGTTATTTGCTATCCTTGGGTAATGCAAGATAATACTTTCATTTTAAGTAATGTTTACATTTCATAGAAAAACAAAGCACTCTCCTCTTTTGACTCCCATACCACCATACTGAGATGTACACTTTTTTTTCACTGAGTAATCACATCTTTTTATATTTTTTAAATAAAATATAGAGAACAGCTGCTCTCTTATGGGACCTTTTTGAACTGGGGACTCAGGGTCCTAGACTTGAACAGCATGATGATAATAATATTAAACATGGAATACTGCCACAAGGAGTTGAAAAGAAAGGCAGGACATGTACAAGGTGATATTTTGAAACAAAGCAGTGGGAAAACAGAGTCATAGGATCATTAAGGTTGGAAAAAACCTCCAAGCCCTTGGAGTCCAATCTTTGACTGAACACCAGCATGTCAACTAAAGCATAGCAGTGAGTGCCACATCCAGTCGTTTCTTGAACACTTCCAGGGACGGTGACTCCACCTCTTCCCTGAGCAGCCCCTTCCTGTGCTTAACTCTGGGAGAACACTTGAATTATGAGAACTGGAAAGAGCATTACAGCAAATGGACTTATGAGGGCGACGGTGCTGCAGAGCAACATGGACCAGACAAACTAGAGACCTTTGTTGTAAGAGTTGCGAGTTTATTGTATGGGGTTTCAGTTCAAAAGGTTTCTTGTTACCCCTCGTGCTCATTCCCTTCATAGCTACATCCCCGGTTAGTCGCCGCCATGTTGTCTTCTTCCCCTCACAGCTTTTCCCGCCTTTGCCCTAATCCCTGGGTTCCCATTGGTTGCTATTCCCACCTTTGGGGAGTTGTTCCCATTGGCTATCCGGTTGCCTAGTTACACGCTCCACCCCCACCCTTGCCCAATCACATCCAAGTTCCAGAACCTTCCCTCAGGACCCTATAAATACCCGCACAGTCCCTCACAAATGCCTTTTGTGCCTTGGCTCCCATTGGGTGCAGAGGGTGCTTTGGGTCATTCCCTCTCAATCAGTGGCTCGGCACTCAACCCACATTGCAGGGAAGGAAATCCCCCCCGATGCCCAACCTGAAGAGAGTGGCCAAAGGAGGGCAACGAGGATGGGGAAAGGTCTGGAGGGGAAGTGCGTGAGGACACTGAGGGCACTTGGTGTGTTCAGCTTGGAGGAGACTGAGGGCAGACCTCATTGCAGGTACAACATCCTTGTGAGGGGCAGAGGAGGGGCAGGCACTGATCTCTGCTCCCTGTGACCATTGATAGAACCCAAGGGAACGGCCTGGAGCTGAGTCAGAGGAGGTTTAGGTTGGATTAGAAAGAGGTTCTTCCCCCAGAGGGTGGCGGGCACTGAACAGGCTCTCCTGGGCAGTGGGCACAGCACCAAGGCTGGCAGAGTTATAAAAGCATTTGGACAATGCTCTCGAGCACATGGAATGACTCTTGGGCTCGTCCTGTGCAGGGCTGAGAGTTGGCCTTGATGATCCTTGTGGGTTTCTTCCAACTCATCATGTCCTGTGATTCTGAGAACGTGGCTTGAGGCCATTCCCTCTCATCCTGGGAGAAGAAACAACTCCCACCTGGGCTACAACCTCCTTACAGGTACTTGTAGAGAGCAATAAGATCTCCCCAAACCTCCTTTCTCCTTTTCTCCAGGCTAAACTCCCCCAGCTCCCTCAGCTGCTCCTCACAGCACTTACTCTCTAGACATATTTTTTTATTCCCAAATACAATTAATGTATTTTTGTGCATTCTTTACAAAATGTCAGTACAGGATATATGTGGGGTATTATGCCCCAATGCTCATAAAACAGAATGAGTAGGGGGAAAATAGCAGATTCTGGGATAACTGCAGAAGAAAAAAGCAGGAAAACCAGCTTGGGAGGTGAGTAAGATGATGATGGCAGAGAAGAAAAAATTTCAGTTCTTAGAATGAAACCAGTAAGGAAGCAAATAAGTCAAGTGATCCACTTTAAAATACATGATATTTGAAATAGATCTGGAAATTGTTAAGGGAAAAAATTATCTATTATGGAGGAAAACAGAATAGATGATCATAATCATAGTTAGCATTTGACTGTACAGTGAAATTAAATAACTAACTTATAACTAAAATGCTCTCTATATGCTCTGCCAAAAGGATGACAAGTACTTGTCTGTTCTTCTAAAACTAAACATGCAGAGATGAGGTTTTTGTGTCTACATCTCAGATATTTAGGAACTCAAAAACTCACTGTTCTACATGTTTCTTAATGGGTATCTAAAAGGTGATATGGAGTTAAACTTTACTTGAATTAAATTAAATTCACAGTCTGTTGAGAAATGGAGACCAAATCTGTGGTTGTTGTTTTTGTAGATTATGTAATCCTAATTTTGAATTTATTTTTCTTTTGGGTATTATTTAATAGGTCTGATTATCTGTCAAATATTTAAAATTTCATATATATGTAATTTTTGCCAGTTTTTTAAAAGCCTTTGGTTGCCCTGAAATGTTACCAACCACACATCTGCATCTTAAAAAATTTAAACACTCTGCTTTCAGCATGAAAGTGTTTGGCTCCTCATTTAAACAGCTACAGCCCTTCCTGGCCTCTGACCTGTGAGGGCCCTGCACCAGCATAATTAGCTGAGTGACCTTGTCTCTGTGAGAAGATCTTGAATAAGTTCCATTGACCTCTCTAAGTTTAAGGTTTGGGGTTTTTTGAGTATGGGCATAATGAGATTTTCTTCATTTGGAAAGTCCTCATTGCTGTAGTATGCACCCAGAATGACTGAAAATTAGAAATAAGCCTGTGTGGTTCTCCTTCAGCAAACCTGAGAACCACTCAGATTTTATGCAGAATTATTTTGTTTTTATAGTGATACTTGCCTGTGTTCCTAAGCTGAAATTTCTCTATCAATACCAGAAGTCTCATTGGAGGGAGCATTTTTCATATCAGCCTGATTATTCAAGAGTTCATATTAAATTCATGGTTCATCTCTGTGAGATTCCTGTTAAATATCAGTATGTTCAGTAGAAATACTTAACTCTGATACTTGTCATCAATCATGGGAAATATTCTAGACACAGGGATTGAAGGTTTGTCCCACAGAACTGCTTTGGTGAACACAAATTAGAAACCCTGCTCTGCTAAAGGGCACCTTCATCATTTCTCTTTTATTAAAGAGAGGTTGGATTTGCATCATCACAGGGTTTATTCCTGTCTTACAAGGCCAATAGAGGAACACATGAGACAGTACTCAGAGCTCTCCTTTGGTTTGCCAAGGCATTGCCTGGATATTGAAATCCCCATAAATCCAAATGCTGCAGTGGTGATGGATTTGGAAAGGTTGGCAATGCTTAGTTATGAAATTTTAAACAAATTCAAGACTGTTATGGTCAAAACTACTGGGCAATTTTTCTACTGACTTCCCTCCATTTAATTTTTTATGTATGTGTGTATATGCATGTAATACCCCAGAAATATCAAAGTAGAAATGCATGTACCCCCTGTACAGATCATTCTGCTGTGTGAAGGAGCAATTTCCTGCTGAATTCCCTCCATTTAACTTTATCTAAAAAAATAGCAAAGAAAAAATGTGTGCACCTCTGTACAGACCATTCCAATGTGTCACTGAGCTGACAAACACTGATTGACCAAAAGTTTATATTAATTTTATTGTTATTATTCATCTCTCTGCACTACACTCTGCTATTTCACATAATACTACTCTTAATTTCTAAGTTTTGCTTTATGATTTATACAAACATAAAATATTAGAGCACAGTAGATTGTTGTTTGATTGTTGTTGTTTTTTTAATTATTGGTTCCAACAAAACAGCTTTGTGTTGTTTGCTTACCTGCCATTCATTGATAGCACAAGCTCGCAGTTCTTCCCTAAATCTAAGGCTTCACTTAAACTTTGTTTTTTTGCTTTTCTGCAGTCAGAGCTCCTGCTGCAGAGAGAGCAACATGCAGAGTTTCAGTGGGGACACTCAGAGCCAATCAGTACAAATGTAAATACAATTCAGTAGTTATTATAATTTGGGGCTGCAAGTGGTTCTACATTGTGTGCTCAGGAAAGGGAAAGGGAAACCTGAATGGACTAATTACAGAATTTTATGTGTTGCTTCCATGGCTGGAATGAAGACACAGGAAAACTAATTGCTATTGAGGTGAGAAATAAATGAGTGCAGCTGCTCGTGCCCTGATCATTAGCTGTAATTAAGGAACAGTTTTCTGAAAGATGGACAGTAATGTTTGATAACACAAAACCAAAGACCTTTTGTGTAGAAATCCCTGGGAGTCTGAGCAGTGAAGTTTCTGAGAGCAGAATCTGCCATTAAACCTCCCTGAGTTTTACAGACCGACACCACTTGTGTGGTAAATAGATTTCAAAAGTAGAAACAAAACAAACCCTACAGTTCTTTTCTTCTAAAATATCATCTGCTTGTACTAGATATGGACATGAACTGGATATTTAAATGGATGGAGAAATTATAGTAGTAGTATAATAATATATGCTTTTAGTTTATACTATAATATAGTATAAAAATATGAAGTTAAATGGTCTAATGGATGAACTGCAAGTTGATGAGCTTTATTAAAATCCTGTAATGCACTGACAGCCACTTTGGTGATCAGGATTTGATACTGAGCATGTTGCTGACATGAGTCAGAGAATCTCAGAATCATCAGGGTTGGGTTTGACTCTATTCAGAAATACCACATTGTGTTACTCTGTCTTACAATAATGGTAGAATAGAATAAAATTATGTGGTATTTAGTACAGTAATGTAGGAGGTACAAAGATGGGTTTGAAATAATTTTTAATACTCAATTTTCCTGTGAGCTTGGGGATATTCAGACATAATACAAAAGAAAACACTATTTGGTTCTCACAGAAGCTCAAGAACTTCATTTTCCCTGTTACTGAATATGGTAAATCAGAACTAGATTTACTTTGGGAGTCACTCATCATGTTTGGTGTGTTTGAAAATCAAGCTTGTGAATTTCTCTACAAACACACTTAAAAGGATTCTGTTTCAAAGGCCAAATGCCTGATTTTGTAAGAACCTTTCAGGATTTTTTGCATCAGGAATTGCACACCTGTACAATCACCTATCTGGTTTGGGGCATTTATATATTGCCCATAATTACAGTGATTGTGTGCCCAAACTCCTGACTTGGACATGCAAATAAATAAATAAATCCCACATACAAATCTATAGCTGAATGTGCCATCTTGGTAACATAATTAAAAATGTAAGCATAATTCTAAGCTTATCCTTTTAAATATTGGATTATTTAAAGTATTTCTTAAAGTGGGTTAAATTGCATTCTCATTACTGTTATTTCTTGCTAATTATAATAATGTAAGAGAGACAGTCACCCAAAGGAAAAAAAAAACAGGACTGCACAGCTTTAGCTGCTCTGTTATAAAAGCAGTTGGGCTTGTGAAAAAACAACTTAGATTGAGATCTTAAATCATTAAACCCCACAATGTTATAGTGAGGCCATAACAAGAAACGATATCCTTGTAAACACTGACTGCACTTTTCCTCACATTTTTATTGTTAATAACTGCCTGTAAGAATATTGCATTCCTTCAAGGTGTGCCTTCTCCAGAAAGCTGCTCTGCTTTTAGCAATTAAAGAATTGCTACATAGGAATTAATTAATCCAGGCTTAGTTTGTTATGGACAGAGAGAAGGGCATGTGCAGATTCGATTCAAATGGTCTGGTTTTCCACACAGAAAAGAGATTTATGATCATCTACTGAACTCCACATGGAGTTGGAAACAGAGAGGTTTGGCATATTGGGGAAGAAAAGAATGGGAAAGGGGTAAGACAGAAACATGAGTTGACATCAGCAGGAAGAGTCACAGTTTGTAATAACATCTGATAAAGCTATAACATGTTGACAAACTGCTCTCTGTAGATCAGCAAGTTTTGTACATGTATCTGGTAAGAAAGCACTTTATATGTTGTTCATGTATCTGGTAGGAAGCATTTGGAATCTTTCTAATAGAAGGAGGTATTTTTCTGGAATTTAGTTATTATATTCAGACCAAAAGATGGTTATTTTATAACTGTTACCACCACTCTGAGAGAGATCTTTTTTTAACATTCCTGTAGGAAAAAAAACCTTTTTGGAAACCAACCCCACACTGGCCAATACCTGAACATATTTATGATACCAGAGAAAACCTTGCAAACACTCTGACAGATGCTTGAACTAGGCAACAAAGCTAACCATGGAATTCTGAAATGGGAGATCTATAATTTTACAATTACTATGATAAAAGATGGGGAAAAAAGGAAGAAAAAGAGGAGATTGTATCTTCAATAGCCTCAACCATTTATTCAGCCCCTGTGCCAGATCCAGCTGGGCAGAGCAAATCATCTGTTCATGACAGAGACAAAAATGGGCAGGATAGAAACACAGAAATGCTGCTTTCACATTGGTGATACAGAGTTAGATAATGTGCAAAAGGAATTAGCCATAAAATGGATCTGATTCTGCAGATATCTCGCAGAAAGAATTATTTGGTATGGTCTGATGCCTGCTCACAGTGTCTTCTCCTAAATTAATCTCCAGCTGTACATGGGAGCATAAATGAGTCTGTGGAAAGAGAAGCCTTCATGGCCTCTCAAGCTGGACACTAATTCCTCTTGAAATGACAGAGAAATCCCAGCAAACACAGGTTGCTTCTGCAATTATAATCAATTTTGTTTCTTATTGCTGCATTCACTACAGTGTTGAGAAACTTATCACACTCTCCTGCCTTATCCCTTTCCCCAAAAAACTCCCCCAAAAGCCTAGTAACTTGTGCCATTTTTCCAGCACTGCATTGCCCCGAAGTGTTCTCAGGGTTACATTTCTCCTTTTCTAGTTAAGGGTGATTGCTGGAGATACTGGGGATTGCTGCTTGGAGGTGCAATGATCTTTTCCTTCCACTCAACTCCTGCAGACCTTCCTGATCCCAGCTGGATGCACCAGCATATTGCAGGAAATTACTTCCTTCTTTCTCACTGCTGTCACAATCCTTGATTACCATTTCTATTGTGTGCCTTAATTAGCCTGGCTGATTTCCTTTGTTTAATCTCTTCCTAAAACCCAGGGATGTTCCTTTTAGAATTATGCAGTGTAGAACGTACTGTTTATACCATCTCCTTTAAAGATTTACAAAATCTGTGTAGTTGTGGATTTTCCATGGGCTCTGTCCATAAAATATCAACAGAAAGAAGGACTAATTTGGGTGTGGAGCAGTGAATTCGAGCATGTCTAGTTCTCACCTTAAACAATATTGGAGATTTCAGAGTCAGCAGCACAAGAAATCAGTGAAAAATATTGGCTTGCCTCTTCCAGGAGGTGCATCCTTGGTTTTTATCTCTTCTGTCATTAACAAAGCACCTGTTTTCCATTCATTTCTGTGAGACATTTTGACTTTCCATCCTTCCCAATCCCACAAATGTAACTGCAGTGTTTTCATCTCAGCTGCCTTTGTATTATTGGTGCTTTCCACATCTCAGAGACCATTTCAAGACAGCGCCAGGTGAGGACTTTCCAGCAGCAGTGCCCCTGCCAGGAGCTGCTGAGAGATACCACCAACAGCTACAGAAACCAGGGACCAGATTCTTTACCAACTAACAAGTGTCTTTACAGCATATTTAGGGGCATAGGATTTTATTTCATGGAGTAAACAGTGAAATTGGTGGTCCTGCACAAAAATGTCAAGCCAAAGTTTGCAGATGTCACATGTGGGTTTTTCCAGCTGTCCCTTGTGCTGGTGCAGCCTCTGTGCAGTGAACAACTGGAGTCTTCCCATTCTGGTTTTCACCCAGGCCACCTTTCTAATGGCACAGATGCCAAACGCAAGTCTGATTCCCTCTCTTGTGTTTAACCATGTTAAATCATGTGTTAAATCACTGACACATCTTTACCAGTCAGAAGATAATGGCTGGTTTCTCATCTAAGGGACACAAAAGCTGCTTTTGTTTTCGTTTCAGGCTGGGTTGGGATTTCACTGTTGGGGCTTACACAGACACACAGGAAAGCACCTGAGAAAATGAAGCTGTGCAGTCACCTCTGGGTATCAGACACACCATCCTTGGGAAGGTGTAGCTCAGCTAAACACACACAACATTGCAGTAAGTTGCAATAGAACATCTTTTTCTGAAACAATAACTTTTGACTCATCAGTGCAGTTTATAAAACATGTTTAAGGGGTATTTTAGAAGGTTGCAGACCCTCTGTACAGCCCTGTAACCCATGTTGTGAAGAGCTTTATTTTTAATGGATATGGTTTTCATCTGTGCTTTCAGTGCTTGCTATTTCCAATCAAATGAAACTCTTTTCAGCTGTTTTTAATTTTGCTAATTTTGTATTCATTTATGCTGGAACCTGTTGTAGTAGTAAATTTTATTCACTGTGTTAGTTTCAGAACAAAATAGTTCAGTTAGTTCTAAGAATTAAGTGAAAACAATTTTATCAGTATTGAAAATATTTTCCATCTCTTTCTTTGAGTACTACCTATGCTTTTAGACTTATATTTTTAAATTCTAGTCAGTATATGGAAGTATTTAGGATGGGGGCTTGTGGGGGGGTGAGTTTTGAGTCCTCATCACTGTCTAGAAACACCTGAAGGGAAGTTGTGGCCAGGTGGGGGTTGGTCTCTTCTCCCAGGCACTCAGCAATAGGACAAGGGGGCACGA
>JAWWLZ010000001.1:3856333-3870861 GCA_035041345.1 Poliocrania exsul
CGTCCGATCGTCCCTTCCGTCCTCCCTCCCTTCCTTCCCTCCCTCCCTTCTCTCACTTCCCCTCTGTTCCCTCCTCCCTTCCCTCCTCCCAACAAAACTCAGAGGAATCCATGCCTTCCTCCATGCCCCAAACCCGCTGTCTTTCCAATCAGTGGCAAATCACCTCTCCCTATAATCACAATTGTGTCAGACCTGTAGCCTGCTTTCAAGGAGAAAACCCCTGCTGTTCCCACCCCTTTCATCTTTAACACCAGAAATACTTCCCTTCTTTTATTATTTTTTCCCCTAAGTCAGTGCCAGCAGGGCAGGATTCCTCCCCAGTGTCTATTCAGCAAAGTCAGAACAACACCCTGGGAGAACTGCTGAAATTGTTGGGTCCAAATTAAGCTCTTAAAATGACATTTCAAAAATTGGCTCTCAGGATTCTGAGAGGCAATCAAGTGCTATCATCATCTTCAGTGTCACCTCGCTTCATTCAGCCACTGCTGAAACTGCCTTTGTAGCAAGAGAGGCCTTTGGAATCAGAAGCAAAACTGGTCAGTGTCTGTGTTATCTCTGAGTTAATGCTTTTTAATAACTCCATTAATATGAAATGACACTTCATCCATCAAATGCATATTTTGGGGTACTTTTTAAAAGCACCTAAATTTAATTGCAAGAGATGGAAAAACTGCCTCGTTCCTCTATCAATGTAAAGATAACAGTCCTGAATATGTTAAAGAAGTCATGTGGATCTTAGAAATTGGATTTACAGCAGTGGTTCCCTTTGTACCGCTGAGGAGTCCGAAGGGAAAGGAGTCTGTGCAATCTGTGCATGTTGGAGTTGCTCTTTCATCTGTTCTGTTCTCACTTTGGGAAGGCAGCAGACAAGTGCAATCCTTGCTGGCATGGGTACATGTGGGAGCTGGCAGGAGAGAGAAAGCATCTCTGTCTAAATGTGTGTGATGCAGCCTGAGGATGGCTTTAAAACAATATTTCAGAAGGCACACCCAGCAGGTTTGGGATAAGATTGATTTGAATGACTTGTTTCTGCTTTCAAGGCCAGCAAAAAGGGAATGGGAGGCTGTGCTGTCCCTGTGTGGGGTTGTCATCCTTGAATCCTCAAGGCATTGTGAGGGTAAATGTATAAACTAGTAAATAAAGAAGCCATGTAACAGCCCTGTCAGATAAGGAGTTATCTCACTCTTTCTTGTTAACGTATGGACCCTACATAAAACATGATGAGCTTTAGTTCAGTGATATCAGTGAAGTTGTCTGGATCCCATTCCAAGCAACAGTGAGGACTGCCTGTAAATTGGGAATCAGTCTCCTTTAAAGCCTCCCCAGTATACACCAAGAATTATATTCTTTTAAGTCCATCTACCAAAAGAAAAACTATGAACAAATCATCATATTTATCTAGGTTGGCATGGAAGGAAGGAAGGAGCACTGTAACTACATGGACCACATTTTCCTTACAACCCAAACTCGCTTCTGTTATTGAAACCTCTTTTCTCCTTTTGCAGCTTGCAGGCCTGGATTCTACAAAGCCTTTGCTGGAAATGTGAAGTGCTCCAAGTGTCCCCCCCACAGTCTGACTCACGTGGAAGCCACCTCTGTGTGCCAGTGTGAGAAGGGTTACTTCAGGGCTGAGAAGGACCCGCCAACCATGGCATGTACCCGTAAGTCTGAGCTGTGCCACTGCCTGCACCTCTCCTCTTGCCTCCTTGGTTTGATTTTGCATCTTCAAAAATGACAACTTGGTACATTTGGTGAAGAATTCCACTCAAGTGAACCAAAAGGGAAATTTTTTAAATTCAAAATTCAAGCAGCATATTTTTGCTTAGTCTGGATAACCTTAAAAAAATACCCTTGTTTCTTAGTTTGGTGATTTTTTAGCTTATAATTCTGAGCTATAACACAAGGAGGGTAATCACTGTCATGTGGATAACAAAATGGTGTTTTAACTACCAAGATGTATCTTAAATACTTGAAAATGTGGCAGTGCAAAAAACTGGTCATGCAAAGGAAAACACTGCTATGACATGCTCTGCTGTCTCCTCAGATTTCAGTGAAAAATTCAAGACAAATATAATCCCAACACAATTAAATTACAATTAAAAGCTCTAAAAAAGACAAGAAAACAAGTTTTTAAAAAGGGGGGAAATATTTATCTAATCAGAAGGAGCTATAATTAAAAACTCTTGCATATCACCTTCTTTTGCCCTTATGCAACTGTGATAATGAAAATTCATTAGATTTTTTTGATAAATTTTAAAATATGTGATTAACCTAAATACATGCTTAACCTAAACTTGTCATTAAGATAAAACTGATGCCTGGCAATCTAGAGGCAGAAATTCTGAGAAGAGATGTTTGTTGCTTTGATCAATGTGCTTATGTCTAGGAACATAAAACATTGAACATAAAACAAAATATTTCTCATAGATTCCCATTCATGGTTCATTGCTCACTGGCATTCACTTATTGATTGTAACACAACTGTATCTGTTTAATCTCAAAACTGGGAACAAACAGCAGCATTTAAAAATGTGTGGGTGAAATATTTACACATAGTAGGCAATGAAAATTAAAATTGCCTATTTAGCAAAGGTGTTTAAAGACTTCAAAATCTTCCAATATATATAAAATATATCCTCTGATATATATAAAATAGTCAGTTTTCTATTTTTTGTTAGCTCTTTTGCAGGAGGATTTGATCCCAGTGCATTTTGTGCACTAAAAAAATGAAACATGTTAAATGCATGAAGCATTTTAATAAACATTAAAAAGTTTAAGAGATAAAACCACAAACACAAAGTGCTGTTGCATCACCATCAGTGCACAGCCATAATTCTGGTGTGTTTGCACTGGGTAAGGTGGCACCATGAAATTTCAACTGAGCTGATAGAACTGAACCCCTTCCTGTGCTCAGGCTGGTCTTTCCCAATGGGCAAATTGGGAACACAGCAGGTAATTTGGAGCTCATTTACAAAGGCATTCTGTAATCCTGAGGTTATTATACAGATCAAGGCATTGTCCAGCCACCAATGGGGGTGATGGGCACTAAAACTGCCATTCCTCAGGTTGAAGGCACTAAGCAGAAAATTTTCTAGTCCAACCCTAAGGTTTTCAGAGGGGAAAAGGTAATTCCACCCTCCAGCTGCCTGAGAGTCCAGGGATAAATCTGTGCATGAAATATGTGAGGAAATAAACAGTGTTTTCTGGAGTTCCCACAGGAAAATGGTGATTACAAATAATTCCACTCCAATCAGCGCCCCAAGCACAGCCCATTAAAAACTTAGTGACAGAACTAACACATCCCAGGCATTCTTGGCAGTTCCAAGCTCAGAAAGAGAGTTTCACTCATACATTATGCAGATGCAGCTCCATATTATTTATAAGTCATTGATTTTTCATCTCTGAAAGAGATCTTTGAAAAAATTACTCCTCCATGGCATTATGTTTCCATAATTATCTTTCAGAGGACAGTTTTAAGCCCTGATACCCACTGGTATTGATAAGGTAGGAGAGCCCTGTGGCATCAGGGAGCAGCTGCTGCAACACCCTGGAGCCTTCTCAACTAAAATGAGTGCAGGGAGCTGCTGTGGCTGAAAACTCCATGGGGAGACCCACCAGACCTCTGCAGGTGGCAGAAAAACATCTGAGAGTGTGGAGGCGAGGAAGAAACCAACCACAGCAGGGGAATCAGTGTCCCATCTCACCTCAAACAAAGGAGAGAGTGAACCACATGCTCATTTCTGCCTTGCTCCTGCTTCAGTGCCACCAGACATTGTGTCCCACTCAGCCCAGACTCCAGGTACCAGCACTCCAGGGACTGTCACAGCAGATGTGTTTGCCTTACACCTACAGTGATGGTTCTGTCACTAATTGGCAGCTCTGCAAATGCCACTGAACCTCCTTGACAGGCAGCCTGTGTTCTTTGGGTTCTTACCTTGAACATCACCAGTAATGAAGAGGCTGCAGGCCAAATTAATCCCTGAGTGGTACCTTTAGCCCCACTGCTTGCAAATTATGCTCTCAATTATTAAAATTATGTTTCTGTCATAAGTACAACCTCGCTGCCTTTGGTGGATCTGTGCAGATGTGGCTAATTTAAATTTAATAAACAAAGATACAGATATGAGTGGAGTTTGGAGTGTGCCTTCCAAACTGTCACGTTTTGCTGTAATAAAAGAAGTTGAAAAGTTGGGGAAAAAAAATAAGGAAATTTGACTTAATAGATAAATAGAGAGAAAAGGCTGTACAGTAAGAAAATGCCCTTCTACATATCCACTTTTGGGGCAGATCTGTATTTTTCATGTTCCTTTTAAATTTATATCCTGACATACGAGACATGACATAAGAAATAGAATTTTTTCTTTTAAAAATGAGAATTATTCTTAAATTAAACCCAGAATGAATAATGGATTCCACTGATGAGTTTCTTCATATTCAAACCTTGTGACTGCCTGTATTGATGCCTTCCCCATGTCCTGCAAAGAAATATGCCTAGGATTCTCTCTCTATTTTCATTCCTGTAGAGGGTTAGGCAGCATTCCTTACTCCAGAACTTTTCCTCAGTTCTGGGAAACTTGCATATGCAGCATTATGGGGGATAAAAGCCCACCTTGATTCAAAGGACTTTGAAATCAAGAGTTTCCCTTCCAGCATCCACTTTTTTAAGGATGAGCTTCAAACCCACTTTGATCAATTCTGTGAAAGTGCACACTGTATGCTCTTCCAAAATTGTTCCCATTTATACTTCATGTAGCTGCATTTTGTGAAAGAAGAGTGTGCACTTTGCAGAAAACCATAATACAAATCCATTTTCAATAAGAGGAATGAAAAATACATTAGAATACATTGTTAATCTTTTTCTCCCAGGCTCTTTTCATTTGATTGGCACTTCTTTTCAATCTCTTTCTTCTCATTGTGTTTCTTTGCCATGTGCAGGTGCTCTATCAGTGATCTCTCTGCATACACAGTGAGCAACAAATAGCATCATATCTAATCCCCTGTCTGATTACTCTGTACATAAAGTCTAACATTCCCCACTATAAAGTAATTGGATGAATTGATCCATCCTTTCAAGGTCAGGCAGGCTTATGTTGGTTGTCTGAGTCTGAAAGCATCTCTTTCCCTGTTATGCTTAAACAACTTGAACCCAACAAACTTATGCTCTGCTCAGTAACCTCTGCCACGAACTCTGTCATGTTTTTAAGAGTCAGTGTGGTATTTCAGCAGCAAAATCAAGCAACACACTTGAAGTCTTTAACTCTACTGCTTCTGCTGGTTTTTATATGTATATTTTATATGTTTATACACTTGTTTGCAATCTGTCCTTATGCTCACACTTGGGGTATTGGTTTGCAGTCAGTGGCTTCCATTCTTCTTGCTGGCCTCACAGGAAAGGACTCAGTGATTCTGGAAAGGGAAAAATACAGTTCTGCATCAAGTGACCCTTCTTACCTGTACCACATGTACACATGTATATCAGACAGCAATAATGAACACAAGGGGCACAGCCAGGTGCTGGGGCTCAGCATTCTAAGGGGATGGTTCATTTTTACCCTTCTGCTGTAAATTCAGTACTCAAATAGCACCAAATTCTAAGAGTCAAATAAACACACATTTCCAGGAGTGCAAGAGCGTATCATGGACAATTTTCACTTAAAAAGCAACAGGTTTTTTCCCTCTCTCATGTATAAAATAGATGTTAGACTCCTCCACAGAGAGAGCAGCAACACTTCTTACAGTGTAATTTGTCAATGAGGCAAAGGCTGTTGCTCCCACTCTGGCTGAGCTCCCTCCAAGCAGAAGAGCTGCCTGTTGTTTCAGTGCTCATGCATCTGAACTGTTTCATTCTTTTGCATAAAATCCAAAGTCACGAGTTTTGCTGCCTTATTTCCAGCAATATACTTGTTTTCCTTAGAAACCAATGTAAGGAAATCCCTGGGAGCTTTGCACACAGATGTCTGCAGGAGGGTTATTGCTGCCAGGTTTCTCCAATGTGTCAAATAATCTTTGTATAATTTATAAATGATAACAAAGCAATCAGGCCACATTCATAAAAGCCCAGTGACACATAATTTAGCTGAATCTGAGGATTAGAATTAATTGTCTCTCTTTGTTCCAAGTTCTAAATCTTAGTAAATGATTCACTGCATGTCATTACAGCTTAATATTTGCATGAAATCGCAGTTTAACTGGCATAATTTAACAGCAATTAAAAAGCTATTTAATTGTCATGCAAATTGGTATGAGGGGCCTCGAGTATGGAGTGTGTTTGAGGGTTTTTCTGCATTTGCAAGAGGGCAGTCATATTCTTGCAGACACCTCTCACATAATTGATGGTGTTTTTCCTCTTCACTGAAATGGGAATGAACAATAATATATAAGGATAAAGTCCCAAGGCATGACTGTAACAACCATCACACTCTAGTACAAATGAAAAATATTTTTAAGTGTATTTTATTGCTGCTTCTACAGAGAAGAAAATTAAAATTCAAAAAGCCATTCAAAACTCACCTATTGCCCAAATTCACAATGACTCCTGTTTAGGAATGCCAAAATTGATGAAATAACATTAAACAAATCCCACTGAGCTTTGATGACCCATTGTCACAATCTCCACAGTTATGTAAGATGCAAGTTATGTATCTATAGTATGTAAGATTAAATCTAAGCCAGTTGTAAAACATTGACTCCAATCCTTCAAGCAATTACACACATGCTTAGTTTTAAGTACTTGAGTATTACCAATTATTTCAAGGGGATTACTGATCCACTTTAAGTTATGCACATATGGAAGTGTGATTAAGGCTCATCCTCCATATTCCTAAAACTCCTCAATGGTTTTAACAGTGGGAGTTTGTTAAGACCAGTCATTACTTAATTCTCACAGCATGGCTTTGGAGGAAACATAATTATTCCTGTCTTCTGAACATGAATAATAAGAACTGAAGCTGAAGTAATTTGTGCTGGGCTTTGGTTTACATTTAGCACGAGGTCACGAAGACCAGGAGGGAAAAACTCACGATATTCCCTGGCACCATAAAAATTGCAAACTTTCATCCTATAGGTGCCAGAAATAACAATCTTCAGTACAAATAAGCCACATAGTTCAGCTGAATATTCCTTGAGATGCTAAAAAACCACAGGTGTTTTCTGTCAGGGACTTTTCTGGCCATTGAACTCTGGACAGATACATAAATTAATAAACACTCATACATTCAAAAGATTTTGAACTTTCTTGTCCACTAAAAAAAATGCAATGGAGTGTAACACCTCTAAATATTTAATTACCAAGTGCTTGAAATCCAGCAGCTAACTCATCCTTTAATTGAGAGCAAAAATAATCATAATGAAAACATAGCCTCAGTTATTAAAAGTTACAAATAAATACCAGAAAGAAAAAAGCAACTGAATTACAGTTCACAGAAAAGCTTCATGATTTTTCAGTTCACATTATCCTTCCCACACCATGCAAATTTTTTTCTTTATAAGCATTTCAGCTCTAATACCCACATTTATGCCATATAAGTAAATAAATAACATCACAATTAAAAATGTCAGTGAATAATGACTTTTTCTCTGCAACTATTATTGGCTCTTTCCTTCATTAAGGTTAGTATTCATTCTTGCTGATGTGTGTAGGTAGGACTGTATAGATCTTTGATGCTATGTGGTTTATGAGTAAAATGTAAGATATATAGTAATATTTTCTGTTATAGTGTTCAGGGTCATCTTTGATAATTAAAAACTTTAATATATGGATTTCATTCAGTTGTAGCTGCACATTTCAGAACCACTCATGGACTTGATTGTCAAATAAATAGCTAAAAGTTTGATGGTCAAATCAGTGTATCAGTGCTGTACCAATTTCAGATCTTAAGGGGGAAAAAAAGGATTGAATTATTACAAAAAAAGTAATATATTTTAAATTATTTTTGTTCAGAGATTTGAGATCCCAATTTGTGTGTGAAATGTCAGGAGGAGCTTTGATATTTTTGGTTTCCCTCCTAAAGCAAAGGTCTGACCATTTATCTGACCATCTTTTAGGCACAAGGTCTCATCCTCATGCTCCAGGTTGTAGAACTGGAATTTACAATTGCAATGATCAATATTTTTGGTTTGTTTATTTAGTTTATCTCATTGTCCCAAAGTTTTATAAAGCATATTATATTTTAACCTTCTGACTCTCATCTTGACTGTGCCACTCAGTTTGTTGAGTGAAATGCACTCTGTGGAAGAATTACCTGATGGTGTTTACAGATGTTTCCTTAGTCTTTCACTCTGCTGAAGAGAACCTGCAGTAATGAAAAGCTCACTCAAAGCTTGACCAGTGTCTCAACCAAAACTTTGTGCTTTAGTCCTGTTGGCAGGTTGTATAAATCATCCAAAACTGAAAGTTTTCAAAGCTCTGACAAGTATTGGCCAAGCAATGCAACTGCACTGATTTTGTTGAGGGTTGGGAATGTAATGCTTGTTCAACTCATTCAGCTCAGAAAACCCAGAGCTTGGCAGTTGAGTTTACCACAGTCCTTTCACATAGATCAAAATCTAGAGTATAAGGCCTTGCATTCTTCCAAATCTGTGTTTCTTACACAATTTTTATTGGCACATTTTGGGATTATCTACAAATTGTTTTTGAAGTGCTTGGTTGGAACATGTTAAGTGGAAGAAGAAAAATACTGTAAGAACTGGAGGTTATTCAGAACTCCTTTAACAATTTCTGCCTTTCCTTCACCCTTCATTAACCATTAGGTGGTGAAGTTCTCCCATCAGACTGTGGAAGCTGATAGAGAATCACAGCATTAGAGAATCATTAAGGCTGGAAAGACCTCCCAGATCATGGAGTCCAACCTTTGAGCAAACATCACCTTGTCAACTAATCCACAGCACTCTGTGCCACATCCAGTCATTTCTTGAACACTACCTGGGAATTCAATTGCACCACCTCCCTGGGCAGTCTGTTCCAATGCCTCACCACCCTTTCCATGAAGGGATTCTTGCTGATGTCCAACCTGAGCCTGCCCTGGTGCAGCTTCAGGCTGTTCCTCTTGTCACTTGTTACCTGGGAGAAGAGACCAACCCCCACCTGTCCACAACCTCCTTTCAGGGAGTTGTAGAGAGCAATAAATTCTTCCCTGAGCCTCCTTTTCACTCCTAAACACCATCAGCTCCCTCAGCTGCTCCTCATAACTCTTGTGCTCCAGACCCTTCCCCAGCTCCGTTCCCATCTCTGGACACGCTCCAGCCCCTCAATGTCTTTCTTGGAGTGAGGGGCCCAGACCTGCACTCAGGATTTGAGGGGTGGCCTCACTATCTACAGGGGGACAATCTCTATCAATCTGTATAAAGCCCCAGAAGATTTTCACGAGCTCCTCCACAGCAAGTCAGCAAACAGCTTAAGACTCATTGGACACACTCTGACTGCTGTGGGATCCATGGTAAACGGGTCCCCTGTGGTTCAGCAGCCAGTCCAGGGACAGCTTTGCCACCTGCCTGTCAATGAGAGATTCCCTGCCCTCTGCCTGCTGCAACCATCTTTGCATTGCTCCCTGCAGCTGAAAAAATTACTTTTTCTCCTGCTTTGAGGTCATCCTTTTAGACCTTTAACTTGCAAGCTTGATGTCTTCACTGTTATACTGATGCTGATGAGGTGCCAGGTGGGAAAATAAAAATCTTGTAAAGTGTCTCTTGTGCCTAATAGTCTTGGCCTGTGGCCACCTTGCTCTGTAAATGAACATCAGCAAGGAAATCCCTGGGGATAAGCAGTGAAGGAGAGGAAAAAACATTTGGCACTGCAGAACTAATACAAACAACTTTCCTTCTTGTAGTTATGCCAAAGCTGGTATTTATTTATTATGCAATTTGTATCTTAGAAATCATCACAGATATTAAGAATCAGAAAAGCCACCATTTCTGGACATAAAATAAGGATATAAATTTTGTGGTTAAAGCTCTACCCCATTACACCATATCAAGAAATATTTAATACAAACCTGTGTTATCAAGTCTAGCTTTGACATTCCCAAGTCATTTTTGCGTTGCCTTCAATTATTTCTGAATTAATTCTAATTTATTTAGATTATTCAGCATTTTATGTTCTCACCAATTTATTATTCCTGCTTAATTTCCAGTGATTGTATTGAGATAATTTTTACTTTGAATTTGTGATCGAAACGTTAACTCTTGTGTCTTTTATCTGCAAGTAATTGCCCTAAAACTAATACATTTGTGAGAAACAAAGTCTCAACCTCGTAGGTTTTTAATTAAAGTTTATTATATGATAAAAGCAATTTCAGCATGCTGGGTGTGATGGACGCAAGCACTGCTCGCCATCACACCCCCAACACAGAGTAACCTAACATTTATTTAGTCTCTACATACATATTTGATTGTGCATAAACATTCTAAGCACATTGTTAAGCAGTTTAACATCTACCACTATAGCTAAGTCACTCTTACAACCCCAGTGATAACCCCACCAGAAATTCTGCTCCCCTTAGATTTGGGAAAGTTTTAACTCTTCAACCTTCCTGTTACAACTCATGTGTTCCTTGACAAAGTTATAGGAGATAAAGTGATTTAACACCATCCTGTTTATCTCTCCCTGAGGGTGTAAGTTGGAATTTTTGTTTAATTTGCCATATGTTTTTTCTCATGTCACTATAGGAGCCCAAATTACCCATTCATTTTTATGGACATGAATCACACTCATTCTTCTCACACATTTATTTTTTATTTTCATTTTTTTTCTTCCTCCTCTGCAGGGCCCCCTTCTGCCCCAAGGAATGTGGTTTTCAACATCAACGACACGGCTCTGATGCTGGAGTGGAGCCCCCCGAGCGACACGGGCGGGAGGAAGGACCTCACCTACAGCGTGGTGTGCAAGAAGTGCGGCTCGGACGCGAAGCAGTGCGAGCTGTGCGGGGGCAGCCTGCGCTTCGTGCCGCGCCACACGGGGCTCGTCAACTCCTCCGTCACCGTGCTCGACTTCGTGGCACACGTCAACTACACCTTCGAAATCGAAGCCACCAACGGCGTGTCGGAGCTGAGCTTCTCCCCCAAGCAGTTCACGGCCATCACAGTCACCACAGACCAAGATGGTAAGTGCCCTGTTGGCGCGCCCCTCTCGCTTGGGCGCTTATTCGGGAGATTGTTTCTTGGAGCTAGGATGTTTTGCAGATCGCTAAATGTTTTTAAGTGCTTTCCATAAGGAGTTTCAGCTTCTGCTGATGAGGGCAATAAATGCTTTTGGCAGCTGGCCCTTGACCCCATTATACAGGACACAAACCCATCCCTTTCTGTTTAAGTGCAAGCTTTAACTATCCGAGACCCGCTGTCTGTTGATGGTTCATCACAGCTGGAGTCGGTCTGGTGCTTTTGCAGTTTCTGTTTTGCAAGACTAAAACACCAGAGGTTATCCATTGCAATTTCACAACTCCAAGGAAAAGGGAAAGTGAACTCACTTCCTTTAGTGGCCTATTTCCACGCCTCTGTAAGATGTTTCAACATCTCTGTAAGCCAGGTGAGGTATCCTAATAGATTGGGTTTGTTCCTTCAATTGTAAACTTTGCACTATTGCTTTGAGCTTTTTCTTCCCCCTGTTTCAGTTTGAATTCATGTCCAAGGTGAATCTTCACAAGAAACACAGGAAACTAAAAGAGCTCTCTATTTTTGTTTATTTCTGCAACTTTTTCTTCTTCCATCTTTAGAAGTGCTTGCTGTGCCAGGAAACAGCATCACAGGTTACCAACAATGCACACTATACAGCAGTGTTCCCTTCTGCCTCGTGTCACAGGAGACAAGAAGGTTATTGCAGAATTATCCCTTGCTGACATTTGTTCCAGAAATGTTTTTCACCCACTGTGCAGTGACATTGCAACTGTAGCTGACGTGTTTAATGTAGAACAGGAACTGAACTGGCAAAACTACTGTCGAGAGCAGAACACATTTGATAATATGATTCTATTTAGTGAAGGTGCTAATGTTGTGTCCCACTTCTGGGAAGGCTCTGGGATCTTTCACTGATCAGCCCAGCAAAAATCTGCTTACCTGTGTGTCTGGGACGAGTAGTTTTGTTGATGAGTAAGTAATGACTTGTTTGCCTTTGGGCATAGAAAAAATTACCAGCTTGCTGTGATCATGATGATGATAATGACAGTGATGGTAATACTAATAATGTTCATGGAAATGGCTTAGAAAAAGCACAAAACCCACTCAGTGTTCATGGGACAGAAAGGCTAATTATTTAAGATGCCTAATGATGTATAGGCCTTGCAGAGAGAGTTGCCTTGAGCACTGAAGCTGTGGCTGACCTGCAGAGCCCTTGTCCCTTCTCAGAGCAGGAACAAAGGCAGGTGCTGGGAAGTGCCCCCGTGTGCACTCACTTTTGGGTGTGTTGTTAAATGGAAGTCACCGAGGGTGCACAGGTGGAGGTCACCAGAGTTACTGATTATTGTTCCCCTGCCTCAGAGCTGTGTGAGCACAGCTTGGGATGTGTGTTTAACTGGTGAGCTTCTGAAAAATACTGCCTTTTGCTGTTGGCTGTCCCTGCTTTAAGGATATAGATTTTCACTCAAAATGGGAAATTTTTTGATAATTTGTGACACATTGGCAATAAACTTTAGAGTGCAGAGTGTTTGCATTCCCTGTAATAATTCTTATATTGCTACAAATGCTGTTGGAAGGGCTTCAGAGAATTTCAGACCGAATTTTCAGAATTGTCTGTTTATTTGGATATAAAAAGGCAGTTTAGCAGGAGAAAACATTGTAATAAATTAAATGGAGTCATCTATCAAAGGTAGTTATAAAGGTAAAAGCATTTTTGTAGATTCCAGACTGTTTAGTTGTATAAAATGATAAGCATGGTAATGATATATTTAGAAGTAAAACAAAAAATTATAATGTTATATGAAATGTGGAAGAAAGTTAATGGAGTTTTTGTTGAGGAAAATTAATGAGAGAGCAATAACCAGTTTTTGTGAGTTACTTTTAGTCATAAATAAGTGATGTGGAGAAAGCTGTGGTATCTGAGATCAGGAAGGTGAGTTGTAGAATTAAAGCTTCAGGACACTGCACTGGTGCAATCTTTCCCTATAATCTTAATTATGCTGAAATGGACAGTATTTATTGCAGGTTTGTGCACTATTCATGGACAACAGAGGTCCAAGGTTAAACATATGACATGATAACAAATCAAAAGGATATTAATTTATATGAGAACTCTATTACTATAAGTAATTGCTTTAAAACAATTTTGCTTTCAATATGTGTCTAATATGAAAGATCTAGATGGATCATTCATTATTCCTATACAGCATATTTATCCCATGTTCATACTACCTTTTCATATGCAATCTTTTCATATATGCACTTTTAATGTTTCTGGTGTACACATTGCATGAAGTGCTAGACCTCTTTATAAACTTATAAATTATTTCCTTCAGCTGTCATATCTTTGTTAAGAACACAGACCAATGTCTTCAGCTGCTTTAAGTCCAGAGCACTGTGTTAGCTACAATAATTTCCAGTGGCTGAAGTCCTAGCATTTTATTTTCTTGGACCGTGTTGGATTTACTTCCCTCTAGTGGCCTTTTCTTTTCGATGGTTTATGTGAAATTAGCAGATTCTTCTTTAAGCACACAAAAGTCTTAGCTTGTTCTTCAGGGGGTTTTCTCTCTTTTCAGAGAACAGTATTGTTGTTAGCACTTTGCTGAATGAAGTGATTCAGTGAGGAGTGCTGGGGACAGCCCTGGAAAGTGAGGAATTGTGTTCTGCCACATTAGTGAGTGGAGCACTCTGAGAGCATCAGAGGGAGAATAAATGCTGACAGAAGTGCACTAACTCAGAAGTGATTAAAGCTCGTCTTTATGCACAGAGTTCTACCACAACAAATATTAAAATCTTAACTGCCTCCTCATGCAGTCACAAGTATCAGCAAGATTAAGTGCACTACTCAGCTTTAACAGTGATAAAAAGTAGACTAAAGGAAAGTAACACATAAGAAAGGCTTTGCAAGCTGCACCTCAGACCTCCCTGCATTACCAGACCTGATAAAATACTGAAAAAATTACTAATATTAATATGATTAAGTCCTGTAAAATGAACTTGTCAGTATTCATGACCTTTTTCTTTCATTTTGTACAAGTACTCATAAATTGGATATCCATGGTTTTTGTTTTCTTCCCCTTGGCTTTGTAAGGAAACAAAATTTCTGTGGTCACAATGTCAGGCACCATAAAGAACTGTGAACCCATTAGCCAATATGAGTTTGATAACAGTGAAAAAGAGTCAAGAGACTTGTGCAAAATGGTCACTTTTAGGGTCACCAAGCTGTTGGGTAGGTCTGCAGGAGATTCTGCTCAGAAAAGAACTTAAGCAAAGTTCCTTTCAAGGAAGAACATCAGCACAACCCTGAGATGAGCTCAGTTGGTTAAAACTTGGTTGTAATAATGTCAGGGTCATGGGTTCAATCCCCTGTGTGGGCCATTGACTGAAGAGTTGGACTTGATGATCCTTGTGGGTCCCTTCCAACT
>JAWWLZ010000001.1:3918434-3928480 GCA_035041345.1 Poliocrania exsul
CTCCAGGGCACACAGGACCCATCCAGGGGCACACAGGACACTTCCAGGGGCACACAGGACACTTCCAGAGGCACACAGGACACTCCCAGGGGCACACAGGACCCATGCAGGAGCACACAGGACCCTTCCAGGGACACACAGGACCCTTCCAGGGGCACACAGGACCCTTCCAGGAGCACACAGGACCCTTCCAGGAGCACACAGGACACTTCCAGGAGCACACAGGACCCTTGCAGGGGCACACAGGACCCATCCAGGGGCACACAGGACCCTTCCAGGAGCACACAGGACCCTTCCAGGGGCACACACGACCCTTCCAGGAGCACACAGGACCCTTCCAGGGGCACACACGACCCTTCCAGGGGCATGCACGACCCTTCCAGCTGAGGAGGTTCATCAGCAAAGCTGCAGGCTGTGTTTGAGAGAGCACTCAGCAATCAGGCCTGAGCTGGGGGCACAGCAATGTTTGTCTTTCTCATTCCTACCTCTGAAAAACAAAACTGGGATGAACTTTGTGTCTCAGCTCCATCTTTCCAGTCTGGGCACTGAGAAGAGACACAGAGCCTGGACCAGACAGGCTGAGCTTGTAACACTTCTTAGATGTGCCATTTTATAAACTTATAGAAGAAACATCATTGCTACATTTCCTTTTGTAAAATGAGCTTTTGTTGTCCTGTTTCACTACTTAGAAAGTTACTGTTGCAGGATTTTTTTGGAGGACAGGAAGGTCATCTGTTTCTGGGCAAGCAGACAAACCCCAGACAGCCCCTTGGGTGTGTTTGTGGAGCACCAAAGAAAAGGTGTGGGGTGTTGAGTAACATTCAACATCTCAGCTGTGTGCTCTGTACCTCCACCTGGAGCTCCTGTCTGGTCACACTCCTTGTACACAGTCCTAGTGCTCCTTCCTTTAGCTTTTCCCATGGAATTAGGTGACTAAAGTAGCTGAGAGCAGATGAACACCTGGTGTAAATGTAGTAAATATTGACCAGCAAGTGAGGACTGGTGATAAACACTGACAAACTCAAAGCTGGGCCAGTCAGAGGAGGTCATTCTCAGAGCAGCTGAATCCTCCCTGCCAGCCAGAGGTAATGAATTAATTATCAAAATTGCCTTTCTTCCTCAAGAATTTATGCAGTCAAAGTGGAATTTTTTGGAAGGACATTTCAGGGGAAGATGAACTCGAATAGGATAAGCAGTTGCAAACCTGATCACAATATATCTTACCAACCATGTCATGAGTAGTTAAGTCAATAATAATAATTTGTGATTGTGGGCATTAATGAAACATAGAAAATTCTGATTTATTGCAGAGTTAGCATGATGGCTCAGCAAATTAATCCAATGGATTTGGGATCCTCAAAATGTTAACAAGTGTATTTTAGGATGAAAAATTGCAATAAACAAAGAGTTCATTTGTTTCCATTAATTATTTTCCATAAGTTTATTAGCACAGAATTATTCTGTGCAAGCACAATATTTTTTAGAAAACTATTTTAAAGTTATTCTGTATTTTTTATTGTGCTGATATTTTTAAACTTTTTTTTGATCACATTTTACTAACCCTAATTTTCTGAACTCAATCTCTCTATTTATATATAAATATATATAAATATATATATATATATATTTGTCTCTGAATAGCACATATTTACATAAAAAGAAATAGAAGATCTGGAGTCAACACATTTTGTCAGGACCCTTTCATAGCCATTCTGTGTTGGTATCTCTGGGTGGCATTCAGGGAATTGCTACATGTGGGGAGGATATTTTTTTTCCTTAGTATTTGCTGTGTTTTGGTGGAGGTTTGGCCCAGGTTTCACCATTTTTGTACTGTTTGAGTACAGAGGGACTTGAGTTTTCTTGAGGGCCTTGTGTTTTCTCTTGCCTGTTGTAGAGATTGTAAGATGAAGGTGGCAGAAACAGAAATCACTGCCAGTTACTGAGCCATGGTCTGAATTAGGAGGTGTTACTGTTTGGGTTTGTTTATTTGTATGCCAAAGGATTTTAAATATCTTGTGTGCACACACTGGTTTGCTTTGCAAACTCCCAACTGAATCACAAAGCAAAGTGTGATATTGGGCAAGGAGAGTTATTTTAAATACTTCAGGAGGATTCAAAAAGGGAAGGTTTACTTACTGGTAAAAGAGGCTGAACAATATTTTGCTCAGGAGATGATTATTACATAAGTTACTGCAATGTAACACTATTACTTGTAATAAAAAGTGCAATACCAATGTCTAACCCTGGTGCTGAACATGAGCTGCCAAACTGAGAGTTGTCTCCATTCCCAAGTTCTCCTTTGGTGCACACTCTGGATTCCCTCTGGATTTTTGGCAATGTGGGTTTTTTGGGGCACAGAGCACAGTTTAAATCTCATGCTGAGGATCAGGCCCTTTAAAAGTCAGACCCTGAAGGGCTCAGCTCCACAGCACTCATGTTCTTACCAACAACTCCTGAAGCTGCACCACTGAGGGTTTTCTCTCTGGAAAATCTCTGCAGTGCAAGAGGCTCTTTAGGGACAGATAAAAGCTCCTTCCAGAGTCAGGCTGTATGTACCCAACTTGGACTGAGTTACACAGAAGGCTCTCTAATCAGATGGTATTTCTGAATTTCAAAAGGCTAATCTAGCCCATTGTTTTCTCTGGCAGTAAGCTATGAAGGACACTGAGAGAAGAACATCAGGAAAGTTATCAAATAATACTTTTCCATGTGTGCTCTTCCAGCTCCCAGCAGTGCTCAGTAGCATGATAGTTAATAAGGAAGGTTTTCTCTGTTTCTTGCCTCAACTTCCTAACTTTTTGGAGACTTGTTATGGTCCTCTTTAGAAAGTGACTGGTGCAAAGTCTGCTTGTGTCAGTAGGTCACCCAGACTTTGTTCTTGGACATGAAGAGGTTGTGAAGGACAGCACTGCTCAGCTTCCCTGGGCAAAGTTTAGCACACAGAATGTTGAAGAACACAAAAATTATTAAGGCAGTGCCAAGAAAAAGAACTGAAATAGCATAATGGAAGAGCCTTGAGAACTCAGGGGCTCTTGCAAAGAGGGCAGTCATTGGATAATTAATTTATTGGGAATAAAAGACAGGCTCCTTAAGCTAAGAGATGCATCAGCCTGCAAGTGTGAATGCTCAGGTTTCTCTCTGACATAAATCTCTGCCTCTCCACGGGCATGGAGATGTGCAGCAAGGATTAAACCACAAGCTCCAGGGCATGAGCTGACCAGCAGCAAAGAGTTGAAGGAGCTTCCCTTTTGAAAGGTTATTCCATAATTGCCCAGGCTCCCACAAACCTTCTTTTGAAACATATTTTACTGCCTATAATCCAATCTGATTTCTAAGCAGCTCTTCTTTCTTGGTGTTTTAATTTTTATACAAGTCAGAAAGATGAAAACTCTTTAGATCCTGATGGTTTTTAAACTCTGGGGAGTTTTGTCTTTGTGAATGAAATCAACTCGATCTTCTTGAAAGAGGAAGGCACCAAAAGGACATTTATTTTTCAAATGAATCTAATATTAGTGTGACTTGCTTTCAGAATATGAGTACAGTGGTCCAGAAAGAGCCACTGACCTTTTCTGCATCACAAGTCCTGGACATAACAGAAGTTTGAGGCTGGTGGCTCTTTGCTCTTAGGGTTGATTTCCCCTGATGCCTCCAAGTGTTGTTGTTTCTCTCAGTCACCTTGAGAGCCTGCCCTCAGCCTCAGAGGGGCTCAAACATCCCCTTGATCAAACTAAAAGAAGACATAAATGATCATTCACTACACAGAATATATCTCTGTGCTTTGTCTATGGGTTTCCTGATAACCTGGATGCATTTGATCTTCCAGCACCCAACACAAGTTCAGCATCAAATCTTCCAGCTGCAGAGGGGTTTAAGACCACTTGCCAAAACTAATCCCCAGTTCTTTGATTCTTTGACTGAAGTCAAATCCTGCCTTGCCTGGAAGTTGAACACCTGATACACATCTCCCAGCAGCAGAGCTTTTCAGTGATTCCTGTGCATCAAACACAAACCATTGACTTCCTGGCCTTCAAGAAGGGTTTGAATTCCAGAGTTCAAATATATGGGCTTTTCTGTGCATGGATCTACACATTAAAGATTTAAAAGATACTTGACCCTATGTAAAACAGAGAAACACTAAACCTTTTGAGTCTTTTTAGCATTTATGGAGCATATGTTACATAATTCTGTTTGTAACATCACTGGAGGAATTAATTTAAGGAGGCATATTTATTAAGCATCACCATGATTTATAAAATGCTCTGTCAAAATCAACATTTATGTGGAAATGGTTTGAGGGTGAGCATTTTGAGTCAGTATCTGATGTGTCTGTGTGCACTTACACACATTCACTCAGGATGTTGAGGAACAGCAGCTCTGACAGTCTCTGCCCATGCCAACAAACACAGCTTTTACAGCAGGTTCACAGAGGATGTTCAAATAAAATATCCATGATTTTCTTGCTTAAATAAAAACCTCTTTCAGACCTGTAAAGTACTGTTTGACAGAACATTACTTACAATCAGGTCTCATATTTTGATACAAACAAGAGCAGGAAAGATTTGCTGAAGGGACTGTACATTTTATTTTTGCCTTTGCTGCACCACAAGATGAGTGGCAATTAATGGAGGGAAAAGATTGCAGATTTCCCAGTGCTTTTAAACCTGCTTATTTCATTTTCAAGCTTCTGAGCTCAATTTAGCAGCAGGAAGTTCTGCAGAGCAATTTGGTTGACCCTGGAGGGGTTGTTGCTGAATGAGCCTTAGTTACAGCTCTGTGTCCTTAATGCCACCTTGCTGCACTAACTGACACCTCCTTAACCTCAAGTTGTATTCCCAATAAATTCATAGCAATTCCCAAGTTACATCAGGAGGCTGAAAACGAAGTTCTTTGGAGAAATGTGTCCCCACAGGTTGTCCCCACATCACAGGGCACTGGCAGTGCTGGATATCTTGAACTTCTATAACACACTGGCTGGAACACATCCTTCTTCACGCTGATTAACGTCATTAGGGGAGCAATCTGAATCTGCTGATCAACCAGTTTCTCCCTCCTCCTTCTCTTCTAGCACAGGTTTCCTATAAAAGGAAACCCTGTAAGCCACTCTGCCTTCTTTATTAGGATAATCCTGCCTGCCAGGAATAGTCCCCCAGAGATTTCAATGGTGTATGCCACCATCTGACTGTGACTTTGCATGTCTGAGTCAGGAGGAACAGTGACCAGTCCAACCCAGAACATCTGAGCCTGTGACAGCAGCAAACCTGATGGTTAAGGACACAGAGTTGTCACCCCTGCTGCAGGTCCCACAGCTGGGTTTGCCAGTGCCATAAGAGCTGTTGGGTAGGGCAGTGACTTGTCGGGGGTGGCCTCTTGCCCCTTCCCTGTGCCATTAAAGGGCCTGTCCCTTGATTGTCTTGGATTGAGCTGGCAAAATGCCAACTGCCCAATACAAAGTCAAAGCTTCCCTCCCCTTGACAAGAAAGGGGAGGAAAGGAGGAAAAAACCTCTCAACTAGGTTTATGCTTAAAGTAATTATATATATTTATACAGAAAAGAGAAAATTAAGAGAAAATTACAATATAACACACCCTTACACAAGTTAGATATAACAACAATTTTCTACTTCCCCCCAAAAAGAGATTCTATCACTCTAGATCTATAAACACCCCAAAAGACACCCAGCAAGAAACAGAAAGTATAACAACAAAATGTTTCTACTTCCCTCAACTCAAACAAAATGCAAGTGGCAGCAGCAGGGCCCAGACAGCAGGGCAGCAGCTGCGTGTCCTGCCTCTACTTTGGCCATGATGGAACTGAGTGAACACCTCCCACTCCTGTATTCATATCTCAAGTTTGCATCATCTGGTGTGAAATCTTTCTTTGGTTGCTTAAGTCGGGTGATCCCTGTCCCTCCTAATCTACGTAGATTCTCTGAGCCTGCTAATTGGAGGCTCAGCTAAAGCTACCACAAAATGCCTGGAAGCAGCAAAAGAAGTGAAGGGGTTTTTTCCCCCCAGCTACCACGTCCTTGCTGTGCTGTTCAGCCCCACAGGCTGGTGCTGCCTGAGGTGAGATGATAACACCAACACCTCAGTGTTGCCTCCTGTCAGGCAAGGAGAGGGAAGCTCTGGCTTCCCTCAGGAATGTTCCCTCAGGAATCCCAGAGACCTGTTAGATCTTTAAGCCCCTTACTGTGTCCTGCTGCTCCAGCCACAAAAGGCTATGGGAGGGAGCCAAAAATCTGCTTATTCTGATCAAAGTCCCTTTGGTTGTCAGAGGCTGTTGATTTGACATTATTTCCATTTGTATGACAGGAAACCCATTTTAATTTTGCCCACTGTGCTTTTTTGAACCGAATTTATTCCACTTGCTTCAGAGCATAGAAAGTAACTCCATAAAACATATGTTTATGTAAAGCTTTTATTTGATTTTTTTTACAGTGCTGTTATTAAAAAACCCCTTGTAATTAAAATATCCTAAGTTTTCCACTATGTTACAAATTATGCCAAATATCTCAAAATACTTTTCATCTTTGAGGGTTTTGCACATCCACCTCCTCAGAGAGCAGAATATCCACACAGCCTGACTGACAGCTGATAAGGCTTTACTTTATATCAATGTTTTAAATATCTTCTACTAAAATCCACCTTGAAGGATCAGAAACTGAGTAGGTCCTGTAAGAGGTAAAGATCTGGGAGTGCTTCTGTCTCAAGCTTGAGAAATGAAGAATGGCAGCACATTCTGTAAGGAACAGAAAATCTGTAGTGTTGCAGAGTGGTGTGGGTGAATAATTACTGTCTTCTTGCATAAGCTCAGCAATAGATGAAAGAGAAATTAAGCAGCAAGGAAGAAAGAATTGGATTATGGAACACAGTGAGAAAAAGGTTGTGCTGAATCTACATTTACCCTGGAGGAAATCTGGGGGGTTGCATCTCTCATGACCTTTAGCACACAACTCTGGAGCAGAATCCAGATTTTGACAAGGTTATTGGGTTCAGTTGGCTGATCTCTGGGCAAGCAAGGGAAGTCTGCAGGGGGAAGGAGTTTAGGATGGAGGGAGAGCTGGTAATTAGAACTTGCTGGAGGCCTGTTTGCAGCAAATGAAGTGCTTCAAAAGAGCCACACTGCCAGGCTGTCTTTGGAATGCAAACCTTTAGGGAACTAGTGTAATAAAATGAAGTAAAACCTTTTTGTTCACCCCAAACTTGTTAATTTGCTGGCTCTAATGCCCTGTCAGGAAAACACCGTGGTCAGCTTTGAACTCCAAGGGTAGTGCCATGAACATTATCCCCCCAAAGCATCCTGACTGAATTACCACTGACATGGTTAGACAGATAAGAGGGTCTGTTATGTGAAGAATCAAATATCTTATCTAGTCACTGTACTAATTGACAGCAACCTTTTCTGGTAAGAAAACAAATTCTTACTGCATTCCCCATAAACCCAGAGATGTTTCATCCATCTTTAATATACAGAAAGATGGGTTGTGAAATGGGTTTTTTTAATAAAAGTTTAATTGCTGTTCATATTTCCACAATTTTTCCATGTAAACTTGGGCTTAGCTTTCAGTCTTTTATATTCACAAACACACATTTCTAACAAGAAGGTGCTCATGTATTGCAAATAGTGGAAGTTATTGACATTCACATTGTATGTTAGTGTAGCTCAGCCAAAAGATTAAAGGAAATCTCTAGAGCACAACCAGAAAAGAATAGAAACATGGGTCTCCTGGATGATAAAACAGTCTGCCTTCCCTTATCCTACAAAGATAGCAACAGAAAGATGAAGAAATGGGCACAAAGGAAAGAAAGGATGAACTGATCCCTGCTGGTGGACCAATAATCACATTGCAGGCACCAAACCTGCTATAGATGATGCACAGCCTTGTCAGCTGGCCCATCATGTGTGTCATGGGTGGCATCAGGAATGGGGGATAAAGACATTGGCAGGTGCCAAATCCTTCCTTGGTGGATAGCTCAGATGGCAACAACACTGGAGGCACTATCACTAATCAGGAAATGTTTCATTACTTCCAGTTCTGTTACTGGAGTAAAATGTCTCCTCTAAGGAAGCATCTTTTTACTGCTTATTACCTTCCTAATAGACTCTCTAGAGTCAGAAGGAAAATCAATATTTTTCTTACTGTGCCCTGAAATAACACTTTTTTTCCAAATATGGGATCATTAATAAAATCTCAGTCTTCTTTTTATTGCTATGTATAATATAAAATCCTACTCAGACTCCAGCAGTATAACAATTCTAATACAGTTCCAGAACCTGTATAAATATAATAGCATTTTCTGGTATAGAAAAAATGCAAAGAGTGTTTGTCCCATCAAGAAAAACACTTGACAATTGGACCTTGGTACATCTCCATTCTGTTTCATTTATTTCCTAACAGTTTTGTTTAATGGGTTTGGGATTATTAGACAGCCATAACTTCTACATAGTTTACTGTGTGGTTTAATTTGTGCCATTAACCCATGATATAAACTTCAGAAAGTCATTTCCTCCTAATGAACAAGAAAACAGTTTTATTTTCTGGCTAAACTCAAGTCAACATCAATTAGTCCTCACAGCATTAATATCTCTTCCACCCTCAGCTGTCCTTCTCTTAATGAAGGAAGTTGTTCCCCCACAGGAGCAATGCAGGCTCCCTGCAGGAGGTTAAAGCAGGTTTTCTCCTCTGTTTTATTAAACTGGGAGGGATTCATGACTTTTCAAGTGGGCCTGGGCCAGTCTTGTCCCCTCAGTGCAGTGGCTGAGACAGGAGAGCAGAAGAGGCAGGGGAGGGATGGATTCCCTCTTTCCAGGAACCCTCACTCAGCAAACATGTGACAAAGCCCTAAATGTGGTCAGTGTGGTGTTTGCTGCACCTTGAAGCAGGCAGAGGTCTCAAGGAAAGAGTAGCTTGTAATATTGCAGTTCCCATTATTATTATTGGAATGGCAGGGGTATAGAAACATCAAACTAATTAAAGCATGTTGTCCCAAATGGCAATATTTTACATATTGTTCAGTCCTTTAAACGGGACAAATGCTGGCTGTTCTTTGCCTGCTTTAAACAGTATGAAATAAAAAATAGGAAAATTAGAAAGTGCTCTGAAGGACAAAAGCTTCAGAAATCCTATAGATGATCTATTCCGAAATCAGGCAGAGATAATAGAAGTCAACTTCAGAAAAAGTTTCTAGAGAAAAGACACTGAAATTCTATCATCCTTTAAAATACACATTTTTTGTCCTTTTTATAGCATATGAGAAAAAAAGGATTCTGAAAAAAAGAGAAGCCAAAGAAGTTTAGAATAAAATTGGCTTGCTCTGAATTAAGGAATGAACTTTCATTATTCAATAAAAATTTGAAAAGACTAAGAAACTCATCAGACTAAATTAAATGAGGAGCTCACCTCACTGGAGATGACTCAGTGTGATTCCAGAAGTTTATAAAAGTGTGAGAGAAAACAGAGAGCAGATGGTGCAAAGAATCCTCAGCACACAGCACAGCTCAGTGCTGAGCTCCAGAGCCAGGATCCATCCTTCAGCCCAGGAAGGAGGAACCAACAGCAAGGAAAAGCTGCCATTAAAGTGATTAAAAGCCATGCTGAGCTTCTAAGCACTTCTCTTTTTTTTCAAAATAGTTTCACTTGGTAACCAAATTGAGAGTTCTCCTGCAGCTACTGGGTTTGAAAGGACTAATTAAAAGAACTTCCCATTGATTCATCATAGGGACATTAGAGCAGGTTTAGAAGTGGAAACAGGATTTACCTGTCTAACGATTTTCTGGTTAAAAAGAGCTTTAACAATAAATGGAGAGGATCTTTAAGGTCTAATTGACTTCTGCTCTAGTGAGCAACAGTTATAAGAAGCTGAAATTTCTCCAAAGTAGTGCTTTTTTAGGAGCACTTCACAACAAAAGGAACAGAAACTGAGCTGGCTGCAGCTTTTAATGGCTTGGGTTTATTTGTCTTTTTCAGCAAATAGGACAAGGGGGCACGATGGGCTCAAGCTCTGCCAGGGGAAATTGAAGTTGGAGAGCAGAAAAAACTTCTTTGC
>JAWWLZ010000001.1:3940561-3951664 GCA_035041345.1 Poliocrania exsul
AAGTCTTCCAAAGAACTGGATGGTTGCTCTTTCATTCAAATTCCACTCCTTTGCATTAAAAAAGGTATACACAGAAACTGACTGAACATATGACCAATATTCATGATTATTCACTATTTCTTATAGACAAGAAACCAGAGCGTATTCAATAAAATAATCAGGAAGCAGATTTAAAAAAAAATCTCTACAGTATTTTTAAACACAATTTGTAATTAAACTTGTTGCCTGGGGATGTTTTGGGAAGCCACAAGGAAAATTGGTTCAAAGAATAATTAAGTAAATCCATGGAAGAAAAGTCCATGAGCTGTAAAACATAATGAAGCAAATTTAGTTAATTTAGAATTGCACTTATCTGCTGGACTCTGGGGCAGAGTTAAAGGTGGGCATGGGGAGAAGGAATTGTCCTGCCTGTGCTGAGTCTCCAGCCTGCAGTGGCACCAGGACCCCTCTCAGGAATTTGAATTATGACTCTCACACCAAATGAATGCCTTGGGAATCAGCTCCCTGGCTGTGTGGACACAGCAAAGGAAGTCACTGAAGGCTTCCAGTCTTCCCATTTCCAGCACTGCTCCTGTTTCCTGTGGTGCTCTGGTTTATTCTGTCATTATGAAGCAAACCTTTGTGCTGGGTATCTCAGAGGAAACTCTGCTTTATTGTCCAGAGGTGACAGCAGAACTCCTGAATGCTGCTTGAGCTGATCTTTACCATCAATAAATTAGTTTGTGCTTGCAGTAGCTTCCTGCTCCTTTCCAAGTGGAAAGGAAAATTAAAAGGAGAGAAAAAAATAAGAATAATCTTTGAGGCATCTGGAGAGGAGTTAGAGAGACTCCTGGAGATCCTGGTGCAGAGGTTCACACTGGTAAATATTTGTAATTAGCAAACAAATGTTGTCAGAGTAGCTCATAACAGAGCAAAATGCAGTGTAATATCTGTGCTTATCAGACAGCTGAAGCCACGTTTGCCAGCTCCCTTTATTCCCTGCTGAATGTAATAAAGAAATGCTCCCTGTTCCATCACCAGCTGGGGGCACAGAGCTGTTTTTATGCCTCTCAGTTTAATCTCTTTGCCCCTGCAGTGAGTCCTGTCTGGTGCCTTCACACTGGGCAGTCCCACTCAGCTCCCAGTTTAACCACAGCTCCTGCTCTGCCCTCCCCTCCCTGTGCTGGCAGCACTTCCAGCACTGCTTTGGAGTCTCCCTGTCCTCAGCTCTCCTCATTTCACTCTGCTTTTCATGGCTCACCTCCCATCAACCCATTTCTGCCTTTCCAAGTATATCACCCAATTAAAATGAGCTTTGTCTGGGCTTTGACCCCTCTGTATTTCCTCGATGATTGGTTGGTTGGTTGTCTGTTCTTCCACTTTCCTCGTTGACAGCTCCACTTTGTGTAGGGAGAGAGTGATGAGCTGAGTGACAGGCAATCAAAATACCAAATATTGAATGGCCAAACAGGTAAAGCACCATTTGGAATTTCAGCTTCCCAAACTGGTACAGCTCAGATTAATCACAAAGTGAGGTCAGGAAGGGAAGGGAGGAAATTACAGCCTGAGGTGGCTGATACCTTAAAGTGCTGCAAGTTTCTTCTCTGAAGCAAATATTGGAGCCATTGGCAATTTTCTCTATGGCCTTACTCTTTTTTGACAGTTTTCAACTTAGTTCAGTCTGGTCCTCAGATCTTTGTACTCACCTTTCTAAATTTAAGTTCATTGCTTAGCTGGAAACCAAAGGTAGAAGGTTTTTAGGGTTTATTTTAAGAATACAGCTGTTACCTTTTACTGTTAGTTCTATTCTTGTAATTTTTCTTACCACTCTGTATTGTAGTAAGAATTTACCTCATCCTGCTCATGAGACTGTAATCAGACAGTAATTAATGTTAAAACCATGTTTTTGAACCTGTGATTCTTTTCTCCAGTACTTGTCAAATCTCATCACTGGGCATTCCTGTTAATTGAGATACTGTAAGTCAAAATACTCTTCTAAGAGAAAAATCAAGCACAAAATTAGGAAATATAAAGAAGGACTTTGAGTTTCACAGGTGTAGGTAATGTAATTGATTTCAGTGTAATTAGTCCTCATCTACCACAACCTGTGTAAGATGAGGAACAAGCTCTGGCTGGAGGCAGCAGATATTCAGGAATGGGATTATGCAAATATTTTATTGCAAAGAAAGAAAAGGCTTTTGGAGAATAATTTGGGAGAAATTAGCTGTGACAGCAATATAGGCTGGACAAATCAGAGGCAATATCCATAAATTACATCTGAGGGGGCTCTGTTTGTGTTGGAGATCACAGACAGGAAGTACAAACTCCACAGTTAGATGTTGTTTTTATTGAATGGATTTTATTTGAGCTGATTAATTACATATTTGCTCTACCTAGTAAATAACTGCTGTTTTATTCTAATTAACATTAAAACTCAAGTGACTGTGGAGTGCCATCATAGCTGATTCCTTGGGAAAACTAAGGAAGAATGTGGAGATTTCTTTTCACAATGATTAATAAAAATTGCTGCCTTCAGGATTGTGGTCATCCCTTTAAAATAACGGTGCTTCCTCTGTGGGTCCCATTGTGGGTATTCTTCAAACTGCTGCATCTGGGAAAGAGGGAAGATGTGGCCACCCAGTTTCATAAAAAAATTCTTTTTTATTATTGTGCTTTTATTTAAACATTTATAGTGTGTGAATCCTGACACTCCAAATCTTCTTTACTTCAGTGTGGTACTTGTTCAGCTTTGCCATTGTGCAGGCTGGAGACCTGGTCCCTGTGCTGGATAGATGGAATCTCTGTTACTATTTCTTTCTTTGAAATAACTGCTCTGGAAAGGCCAAGCAGGATTATTTTCATGTTGGAGGAATAGATATAAACTAGAAAATGTATTTGCAAGCAGTTGATAGCAAGTTGAATGTGTTTTGATTAGAGCCATGTTTCTTTTTCCCACCCAAATGTTAATTATGACTAATCTTATATGCCTGAGAGTACCTGGATTTCTATCAGGGCTTTACTTTAAGGGTTATTTAAGCACTATAAGCAAAATTCTGCATTTCAACTTTTATTTCTATTAATTTTTTTTGCACTAAGGACTTTAGTTATGTATCCTTCCTCTCACAGCATCAGAGTGTAAACTCTTTGATTGCAATATGAGTCTAAACTGATAAAAGGTCATCACAGTTTGATTGGTCTTTATCAATATTTTACTTCCTATCTGTGCAGAAAGTCTTTATTTCTGTGCTGTTTCCCATAGTAAGGTGGGGGAAAGGTTAGAGAGCAACATGTTCACATACCTGGGGGGGTGAAAATAGATCTATTTGTTTGCAAGTGTTATCAGAGGAAATCCCCTTTCTTTTGAGTACCTGAGACAAATGGTGATAATCATCACAATAGAACACCTGCATAGTGAACTAACATGACATTCATTAATCAAGTAGCTGCTTTCAGTGAGGGAAGAACATCATTTACTCTGCTGAGGTGGCACAGTGGAAATGTTTCATCCCAGCCCGTGTTGGTGGGACAGATCCAGCTGCTCTGGTGCTTTGCACAAGCACAAAGCTCCCCATTGGCTTTTCTCCTCTGATGCTGCTGCTCCATTAAATCAGGTTGTGTAGTCTCAGCCCATTGTATCTTCCATTCAGTCACTCAGTTTCCTGAGAGAGGAAAAAACGACTATAAAGCCAAGTGAAAAACTGGGATAGATCCAGATCCAGATACTCACACAGAGGTGGTGCAGAAAGAGTTCCTTTCTGAAAGCTCTTCCTGTTCATGCACCGACCAAACTGATTTGTGAACAGCCTCTTATAATCCAAACTGAAGCCATTGGCAAGAAGAATCACCCAAAGAATAAGGAAAATACAATTTCCTTAGAAATAGAGATAGCATTTTCAAAGTTCATAATGCAGTTCTGGTTTCCTTGGATAGCTGGTCACAGACTCAGTGTTGCACTGTGTAATAACTCTGGCATCACTTGCATTTGGATCATATTTATGTTTTAATTGCAGATTTTCACCAGGATAAGTTTGCAGTAGTCTATGGAAGAGTCTTATGAATTTTCCCCTATCAGATTCTGTCTAGGAGTTCTATGAGTATATTTTATTTAACTTCAACTTCTGTTTAACCCCTCAGCCCCTGTGTTCTCAGAACTGCTTTTTGTGAGTCCTCTGCTGTCTTGAGATCACAGATGCTGCTCTGATATTAAAGTAAAGGGTCAGAGCTTTTCTGGTACCCCCTGTGTGGGCCATTGACTTAAGAGCTGGACTCGATGATCCGTGTGGGTCCCTTCCAACTCAGAACAGTCTGGGATTCTGTGATTCTCTTTTATAGGCCACTGGGCTGGATATAGTGGTCCATAGTTCTCTTACTCCTTGTGTCAAGGGAAATGCAACCACATCAGTGAAACTCTTTATTTGGCAGATTTTGTAACAGTCCTCTGTAGTTATCAAGAAATACTGAATAAATTTAGTCCTTGACATTTCCCACTGATCCTGATCCTCTGTTCAGGTCAGACTCCTTCTGGCACTCAAACCCAAGATTCCTTTGGATGGAAATAGGGTGCAGTGAGTGGGGTTTGTGCTCTGGTTTTCCAGATAGGCTGCAGATCTTGTCATTGTCAAGAGAGTGGAATAATGGCCAAGCAGCCACTCTTTGGAGAATTGCCTTATGTATGAGTTCAGTCCAAAAAAAGCTGAATCCAGTCCAAAAAAAGCTGAAATCCTTGTGCACTATTTTATTGATTAAATGTTACCATCACTCACTTGTCACACTCATTGTCTTTGATCAACTACAGATAATTAATTATGTTTGATACCTTTCTGTCCACGCTCCTGATTATGGAGCCCCTGCACCCAAATGCTGTACACAAACAGTGTTTAACCTTTAATAACACATAACAGAGCTCAGATGGTTCTTTTCAGAAGTCATTCCCAGTTCTTTGCTGCCACTGGCTTTGTTCTACAGGTTTGTCCTTTGGGACTCTCCACCCATTTGTTAACAATTTCCATTTCCATCCTCTTCTGAAGGACCCTCTGTCTTTTTACAGTTCCACAACATTTTTTTTCTGCAATCTCTCCAGCAGATCAGAAAAAACACTATATTGTTAAGTGCTTAGGACTGGATTTCAAGCAGTGAAATGCAACTATTCTATTGTGCAGTGAAATCCCCAAGCCATTGGTCTCTTCCAGAGCTTACAGGTCACAGAGTCTAAATAAAAATTTCCACAGTGTAAAGTCTCTGCCCATCTATGGGCCATGACAGGCCATTTCTTGGGTCTAATTCTTAGCCTGGGTTGGTGGATAACTTGTGTTAAAGCCTTAGTCTCTTTGGGCAGGAGTGTGCACACTGTGGGCAGGAGTGTGCACACTATGGCAGCAGCTTCATTACTGAATAAACCCCAAGCCTCGTGTTCTCCAAGTTGGTGTCACATTCAATTTTTCCTCACTATGCAATATTTTTTCAAGTTGAAGTAAACTTGATCACAAAAAATTAAAATCTATTACTGTAACAAGCAGGCTTTCTGTCAGAAGACCATAGATATATTCTGAAATGCCTAAAAAAATGTGTGTCTTAAATCCATGAACTTGTTTAAAGTGAAGGTCTAACATTTCACATAATTGGGAGAAACCTGATAATTAAGGAAGTAGTTAGTATATTAATTATAGCATCTATCCATAAGATTCCATGTACAGTTTATCTTGCTACTTCAATTTAAATACAAGCTTCTCAGGACTTCAAAATTTGGTACAGACTGCAGAACAAACCAACACTTGCTCTCAGTGTAGTTTCTCCAATTATTCCACTGCTTGAAGAGAGCATCAAATGCAGTTATTTTATATATTGGTCACTGTTGCCTTCCTTCTGCTCCTTCCCTTGACAGAATCATGAGGTTGTTTTTGTGTGTTGGTTTTTCATCTGGTTTTCTCAGCCATCTCCTTGTGGGGCTGTAGGGAACAGTGATGCACCTGCTGCCTTGTGCTACTGTGACTTGGTGCCATTAACTCAGCCTGGTTTATATAAAACTATATAAAACTGTGTGTTTTATATAAAAAGTATGTATGTGTATGTTGCTCAGAAGGGGTTAAGAGTCCAACAGAACCTGACTGGGACCTGTTCTTCTCCTGGTTAATCTCCTTGTGAAGCAGATTGTTTCCTTCCCACCAGGTTGGAAGCTCCCTTTGAATAACACACATACTCCAATACCTCTGCATGGTATAATAAATGTATATGGTGCCCTGTGGGTGTCACACTTGGATTGTTGAGCACATGCCAAGGACATTCCTGCTCATTTGTCAGTCTGGAGACAAATCCTGCTCTGTTGAGGTAAAGCCAGCCTTAAGGCACCTCATCAAATATTACAGATTCCTGATTTATCAAGTGACAGGAACTAATGACAGGGAATAAATGTTCTGCTTCTAAGTCATCCCCTCGTGTAAAGGCATTGTCAGTGACCTGTCAGCCAAGCAGCTCTCAGTCCTTGCACTGCAGCCCATGTGCTGGGCAGTGGGAATTCCCAAGGATCTCTGCACACCCTGATTCCAGGGATCTCAGGAATTCTCAGCAGCTGCCCAGGATCAGCTGCCAGGAGAGGGACAGGGGACTTTGGAGAGAGTTTGAAAGTGAATTTCATGTACAGCCACATCACAGCTACCTGCAAAGAGAAATAGAGTTCAGCAGCATTGAAGCAGTTGAGCTGTGCTAGAACTGCACAGGCTTTAAAGGAAAAGTTAATTTTAATTTCCTTTTACCCACAGGTCTACCCCCAGCTAGTGCCAGCACTTTGGCACTTCCTGAGGGTAGAAGTGAGGAGCAGGGCTTAGAACCCTCCCACATCTTTCCTTTACAGCTTCCCAGAATTTGTTGCCCCCCAGTTTGTCCATTGGGCAGAAATAATTAGCCACCATTCTAGCTGTCATTTTTTTGTGAGTGTAGTCTTGTACTAATTCCATACTGGTTTGATGATGGTGTAATTACTAACCCAAGTGGCAAAGATGTGTCAATGTGCAAGATTAAAGACAAAGAGTAAAGGCAAAGAACTGGAATCTGAAAGGCAAGGCCATATCATGCATTATGACATAGCACAGAATCAGAGCACAGGAATCTATAGCACAGAATCAGAGCACAGAAATCCATACCTGCACCTCCTTTTGTAAACACATTTTACACTCATGAGAAGAATGTGGAGCTTCAGTTCTGTTTTATCATTTTTGCAAAGTCTGTTCAACTCAACTTGCTATCATTTCTTCCCTCTTTTGTCCCTCAGGAGCATGAGCAGCTCAGCTATTCCTCCACAAGGTCCAAGGCTGCAAGTGTTATCATCACAGGTCTCAAGCCAGCCACCAAGTACATATTTCATATCAGAGTCAGGACGGCAGCAGGATACAGCGGCTATAGCCAGAAGTTTGAATTTGAAACTGGAGATGAAAGTAAGTTCCACTGAAGGGAAATACAAAAAAATTACATAAAATAGAAGTAGCATCTGATTCTTAAACAGTGAGACACTGGGAGATTGAATGGCTGAACCCACACCATTTGTTTACCTCAAAGTGGCCACTGCTGTGTGATAAAAAACAACTAAGCCTCAGGCTTTGGATTTTTAACAAAACCAGATATTTTAGCCCAATGCTGTGGCTGAAGAAATATTTTCTTCCATAGAATTTCCTTATGGGTCCTTTCCAACCTGAGACATTCTAGGGGTCTATGATCCTTTCTTTCTTTACAGAAGGCTTTGCTTTTGGCATGTAGAAATACCCTTAGTCAGGCTTCAGGTAAATCCACATCTTCCTGCAAGCTCCCAGAACACAGGGATGGACTCTCCTCTGCACTTGGTAGTGCTCCCAGACTCTACAAATAGAAACCCCCACCTTTTATATGCATTTTCATCAACCTGTAAACCTACTGAATTTGCCAGTAAGAAGCAGAAAGCCTAAATACTCCTTCAGAATATGAAAAAATGCTTCACTGTGTGATGTTCATGCTCTGGACAGTTTTATATTTAAGTCATGTATTGCCCTCCATATGAAAGAAACATAAAACAAGGTACTTATGTGTATTTGAGATAAATACAACACTAGATACCACACTAAAACACTCATTAATTAAATTACTTTAATTAACTAATTATGTATACCACGTTTTTCATTAGTATTCTGGAATTCAAGTTGCTTAAGCCAATGTACAGACTCAAAACTATGTGAGTGTTTCCAAGAGCACCCAGGGATTTGTGTTTTCACTTTCATTGCTTAACTTCCCTTTCAGAAATCACTCAGGGATACATTTCCAAGTGCTTAATGGCTAATTGGCCTTCTTAAAATTTTCAGCACACTTAAGCCCATTGGTTTGAGCAGGATTTGGGTGCTTTCAAGAATTTCTGTAGATCTTGTCTGCATCCTCTGATGCAATAAATACCTGGCATTGGGCACCCAGGGACATAATCCATATGAAAAATAAATAGTATTTAAACCTCTGTGAGTCCAGTTGTGTTGGTGAAAATGCCACTTGCCCATCTAAATCAGGAAGACTGGTTCCAGTTAGCTCAGCTGGTTAAAACTTGGCTGTAATAATGCCCAGGTCATGGGTTCAATCCCCTGTGTGGGCCATTGACTGAAGAATTGGACTCCATGATCCTTGTGGGTCCCTTCCAACTCAGAATAGTCTGGGATTCTGTGATTTTTCTCCTTGGTGCTGCTGGAAGAAATATCTCCTGGGAGTGAAATTCCACTCACTCTATCCAGGCCCACTCAACCCCCATCTCTCCATCTCAGTTCACTAATTTAAGTGGCTCTTGGGCTGCACGGGGAGCTTCATGGTAACATCCTTTTCAAAGTATAACACCAGAGCTGAATCTGATCCTGAATTAAACTGGAGAAATGAATCTGTTTCCAATGCCAGAAACAGACCTAGCACAGCTCACCCCACAATAATTCAGGGTTTTTACTTACAGACCTAAGGACTTGCTGCCTGAATTGTCTTACACAGCTGAATAAACAGAAGACAGCAACATTTTTGTCAGCACTGTTGTACTCCAAGGTGCTGCCCTGTGTTGTTTGGGACAGATTTGGGGGAGTTGTGTTGAGGCTGCTTAGTTATCAATACACAGAATGTTAACTTGCCCTTGCTGGCACACCCCTGGCTCACAAGCCAGTCCTGTCAAGCTGTGTAGGAATCTCTCTTCATTTACTATCCTGGCACTGCTCACCTGAAAACTTTCTGACTTTTTAATGTACATTCTTCTCAATTATTCTTCAAATAATAGTAGATCAATAGTAGATTGCAGTTCCCAAATAGGAGCAAGTTACTTGGTGAAAATTAGAAACAAGTTCCTTTTGCAATTAGTTTTTGTGGACTTTCAGTTAGCCAGATTTTAATTAATTTAAAGCTAACATTTTCATGAAAAGACTGAGAAGAACAGAATGTTTTTAGAAGTCTGTGTTGTCAACAGAAAATTTGTCAACAGAAAATTTGTCAACCGACAGTCTCATCAAAATTTAAAAAAAAAAAATATTTCCAGTCATGAGTTTGATAAAAATAATTCTCCATTGGCACCAGCTTGTGACATCCTTCAGCTCTCTGCCAATTGTACAGGTTATAGAAGGGAAAATTCCAGGACCAGCTGTAGGTAAATCTCTAAGGTTATTCCATTTAGCTTGTTTGAATATTGACATAACTTGTTAATAGGTAGTGGAGGAAAGCAGGAAATCCAAAAGGAGGATTTTTCATAGTAATAGACTGGTTATAAAAAAATGAGCTGTTCATCAGTGTGTGTCAAATGTCCTGAAGCATCCCATGCTTGGCAGGGTTCCTACACTCAGGTCCCACTGCTGTGGCTCTGAGTTGGGCCATAACCTCACTTGCAGCTCCTGCTTTTATCTGTCAGAAGTACCAACTATCTGAGTCACCACAAAAACCCCTCTGGTCCTTCCTAAAAGAGAGGAAAATGCATTCTGAGAATAAAACCCCATCTGTCCTAGGGCAAATATGTTTTAATCTGTAACTGTAAGCCTCTCTGGGTTTTTTTTCCCCTCTCTTCTATAAAGCTCTTTATGGAACATTTTTTTTGTTGGTTGGTTTTGTTGTTTGGGTTTTTTTTTTAATTAATGATTCAAAGCATATTTTTTTCTAGACAGGTGTTTTTGGCTGTGTTACCTCAGAGGCCCTCGTGCCTGGAGGAATGTGTAAAATATTGAACAATTTACAGCTCTCAGGCAGTGCAGTGTTTTCATGCTGCAGCTCTCTTGTTCCAAAACTGAGGGTGTTTTCCATGTCAGCCTTTCCATCATTAGGAGAAAATAATCTGAAAGCAAAATGGTTGGGTTCTTCCAAGGGGCCTGAGGGACAAACAGCATTTCTGCAGTGTGGGCTATCACAGTGCTTGGGCTGAACAGAGTGAGAATATTTAATATCATATTTAATCCAAAAGCAATGTAGACTTTAAATAAGTCATATTGACAATAGAAAAATATACATTTCAGAAATGTTAATAGAATAACTGATTAGATATTTTATAAAGTTGAAGACTCTGAAAAAATCATTGGCCTGGAACCCTGATCTTGATGAATAAATGACTTTAATTTCTTTACCCTAAGCACAGATGGTGGCACTCATGTATCACCAGATTCTCACATTATTCCCCCTCTTCCCACATCCAAAAAATGTGCATTTAATTTTTGAGGCTCAAATCATGCTGATTTGGATTTGGGCTCCATATTTTCCAGAACCCCAAAGATCACAAGAAGGGTCCTGAATCATTGTTTCCAGCACTGATTTAAGCACATGCTCTGATTCCTGCCACAGCAGAGGAGCCATCCCTACATATTTTTAGAAATACACTGAATTACCAGTGCAAAATAGTCTTTTATTTTTCTTTTAGAATGCTTGATGTTTTGACAGTAGTAAATTGAATTTGTTGCTGAAACAAATAAATCAGATGGCACAAATCTCACATTTAGAAACTGTCTTGTTGGGTCTCTCCCCAAGTCTGCTTAGTCCTACTGTTCAATATTAGCACTGGATGCCAGAGGGTGTCTCATTTTAATCATAGAATGGATTGGGTTGGAAAAGACCCCCGAGATCATCAAGTCCAACCCTTGCTCCAACTCCAGTCCCTTTACCAGATCATGGCAC
>JAWWLZ010000001.1:3971555-3982496 GCA_035041345.1 Poliocrania exsul
CCTGAGATTGGCTCAGTTGGGGAAAACTTGGTTGTAATAATGCCAAGGTCATGGGTTCAACCCCCTGTGTGGGCCATTCACTGAAGAATTGGACTCGATGATCCTTGGGGGTCCTTCCAACTCAGAACAGTCTGGGATTCTTCATTCAAGTGATGTCTTTGCAGGTTCTTATGAAACAGACTGCAGAGGTTGCTTAGAGGCAAGTGGAGAAAACACAAATGTAACTAAATTGACAATTAAGTCAAATCATCATGAAAAATATCAGTTATATTCTTCTTTTTGCCCAAGTATTTATTTGGTGGAGGCTTATTGATTTTGGTACCAGAAGAGATGAATTTCCTATTTTAAAAGAAATAAGATGTAAACACTTCATAACTTATTGGGCACTTGCAAATGATTTACGAAAATTCCAGAATAATCTACAAAATGTCTTACTCTTCATGACTGTTGCAGCTACCAAGAGATACCCTTGCCACTGAAATTTCACATTTTCAGTTTATTATGGACTTTTCTGAAATGCTGAAATATCTAGTGATCATTCAAGTATTAAGTAAAAAGACTTACCAACTTGCATGTAGTTTCTTTAATGCCAACTTCCTTCTGTAATGAATTAAAAAGTTACATTTTTTTCAAACTTGTTATCTCAACTAAGCCACGTTGTTTGCTGATTTGCAATACTTATATTTTCCTTTTAAAGAGAAATATTGTGTGTATAAAACAACAATGTCCTCTTACCTTCACAGTAATTACAACAAATATGTCGTGAATATTTCCTGGTTTTACCTCGTTTCAATATGATGTTTGGAAAACAAAAGGTGCTAAGAAAAAGAGGAAAGTGTAGCTCCTGAATTAATGCTCTTGGGATGGAATTTCAGCAGGGTTATGGAATACTCTGCCCATGAAAATTGCACTCAGAAAGCAAGAACAAACAGCTAAGTCAGTGCTCCAGCATTAGAGTGTTTGTGTTCTACAGAAAGGTGATTAGAGACACCTGTAAGCCCAAAAATCATCATTTGCAGTTCTGCTTTTCCCCAAGGTGTCTACAAACTTTATTATTGTTTTGTGATGTTTGTTATAAGGTAATATAAAAATAGTAGGTGTTTCTGTTATAGCCACACCACCCTATCAAAATATGCATTTCTCAGGTACAAAATAAGCAGTGAAAGTTAAAGAGAAAATATTTGGGGGTTAGTCAGGTTTAAAAAAAATTAGAGAGCCATAATTATAGAATGAAAAAAGACTATGTGTATTATCCCCAAATTTCACCCCAAGGCCAGAAAGTCCAAGTTCTATAAAGTGGAAAGGACAAGGTGGCAGAAGAAGGCAGAAGGCTCTTGAATTGAGCTGGCAAAATGCCAACTGCCCACATGGGGCACTGGCTGTCACCACAAGTCAGTGTAGAGGTACAGCCTGGGCCACTCTTCTGGTTCAGCAATGTCCAATAGACTCGGTTGCCTTCCTCCTCCTCCTCCTCCTGGCTGGAGGCAGGGCAGCCTCATTGCTGTTCTTGGCCCTGTTCTGGGATCTCTGCTTCAATTACATGGACAGCTTTTTACCAGCTTTCTTCTGTTTTGATTTCCATACTTGAGCCTCAAGCATAGGAGCAGATTCACTGTCTCATCTCTTCATGTCTTTCCCCTGGTCACGTAAGAGGGACCACAGTTCACCATGTGACCCACACTTGGGTTTGCTCTGTCTGGGTAGGGCAGGAGTGAAAGACTCATCTCTTGGGCTGTAAAGCCTCTCTCTGGAGTGGCTGCATTCACAGCAGGTACAGTTGGAGCTGTCTGAACTCACAGAGACATTAAAACAAGCACCCAGGAGTAAGAAAACATTGCTTATATTCTACATGTACCCAAACAATGAGATAAACTCCTGATGGTTTACAAAACAATTTCCAGGAGACCTGCCAAGCTCCCAGGACACCTGCCAATGTCCTTGGTCATGCCCACGTTCTCCACCAGTTATCTGTCTTGAGTTGAGCTGGCAAAATGCCAACTGCCCAACGCAGAGTCAGTCTCCCTCCCCTTCTCAGGTGGGAAAAGGAAGAAAGGGAAAAAAAAACCCTGGAAACAGGCTTAAACTTAAGCTAACTATATAGGTATTTATACAGAAAAGAGAAAAGTAAAAACAAACTACAATATAACACACACTCACACAAGTTAGAAATAACAAGAAATAACTTCCCACTCCCCAATGAACATAAATTCTACTATTTTAACTACAAATCATTCCAGAGAACTCAATTCCCCAGAGACAGACTTGAGCAGAGAGAAAGATTAAGAACAAGCATTTTACTTCCCTGGGATAAGATGGTGGTGAGCTGGTGCTGGGCCTGGGCCTCCCATCTTTCCTGGGACGGCACGGTGTGTCCTTCTGTGACAGCTACCAAGGAACTGACCAGGCCACTCCCACACTGGCTCTTACCTTTGAGATGATGTCAGAATATGGTATGGAAAACTACTGGCTAGAAGAAGTCAGCTGTCAGCTCAGCCCAGCTCAAGTCAGCTGACAGTCCCAGCTTAGTCTGAAATCTAAAGCCTAGATTTAGACATACCTAACTAAACCCATAACACTCTGCTTCTCTTTTTGGTTCTTCTTGAGGATGTGGCCTTCTATTTACACTGCCCCTTCTGTGGTGTTTAGAGAATACCACAACTTCAGCTTGGAGAAGAACAATGGGTTTGCATTTTGCTAAATCCTGAGTCTGGAACTGCAGAACCCACCGTGGGACAGAAATTTCCTGTAACTAAAATGTACACTGCAAAAGTCAGAGAGAACTTTTATTGAGTTCTTTATGTAATGATAGCTTGATTAAAAGGTGCTCTGTGCTGAAACTTGGATTAATAACAGCAGAAACTATTTCTCTGGTGTGCATTACAGTTCCACTAACCCATAAAGGCACCTCAGATGCAGTAAATGTGATTAATCGATGTGTAATGCTGTTCCCAGCACACACTTTGCTCTCTGTAACCATCAGTCAGAACTCCTTGCTGTGGCTGGGCTGTATTGCACCAGTTTGTGAGCTCTGCCTCCCATTCCAGTGGCATTGACTGCAGAACAACACAGAGAAAGGCTTGGGTTGTACTAAGCAGAAGTGCTCTCCCAAGTCAATAGCTATTGATGGGGCAGTAACAGATTCTCCTGCTCCCTGCAAATGGGAGTGTTACCTGCTGGCACCAGCCAAGCAGCTGGGAGCTGTTAAATGAGGCTGCTCTCAAAATTGCTGTGGAATATCTACTGTACAGGAGGAAAAAATGCTAAACTAAGCCTGCCTAAAAGTAGGTGTGAAACAGAGGTGTAATTGCCTTTTCTTATTGCCTCATTTCTCAGCTGTGCTGCCTGCAGTCCCTGATCCAGAGAGCAGTGGGCACAACACTGGCTGTGGCACAAGGTGTGTGGCAGCAGAGAGTTCATGCCAAGGGCAGTTTGCTGGGAAATCCAAAACCTGGATCTGATCCTTCCCTTTATTCCCCTTAGGGAAACTTTATTTCTCTTAGGTTTGTTTTAGCAACACCATTTCTTTGCCATAAAGGGCTGCTTATTGCCTTGGAAAGGTATCATAGTGCTTAGGCACTTCCTAAAAACATCCATGTTTCCCTTTCCAGCCATAATAGCACAGTGGTGATTTTGGGAACTCTTCTTGGGTGTGCTCAGGTGAGTTTTATGTCCTTGGCCAAGCTCCAATTATAAGAAAAATAACTTCATTCTCCAGTACAAACATACATGACCAACATTAAAACTGGGGTTTATAGATGTGTCTTCCACTTCCACACCATGTTGATGTCTGGGTTGCAGATTTGCCATTAAAATCTGTAAAATAAATTAAAGCAAACCTCTGACAGCACGCCTGTGTCTACAAAAGCCATGAAAAATAGTCTCTGACTATTGGAACTGTGCTAGAGGAAATCCAGAGTGGAATGTGGAGTTAGTTTAGCTTGATGGTGTCTTACACAGTATAATCAGTGCTGTGTCAATCCAAAATATCAGTGCATGAGGGGGCTTTATTGCATTCATAATCTGCTTGTTCCCCTCCAGCTTTAGCCTAAATGCCTTTCAGTTGTTAAAAATGATTTATAAGGAATTGCTTGTGCTTCCAAATTGCAGTTCTGAAATCTTTATCAGTCACCTAGCAGATTAAATTAAAGGCTTTAATCATTAGATTTCTTTTTAAATTATTGTCTATAACCCACCTTTCCTTGTCCAGGAGGAAGGCAAAGCATGATCCTTTTCCCCTACAATTTACTGTATTTGGCTCTTCATATCTGACCCATTTTTCAAAAATACAGGACATAATGAATTCATTTTTCCCATCCAAGACATTGCACTCAGGCCCTTGAGCCCTTCATGTAATGAATCTTAAGTTGCCCTTTTCTCCAGCCTGTTAACAGGTGGCAACTATTAAATGGAGTTCAGGATTCATTTCAGAAGGTGAAACCTTTTCCAGTAGGTGTGATTATTATACACCTAATATTGTGTGTTTGGGGTTTATGCAGAGGGATTGAGGAGGTTCTGTGGCAGCATTTGAAATGCTCCTCCCTTGACCATGGATGTTGAAATTGTGCTCCCAGGATTGGGATTCTGCAAAGTTTAAATGTTGACCTTTTAAGAGCCAAGTTGTGACTATTTATAATAGGCTACACAGTGAGAGCTTAAAAAATATGATTATACACACAAAAAAATGGGACCTTCATTGCAGTATTTGTATTGTAGTTGTGCACAGAGTGACAGACAAACAGCAGGATTTCTGTGGTATCATAAATCTTCCAGGAAGTGGAGCTGTACATTTGAATTTGGCTCACTCCCTTTATTTTCCCTTTTATCCTGTTTCATGGGTAAATATCACAACATGTGACTGAACTCAGTGTTGCTGTGGCCAGAAAATTAACCCCAAACCCACCACCAATGATCAGTTCATTGAAATACCTTCCAAAACACAGAGCTAAGAGCTCGAGCTGTGCATTTGATTGCTGTAACACAGAGGAAAACAACCATCTGCAGCAAAGTAGGTTGCCCTCCATGACTGATGCTCAAAGAACATAATTAACAATTAATTAATTAATAATACTGAGCTATTTTTATGCATGCATGTGGACATTTAAATAGAAGTACCATGCATCCATTTGCTGAAGGTTGCCGGCCAAAATTAAGACTACACAACACTCAGTTCTCCTGAATGAGACATGCTTAGAAGAAATTCAGCTTTTAAACCTCTGGATAAATAAATTTGTCTTGCCAGCATTACATTCTGGTTTCCTGCTGTTCAAATCAGTCTCATTTCTGTGTTATGCTTTTCCTTTTTGCAGTGAGGAATCTACACATTAAAATTGTCAGTTCTGCTGCAACATCTTCCATGATAAGCAGGGAAGAAAAAGCAGATTGTCAGACAGTCAGACAGCCAACATCTTGTTAGCAGCAGCTTAATCTGGCCAGGAGTCACTATCTAACAGAGCTGCACTTGGGAAATTCTGCTTTTATAGGTTACATCTGAGCAGCAGCATTTCACTTTAGGTGTTTGTGTCAGACACACAGGACCTGACTTTCAAAGGTGTTTAGATGCTTTGGTGGGAGATGTGGTTCTAGCAGAAAAACAGATGACAAAAATCCTAAAAAAATAAAAAGATAAAGTCCTGTAGATAAGATATGTCCAGATTATTTTCTATTCTTTTAAAGGAAATACACAGTCATTAATTTGCACAATTAGCATCATTATTAACCACAAATTACTGCATTTCCATACGTCTTCTGAATAAAATATGCAATTTCTTCCTCCACCATGAAAGTAGATGAGGAGATGGTACAATAAATTAAAAGGCAGGATTGTCAGAGTGTGAAGGAGGTATTTGAAGAGTTGAGTCCTTTTAACAACTTTAGCCAGAAGATTCCATGAATTCCAGGGAGAGAAAAATTGCACTTTGCTGACAGATTTGCTGCTCAAACACCTGAGCTGTTACCTGGGAAGGAAAAGCAGATAGGCAATGATGAGAGAAATAATAAATGACAATGACAGTTAAAGGAGTGAGGGGGTTAAAGAGTGTCCAGAGCAATCAATAAACCCCAATTCACGAGTTGGGTTGGGTTGGTTTCTTTTGGTAACTGTACAGAGGCAAAACCACACTGCACACTAAATATACCTGTAATTGAGTGTTGGGAAAGTCCTGCTGCAGGTGTGTTTTTGTTAAATCTTTGCTGGGAAGTGAGGTGCTGTCACTGAAATGAAATCCAAGACATGCTGAGTTAATGAGTAATTAATAATGATGGCTGGGGTGGGTTCTGCTGTGTTTTAGAGCCCAGCAAAGTCAGGGTACAGCAGGTAAACTTCAACCTAATTGTAAAATGTTGCAGCAGACTCAAAACTGAAGCATGGTTGCATCCTTTTCAGAGGCAGATAAACAACCTTTGCAGTCTTTCTCAACAATAAATCATTCTCCTGTAACTCATGGAATAGGTGGCACTGGGCTGTGGAGGAGACTGAGGGGCCACCTTGTCCATCCTCCTGCCCCAAGGCAGAGTCACTTCCAGTTAAGTAGTCTGGAGAGAAGGTCCATCCTATTCCATCCAACTTTTCCTGGTGGAGATTCCAATCCTCCCTGGGCAAAGCTGAGTGTTTAACTGTTCTCAAGCTTAACCTTCTTAGTGTTAAACTGGGTTTTTTTGTTGCTGCACCTTAAGGCCATTAACTCCTGTCTATGGTGGGGCAGTTTGTGCCTTCCCTCTTTGCAGCAACATTCTCCATTTGTAGCCCATTATAATGTCTTTACTGTCTTCAGTAAATCAACCACATTCTGGCAAGTTTTTCTTCATGGTGTATGTTTGCTAGACCTTTGGTCATCCTCAATGCTTCCCTTTGCACTCTCTCCAGTCAATTAATATCTCTTCTAACATGTGGCTTTCAAGGCTGGACACACTTGATGCTGAACCTCACCTTTCTCCAGCAAGGAAATGTTTTAGATGCAAACTGTGTTCCTCATCTTTAAATGCACGTGGTTTTCAATAGCAACCATAATTGGCTTTTATTTTGATTTATTCCTACCCCTATCCCCTCCTCTGTGAAACATCCAGCTGTTGTATTTGTGTTGTTCTTCACTGACCTGCTTTGTCTTCCAGGATTTTGCTCTGTGTATTCTCAGTGTATCATCTTCGTGCTGCCCAAAGTTTGCTTGTGCAAGAGGAGTTCTTGTTCTCCCCCACAGTTTTGTTTGCATTTCTCTGATGCTTTGGATGTGAAAAGGTTGTTGTGGGGATTTACATGTTTGTTTATCAAAGATTCACAGGATCGTTTAGGTTGGAAAAGACCTTTAGGATCATAAAGTCCAAACATATTTATGAAGGGTTTAGAAAGCCAGGAGGCAGAGTGCTCTTGAACCCATAATCATTACAGGGATTTAATAATGCTGAAATCTTACTGCAGAAGAGCTGTCAAATGTAGGGAATGTTATAAATAATATTAATCTTCTCTAGTCCCGTGGATTTTAGGGGTTTGAGAATGGAATTATGTAGCTTAGCACTTCTGCAAAGCTCAGCACGTGCATTAAAGTGAACAGGGACAAGACAACAACTCGATTTGTATTGGGAAGTTTTGATCCTTAACTTTTAACAACTAATGTAAATGTCTGTGTCACTACTGAAAGCAGAGCACAATAATCTGTTGTTTCTCATGTTGGATATTCTGACAGTCTTTATGGACCAATAATATTCAGCCATGCTGTGCTTCCAGGTTGTAGTTCCAACCTTCCCAAAATAAAAGAATACCATGTGTAAACCGACCTTAATTCACCTAATGTGCAAAGTTAAATACACCAGTTTTTCTGCTTGGATGAATGTTTGAGTCATTAAAACTGTTCCAGGAAAGCTGTGCCCCTTCCCTGGGTCACATCTTGTTAAATTTTACATTTTGGGGGGGAGTATGTGACTAAGAAATGAAATAGTAAGTTTTTCTTGTTCTGTGTTGTTTAGGGGAGCCAAATTTGTGATGCTCTACAAGTTAATATGTAAGGACAAGTTAGGGGCCATTTATTTACCTGACCTAGAGCTACATGGTCAATGTGCTCAGTCTCCTGTCACCCCAAAATAGGGAGGCCACCAGTCCTAGGGAAATTCAGCAGCTAATTATGGGAGTGATGTCCAGATGTCTCACATGGTCTGTCATACAAACCTCTGCCTCCAAAGTTTGTTTTGTGATATTTATTCCAGCTTAAAGGCTCTAATTCTAATGCAGGGCAGCAAGCCTGAGATATCTTTGCCAGCAGATCCCTTTGAAGAAGCAGAATTGAAATACAGATTGGTCATTTTCTCATATAAATTATCTGGTATTTTACTTTATAGAAACATGAGAGATGTGAGAAAAAAAAAACCCTTTGGTTATTTACACCACCATCTGCTTTCTAGTGCAAGGTCTGCTCTAAACAACTGTGGTTGTGATGGTTTGGATGGCACAGAAAGAGAGCAGAAGGTTCTCCTCATCCCAAACCTGCCACATCCTCCTCACTCAGGAAACAAAGCATTTGGGTGGAATGTTGTGTGGAATGTTGCCAGTGGGAACACACTTCCACTGGGGTGGAATGTTGTGTGGAATGTTGCCAGTGGGAACACACTTCCCACGTACAGATCCATTTTCCAGCATGCAGAAGGAAAAAGTGCTGAAAGTAACCACTTTAGCCAACAATCTTTGAAATTTGGAAGTGGAACAGTCATGTTATGCAATGAAAATCTGTTCAGATCTGTCTGAGTTATGGTCTGGTGGAAAGTGAAGTGTTTTGTGTGTTGTGCTCTGGAGAACAAGGGGGGACTCCTGATCTCACTCAGCCAGGCAGAGAAATGATTCCTGTTCCCCCCATTGCTCTGGCACTGTCAGCAACATCCACACACAAGAATGGCAGCACTTCAACAGAGTTTCCAGCTGTAAAATTGTTTATTGAGAATCTCTTAACTCAGCCCATCACCCCTTCCTCTCTGCTGAGAGTCCTGCTCTGCCCATTTAACTGGCTATAATTACCTTTCTGATCCTTAAGACATACAGAGTTCAGGTTCCAGGTGAGTGAATAACTTGGGTGCAAACTCCTTGGGTTCCTTTCCAAACTCCTGAAGTTTTGGCTGGAAAATCAGTTTGCAAAAAATACCACTTGTTAAATCTTACAGCTTTTCACACAGTGCTTATAAATCAGGGGTAAATAATTAAGCCATTAAGGGAGACACAATTGAAAAGGAGAAGCAATGTGGGGGGAAAAGTGTATTTTAAAAACCACCATAATAGATGGTATGAAGTTACAGAGTATTCACTTTAAATGTGTTCTTAATATAAGCACTAATGACAATCCTGTAAACACATTTTAAGAGGCAAATGTACTCAGTCAGACATTCCAGAAAGGATTCATGACTACAGGAATTGGTAAATATTGTCATTTTCCTGCTAAACTTTAACAAGGTAATTTCTGCTGAATAACATTTGAAAGTAAATAAGTTTAGCTGATAATGACTTTATTTCAATGTTTCATCTAGAGAAGCAGATTTTGATAATAGCAGAAGTCTGGAACAAACCACTGTGCTGGTGCTTGAATGCACATGATTTATTTCCTCTCTTCCTGAAACAACAGAAACTTGTTAATACCTCCCTGGACTGACAATAATTTGCCCACTTTGGAATTTAATCTCCCTTCTTTTCTCATTCTGCTTTTTTCCTCTCAGCTGTAGTTGAGTCCATTCTGTAGCATTTTTGGTTTGCTGTTTCAGGGGGAGATTGACTGGCAATTTGCTTCTATTTTTCAATGAATGCCTTTAAGAGCATTAAAAATGTGGCCATTTATAAGATCCCATCAACATTTCATGGAGAGGTTTCCTGTTTTAAAGGATGAAGAATTCCACATGATAGGAAAACTTAGATTTTACTCAGGATTTTTCCTTCCAAACTCACAAAACCTGGGGGATCAAAAGATGACTGAAATGGAATTCATATTGCTAATTACTAATGGATTAATAATTCCCAAAAATTGTTACATATACCAAATGAATCACAAAGGTTTTGGCCAATATTGCAGGCTTTGTTTTTTACATTTTCTATAATGAAAACTGTAATTTTTAGAGTATTTTGTTTCCATCTAATTTGATAATTTATGCATGATAATGAAATCCAAATATGCAGCATACAGTGCTTTGTCCCAGTGTTCTGGGCATCATAAAAACTATAAATACATAAAGATTTCAGAATTCTTGTTTAGCTTTGTGCCAAGGCTATTTTCAGTTTAGCTCTGACTGAAAAATACTCATTTAATAGACAGCTTAAGCATGCACAGATTATTTTATCCCGTAGAAACACAGCATTTCCAATTACTGCTCCATTAAGACACAAAGATGACTCCACACTGCAGTTGTTATTGCTGTTAAAAGCCTTAATCATATTAATGTTGTCACCCCATTCTCAGCAAAGTGGTGCACTGGCATTTACCACAGCCCAGAATAAATGGCTGCAGTGTTTGGAGAACCCTTTCCAAGCAATTCCCTCCTTTTGCTCCCCCCCAGATCTCCTGTTTGGACAGGAGCAGCGAGGGAAATTAACCTGGATGTTCATGTTCTCCCCAAACACTCTGTAACTCAGGAATTGCAAGCTCCTTTCAGCATTTGCTTTTCATCCCAGAGAAGGTGCAAGTAAAGCCCAAACTTGTTAGAATTGGGTGTTTCTAAAATAGTCTCAGTCTGTGTAAATATTCCTAACTCTGGATTTATTACCATCTGCCAGGCAGGAGAGGGGAGAACTCCCAGGAAAGCTTTGTCTTCCACAGGGTTAAACTCCTCAGGTTTGGAGCCCTGAACAGCAGCTTTGCCCTCTTTGTCATAGAATCATAGAATGGATTGGGTTGGAAAAGACCTGCAAGATCATCGAGTCCAACCCTTGGGCCAACTCCAGTCCCTTTACCAGATCATGGCACTCAGGGCCACGGCCAAGCT
>JAWWLZ010000001.1:4012002-4027099 GCA_035041345.1 Poliocrania exsul
CATCCCATTGGACTCAGCCCATCTCTCCAGTCTACCCAGATCCCCCTGCAGCTGTATTTCTTTTATCAGCTGTATTTCTGAATTTGTGGTTGATGTATAAAATATTTGCTTGTGGCCATAATAGTAGTGCATAGTAGAGATTTTATTGATTGCACTGCATTTCCTGAACCACTTTTTAAACTTTATGGGTCTGACTCTTAAGCCCTTGGGATGGAACATCCCACCCAGGAAGGTTTCAGCCAACAGGTAAAGGAGTAGCCAAAGGAAGGAGTGTCTTGGAAAAAAAGACTTTTTGCGTTTTGGGCTTTAAGAGTGTGAGGTGTGGTGGCTTTTAACAAGTAATTGTGTGTTTAAAAGGAACAGAAATCCCAAATTCACCCATCCAGGGCAGGACATGGTGCTTGCCATTGACTTGGGTTATGTATAGTAGACCCTGAAGATGAAAATATGTGTCTTGGACAAAATTTAAATATTTTAGTACATTTAATGTCTTAATATTCTCCTCAGCTTTTGTCCAACTGTGACCCCAAGTTGTTTAAGAGGCTTTCTGATTTAACCCTCCTTAAAATTAGCAGTAGAAATGTTGAAGGGATATAACACAAACCACAACAAAAGCAGAGCCTTGGGAGGAAGATCCAAGGACAGAAATGAGACAGAAATATGAATTAAACTCTCTCTCCATGTTTTGTCAAACTTTCTACTTCTATGAGTACTCTTTTTCCCCCCTGTAACAGTTGTCATTTCAGTTTTGAGAACATGGGGAAAAGCATGAAAATTTGCATTTAGATACAGAGAACTCAAAGGGTTGAATTGAATTGTAAAACTATATAATATTTATAATATTACATTAATAGCTCTCTCATCCCTGCTTTCCCCCCCTAAGCAGGAACTCCAAACACAGACTTGGCAGAGAAACACAGTTGGAAATTTGCATTTCACTCTTTCATTCTCAAAGCCATGATGTTGATGAATCCAAGACAAGAATAAATTGCAGTGTAACCAATCTAAAAGGTGCTGCCTTTAAAGATTTGCAAGCTCTGCTTTTCTGTGAGCTTGGATTTTGGTGTTTTGTTTCTCTGACTCCTCCCAGTTCCACATGAGGAAATTGGAGTGTTGAACTCTCCATGTCCGTGCTCTTGGTGTTTCTCAGGTTGGTTCTCTGGTCACCTCTAAGTGTGTTTATGAAAAATTGAGGCTGATTTATAGGTTAGGACTGAGAATGATCTACTTATAGAACTAAAATGTCAGTGCTGTTGTAGATCTTTGTATCCAGGAGATAACTGGTGACTCTGTTTGTGACATTACCACTGATTGCATTGATTATTGTTCCCTACAATGTTGTCTGGGAGCAGAAAAGCACATTGTGGTGCAGGGGTTGCCAGCTGCTCTCCATGCATGGATTCCTGATGTTTATCCAGTGGAAGTGAACACTTCCCACTGTGAAGAGCAACACAGAAAATTCCCAGCAGTGAGTCCCTTCTCTAGGCTGAAAATTGGGCTCAAATGACCACTGGAAAACTCTAACTCTTGAGTAAGGACTTGTTTAGGTCAGGAGTGGACACTCCTGTTGCATAAAGTGCAAAAATGAGGGTGTGTTCCTGTAGGTGAAGTGATGGAACATTCCAAACTATTTGAAAGACTAGGTGAGGGTTTATGGGATTTCTGTTAGGGTTTTTTATTTTATTCTTTATTTTTAAGGATCCAGAGAGAATTGTCAAAATAGTTGCATAGCACAAGGTGTAATTAAGCAAACTTAATTACAAGTGCAATGCACTTTCTTAGTACAGAAACCCATTTGGGCCAAGATTTCAACAAGCTGGTGTTTATTAGTTTGTTTTTAAAAAGGGCTGAGTATTACTAGGAAAAAATAATATCCAGGTACTACATCAATAACAGTTTTAAAAGAGATGAAATCTCATATTTCAGCCTGGAGAAGGAAAGAGGGAAGACAGGAAGGGAAGAAATGCAAAGTAAGTAACAAAGTGTGGATTGTTTTCAAGCTTTCACACCCTCCCCTGAAAGGCCAAGGGGTTTTTCAGAGCCAACATACAAAATGTTACATATTTTCTCCAGCTGGATCTTGAATATTAGGATGCTGGTCTGGGAAAGTATTTTAGTTTAATTAGTTCATGTTTTGTTACCTCACTTCAGAGTACACTGATATGATTCACCTTTTCAATAAAATTCATCTCTACTTTACTTTCTAAAGCAAAAAAAGGCTTTTCATTTTTCCATTTTTCTGCAGAGTTGAGTTTCTGATTTCACTCTGTAGCTGTCACACTCCATTAGGGGATGATGACCTGGCTTTTTTTTTTTTTTTAATTCAGATAGGAAGAAACATTAAGTAAAATGTGCATCATCAAAGACTAGATGAGGGTTTGTGGGACCATTGTTTTTTATTTCATCCTTCATTGTTAGGATCCAGCCAGAATTTTGGAAACTACCAATATAACTTTGTGTGTCCTGTGAAAGAAATAGAATAAAAATCTACTTTGTAGTTTAATCACTTTAGGAAATGAGTGGGTTTTTTACCAGGAGACACTGGTTGGTTCAATGGGTTTGAAGTGAGTCTATTTTTTGGAGACAAGATGATCAGCCAAGGACATGAAGTGGCTGTTTTGGTGGTTTGGTTTGCTCTAGAAACTTCCATTTTGAAATGTTTCAGTGCAACCTCTTGTCTTTACTCTCGGAGCTGTCGTTGCTGTTGCTCCTGAGGAGCTCCTGATCCCATCAGTGCCTTGGGAAAGGCAATGATGGAGTCACTTCCCTGTAGGGCTTAAGTGATACCTTTCATTACCAAGAAAAAACCATTACAAATATGTTTTCCTTCTGTTGTAGTTCAGAATGAAAGTTCATCCATCAACTGTGCCAAAGCACTGAGTGGTTTTAACATCACCAAACTTGGTGTTATGTCATTAACTGGTTGAATACCTAGAAAGATGTTTGAAGGAAAGTGATCCCAGCTGGACATGGGAACCTTGGAGAACTCTGTGTGTGCTCCTTGGGAAAGTCCACTAAAGTTGAGCACTGTGTGTCTCCATGCCCTGTATCCCATAAGCACTCAGAGTCTTCTACTCTTCTTCATACTGCCAATAGATTTTTTTGAAGCTAACAATCATCAGAATATTAATCTCATTTCAAACACAGCTGGGGGTTTAGTCCCATATGGGTTTAATTGCAAGCATTTATAATTTTTAATCAGAATTGCCCCTTCCAAACTGTAATTGAAGAAGCTCATGCAGGACTTGCTTCTCCATTTCTAGTGATGCCTTTCCTCACTTAGAGCAATCCTTGAGACGAAAGATGTGGGTGTGCTGACCTGAAATTGCTGTGTTTCTGGTTCTATGAATGAAGGTAATCCTGAGCTTTGTTTTGTTAGACTATTGCTAATAAATATGTGGTATTTTAATATTTAATATTGTACTGACCAAGGTGCAGGGTATCATCCAACATCTTCCCTGGGCTGGAACACACCTGAGCTCCTGGACACTGTTTGGTGAGGTTGAAGACACTCCACAAAGGTCTTGTTGCTGTTTCTCATGGCAGTGATTCCTGTAGGTTGGGATATTCTCATATCCACAACAAGCAGAACAATCCCTGGAAAGCCTGGAGAAAGAATGTACCTTAGTCATGGGTGTGTTATTTTTTTCTCATTAAAGGCTGTTGGTGCCTGATTAAGAAACTGAACTTGTTTCCTGTGTGCTGGTGAAGTTGGAAGAGGTAAAGCCATTAATTAGTTGGAAGAGGTAAAGCTCCAGGGATCCCAACAGCTCAGCTCCAACTCTGTTACTGAGCTCCAGATCTGAGCTGTTGGTGCTCTGGTTTTTATGGGGTGGAGGGTTTTTTTCCTGGTTCCAGAGGAATTGTCCTGCCTTGTATTTCCATGTGACTGGATAGACCTCAGCCAGTGCCTTACTGAATTTCACCAATTTGAAATTCATCAAATTAGAGAGAGGCATCAAGATTTCAGAGACAATATGGATATTCTTTTCTCATGAAAGCAAAGGGTAACATAGGAAATAAATTCTGTAAATCTAGCAAGGATTTGGCCCTAACTGATTTTAGCCTGGAATTCTGATATTCAGTCTTCAAAACACAAATCTGGGGAAAACTAAGATTCCTTTTTTTTTTTTTTTGTACTTATGTGAGGACTTTTTTGGTGTTTAACCTGTTTGTAAATTGGGATTTTGTTTTGTTTTCTTTTAAATAAGGATCAATATTAATATATAGTGTGATTAATATATAAAGTGATGCTACTCCTTCATACCTGGGGGCAAAACCTGGAGCTGCCTGAGCTTTGGCTGCAGGTTTTAGTATTTACACTGTAAGACTGCAAGGCCTTTGACACTTGATAGAAATTGTAAGTTTTTTATTTTCAAGGACCAACCCCTTAACAATCTTCAGTTTAATTTCATAACCAGAGATGTATCCAGCTGTTTTCTGGCTGAATAGTGAATCTTGCAAAGGGCAGACCCAGAGAAATATGAAAGGGAGGGGTTGTAGCTTGGGATGAGTTTTGCTTTTCCCTTTAGATGTGAAGTTCTTCCGTTTTATCATCTCTTCTTCCCCCTTCAAGGGGAACCTCTGATTGCTGTTGGTGTCAAGGGTTTGATATTCACCTCACCTACAAAAAGGAAGTCCAAGACATGCAAACCTCTCATGCTTATGAATTTTTCTGCAAGCTTTGATACTAATTCTAATATTTCTCCTGAACATGGTATCAAAGCTGCTGTAAATGGGATTCTGTAATTACAGAAGGAAGTTTCTGCAGCAAGATAGACATAAATGTTAAACTTAATCTGCTTTCATATTTCTGTAATAGAAATGTTAACTTTTGAGCAGGACTGACCTAGTTATTCATTGAAATTAATCCCTGGTGGGATCAGTACAGGAATTTTCACTGGCCATGCAGGAATGGTGATTTGTCCTAAATCAGAAAGATAAATACAGAAAGAAATTATTTACTGTTTCCTGTTTGCTTACAGGAATGAAAGGCAGATTGTTTTCAGTCATAAACAAGCTCTTGGGAATTTCATTTGTGTGGTTTACCAAATTTACCAGATTGCCAAAGCCTTGCTATGGTAAACTTTCAGTCTCTTGGCTTCTTTCTAGTGTTGCTCTTGGGTGGACTCCCCAGTTGGCAGCTCCTTGCCCAGCTGGGAGTTCTTCCCTCCCTTGCAGACATGGGGAGATGATCCACAGCTTCCTGTGTGTCCCCTTGAACAGGATGTCACAGCAATATCGTGGCCCATGGTTGTCTGCCTTGAAAACGTGTCAGGGCTGTGTGCCTGATAAATGTAGGTCAGACATCACACTCTCTGCTCGCTACTTATCCAGGCAAAACTCCTCTGAGGCCAATGGCAGCTTTGCCTGACTAAGCACCGTGGGATTCTGCCCCTGGTATCTAAAATATTTGCTGTGTCCCTTGTGCTCCAGAGGCAAATCTCGTGTGTTGTCCTGGGCTGCCCCTCTGTGGCTGCACCATCAGCTCCAAGGGTGGCAGAGCCCCTCACATTCAGCACAGCTTCACTGACAGAATGTTAAAAAAGCCACATGGACACAACCTGATAGTGACTGTATTTAAAGTCATTCCAAAATCTGTGTGCAGTACTCCACAAAAAGGAAATGTGGTATTTCACATTCCACATTCCCTGTTCCCCTGTTTTCAGCTTTTTGCTTTCAGTTGTGGGGGCTTTTAGGGAAAAAAAACCCCAACCAAAAAGAATGTTTACTCTTAATAAGTGTCATGTCTTTTTGTTCTCTCCTATAAACTGTTTCACGTGTTCCCATCGCTGCCTTTTCCACACGAGGGTTTTGGTTCACAGTTCAAATGTCAGAAATTCATTCAGTGCAGTTTTGTGCAGTAATAGATGAGACAAATTGAGTCATTAATAAGCTCAAATTTCACTGCTATCTTAAAATAATTGCCCTTCCAAGTAAGCCATTAGATGAACCTGCTTACTTGGTCTCCCCAAGCAATGTGTGGTATTTGGCAATAAGGAAAGGCATGCAGAGACCTGAAATGATGTGGGAAAACTCATTTTCTTGTTGGTACCATGGCTGTGCTGCCTGCTTTGATTTTGCCTCTTTTTTGGACAATTAGCTGAAGGGCTGTGGAGGTGAGACTTGTCACCCTCTGCCATAACACCACATCCCTCCCTGTGCTCTCATTTCTGCCCTGTCTGCCTCTGTCTTCACTCTCACAGCATCACCTATTATTGCTCCCTCTCTTTCCTCTTTTCACTGTAACTTGTTTTATATCAGACTCTCTGACTGCAACTATCTCTTTTTTTTTCCATCAAGCTCTTTGCTTTTCATTTACATTCCCTCTTGAAGATCCAGATCTGAGGGTTTTAATGCAAACCCTTTTGAATAAAAATGCAGTCAACTCACTCTTTCTTTAAAAAAAGGGAAGGCTCTAGGGTAAATCTCATAATAAATGTGTTGCACATCTCCTTAGAAGCTTATCCTTCCTCAGGCTGAAGAACTCCCAAATTTTCAGAGCTCCCACTGAAATAAATACTGAAAAAAATGGATAAACTGTTATTCACCATGGACAATTAGCTTGAGAGTGTTGGCTCTTTCTCCCACTGAGCACTTGGTGCACAGCCAGGTGTAGCCTAAGAAAAACATCCGAAACTGCTTCTCCAAAATGGAACAATTAGGAAATATTTACCTCCCTTTACTCAGAATCCCTTTAAATTCACATACAGGGAACTCAGAAAATACTGGTTTTGTCCTCAAATCCTCAAATCAGCTTCCACACTTAACCACTCTTTACTTCAGACTCTGTATCGATGTCATGGTTGTGATTAATTTTATTTTCAAACACAGAAAGGCTTTGCAGGCAGACACACTCCTCAAATTACAGGAGCAGCACTGGTGATTAAACATGTAGGCAACATTCCCTGTCCAGAGCCATTTCTTCCTGGAGAAGTGTGGAACAGCCAGAGTCTGAGCCTGATTTAATTCTTAATAAACATGACACAGTCATTGGAAGGGCATTTCTTATTACTTGTACCTGTTTAAGACACATTGCTCTGAATTAATAATTCAATTTTTCAGCAAATTATTAATGAAATCATTAGCTTCATATGAGTGAAGAGTCTCTCTCTTCAGCCTTTTCTCTAACAAGTTAGAATAATTAATTCAAGTTGCCAAATAATACATTTAACAACACCTCTAAGTAAAAGTTTCTAATATCAAGTGTAATTTGGTCTTTGCTCCCTTGGTTCAATTTCTGGTATAGTTTTCTTAGAAATAACTCTCTGGCTTATCTTTTCCTTGTATATTTAGTGCAGTTCATTACAGGAGCTCAAAGAATTCAGATTTGCTGTAGAAGAAAATGACTCCTGGGCCAGGGCTGTGGTTTATTCAGAATATTTTTCCAAAGTGCAGATGCTGATTACAGACAGACTCACAGACAGACTGAGTTGGAAGGACCCCCAAGGATCATCGAGTCCAACTCTTGAGTCAATGGCCCACACAGGGGATTGAACCCATGACCTTGGCATTATTACAGCCAAGTTTGAACCAACTGAGCTGATCTCAGGGTGTTATGGGTGAGAACATATTCCCAGATATTCCCAGAAGCTGAGGGAGCCTCTGGGTGTGTGCCTTGAGTCTCAATTGCTGCAGTTGGTCTAAATTAAAAGGATATACAGTGATCTGTATTTGCCACTTTGGTTATCTCTAAACTGTTGGTGTTGCAACAAGGTGGGGATGTCAAAAGCCTGTCCTGCAGTATCTGGGCCTGTTTGTTAACCCTGATATGCATTTAATTCTATTTATTGATTTCTCACTGTGGCCTTAAAAGTTTGGTCTACAGATTTTCCAGTTCAATATGCCATGTAGGAACATTCCTGGGGAGAGCTGTTGTGGGTGGGAATGGAGGCAGGAGCGCTGCAGTTCCCTTGGCTTTGGGGTCAGACACACAGGCACTGAACTGCCTGGTGAAACTGGAGTTAATTCCAGTCTGAGCATTTCTCAGCTCTGCCTGCAGTTCATCCTGCAGGAAGTTTAGCAGCATTTCTGCTCCTCTTTTTGGAGTGCTGTCCCACAGAGAGGGACAGACACACTGGGTGTTCCCAGCTGGAACAGGAAGGTTTGCTTTATACCTCAGAAAGGAATTATGTGTTACCAAAAAGATTGAAAACCTTTCTGGGATTCCTTCAGTCTCCTGATGCAATTGTCTGGTTTGTCATCGTACAATAAGAGGAGGTACAGGCAGAGAGAGTCCCACCCAACAGCTGGGACTGACAAAAGGAATGTGTTTCATTGCAACTGAAATTTGCTCAGTTCATAGAATAAAGGAGAAATCCCCACACCACAATTCAGTGTAAGTTATTCAGTGAAATGAGTGCAGACTTCCTTTGCAAAGCCTTTTGTGAACAGGAGCTGCCACTGTAGCAGATCTGCTCTCCTCTTGAAGGAAATGCTCTGGGATCCATGGCTTTGGTGATTGGTTGAGTTTTCAGTGTGTTTGATGTAGGGCATTTGGTCTCCATCAGAAATAAAAGCATGAGTAACACCTGCTGTAGGAAAGGATGATGGGGTTGTGTGTGGTTTTGGCATTAATTGTTCACATTGCTATAAATAGGTGACAGAATAATCAGAGTCACTTGGCATGCAGAGGATACCTCATTTCCATGGTTAAATATTTAAATGCCAGCAGGTGTCCTTTGGGATTTCCCTTCTCTCAGGGCTCTGAGTCCCTATTGGAAGCTGAGGAGAAAAGGCTTGTGACAGAACCCTGAGCCAGCCAGAACTTGGGGTAAATGTGCAGATCTTGCTTGTAGGAAAGGCTTAGGCAGTGACTTTATGAATTGTACCAACTCCTTCCCATCTCTAGGCAGTCCCTCTTGTCCTCTCCAAGGTTGGGTGCCTGCTCCTCAGGGCAGAGCTTTCAAGATCAGCAAGAGCTTCTCAAGCTGTCTCTTACCTGCCACATCTTACCCTCTCCCAACACATCTCTCACTCAGAGCAGCCCAAGGAAAGAGACCTCCAGGAGAAGTAAAAATGTGGCTACTGTGGCACCTCCCCCAGGACTTTCACCTTTACACAAGAAACAACTAGAAACCATTAAAAAAAAAGGAACCCCCAAAATATCCATGTTACAGGTTGGCTGCCTTTTTCCTGTTCTATAAACACCAGTTCTTGCTCTGACTGCTGAGTGAAAAATGCCCAGAGAGCACAACACTGAAGCTGAACATCTTTCTCCAAATGTGCCTCTTCTCAGGTTATCCCTGAAGGCAGAGCCAAGCCATTATTAAAAGTATATTGTAGGTTCAGCTGGAGGAACCTGCTCACTTTAATACACATTTTATTATATTTGAGACAGCAAAATTATATAAGAAATTGCTCACTGGCTTCCCTGACAAGGTTTTTTTCCTGTGTGGGAAGGTTTGGCACAGTGCAAGTCTGGGAGAGGCAGCAGAAACCTGTTTGGGTCTCTGTGCTGGTCACACCTTTGTAGGGTCTGCTGTTCCAGCCCTCTGCCACCAACATCTTTTTCCCATGCCCTACATATCCAGGCACTCCAGAAATCCTGTCTCCCCCTGCAGATGTTACATTGGGGAAATGCACTGGGACATTGATGCAGGGATAGTTTCTCTCCAAGGGTGTTTTGTCCCAGTTAAACTCCTCAGTTCCTTCCACCTTCCCAATCTGAGTGCAGGGCCTGGCTTTTGTTGATGATCCTTTTTGTCCTTTTGCATGTGATTTTTGTTGTTTTGTTCTGGTTTTCTTCAGGGCCAGTGTGGTACCCCAGGGCACGGGCAGCAAGCTCTGGATGCCTCTTGCCAGCACAGTTAGATCAGGTTCCTTTAACTGGAACATTCTCTCCATCACAACACAGTTCTATTTTGTTTGATCATATTTTTTTTTAAATCCATGCAAGTTAAATCCATTTAATCCATTTTTTTAAATCCATATCAGTTCAGCCCTGCCTTTTGAGCAGGTGTTCTGAAATAAAGGGATATTATTGAACCCCACAATCTCCTCAGGATTTTGTACCATGGATTTGAGTTTTTGCCTTTGGGTTCCTGCCTGTGGTGCAGGGCCTTGTCCTGGACTTTTTGCACAGGCTGGTTTGTAACCAAGAGTAAAAGGTACTTGTATTAGTTCAGTGATGTTCTTTGATCATCTGTGCAGTAAAAAAAATGTGTAAAGCATACATCAAATTATAAGTAAAGATTGCTGTAAGTAAAATCAAGATACCAAAGACTCATCAAAATAAAAGTGACCACCTCAGGCTTAGAAAGTTGTGCTCAAAGTCCTGTTCCATTAAGAGCAATAGCAACATGGCACACTTCAATTTGGGTGTAAATTTAATTCCAGTTATCTTTCTTTGGGAAGAATCAGCTCCTGCAATAATCAAGGGGCTGAAATACTGGTAGCATTTCATTGTTTTCATTTAAAACAACCAAAAAATCTTCAAAGAAGGACATCTTTTGGCATGAAAATCACAAGGGGTTTTTTCACTTTTCCCCCAATTTTGCCTTTTTCACTTTTGCTCCCTGCTTTGTGCCAGGTTACCAGAAGTGTAGCCAGAGCAGGTGAGGGGACTTGTGACACTGTGGGTAAAGAAAACAGGGATGTTTATCTTAGAAATGGACCAAATGCCTCCTGTTCATTGGAACATCTGTGAGTCTGGCTCGGTGACAATTCCCAGAGCAACACAATAAAACCAACATTTTGCTCCTGCAGCTTAGCAGTGCTGATGTGTGTTTGATGAAATTAATGGTAAGAGGAATGAGATTTAATGGAAAATTAAAAAAATAAAAACAAAAGCAAGCCTAAAATGTGAAACTGAGGTTTTGTTACGAAATTTAGCATGGAAGTTAAATAACAGGGAAAAGAAGTCATTATTAGCATGCTTTCTAATCTTTGGAGCTAAACTGAACAAAGAAAATGGAACAGATTGTGTGTTCTTAGAGGTTAAATTTCTGTCTGCTGGTGTTGGTGTTTAAAAAATCAGAGAGAGGAGATCAACACCACTGTATTTTGGAAGCTGCGCAGCAGTGTTGCACTGAGGGAAAGGCTTGATTTATTAGTGTGATTCATCATTTAACAGTCTAGAGATTTATATTTGTTACTGTGGCTTGTTAACTGCAGCAACATTTCTCAGCTGAATGTGGCCTATCACACAGGATGGGTAAGTAGTGTAAAGATTTCTCCAGAACTGTTAAACTGTGTGGTGCAAAGAAAGGTGTTATCCCTTCCTGGTGAGGTCTGTACTGAGACTAATTTTGATTTTTCTGTGCTGAATTAGAACTGGTTCTGTTTGCCTATTCCTATTTAATTCTTTAAAATCTGTGTGTTCTTTTACTTAAGTGAACACACTGTGAAGGAGAAAGGTGTCCACATAAACATTCATAGCAGTTGGCCATTAATTTATTCTTTTATTTTTGTAAGTACAAAATCCATCACAGAGCTCTCTCCACTGAGATGAAGGTACAGCCAGAAGGGCAGGAATTGCATAAGCTGGAACTTCATTGCAGAGGTTCTTGCTCTTCTCCCTTGCAGTTTCACCCCCATAAATGATTTGCAGCCTGTTTCCAGTACCAATGAGCCTCCAGAGCTCCAGTTGTGCCAGTGGCAGCTCAGGCACTCCATGTCTCTGCTGCTCCTCAGCCTCTGCTTTTCCTGCTGCTCAGAGGGTTCAGGAGCATCTTCAGGGGCTTGTCCTGAGAGTCTTTAGTTCTGAGCTGTAAAGCTGAGCAGCAGAATGGCTCAGCAGTGCTATTGCACCCTTTCCATACCTATGGAATTTCTGCAAAATCACCCCTTGTTTTTGGAAACACTTAGGGAAGTGTGAAAAACAACTTTGCTAGTCTGGTTACAGTGCTTGGAAAAACCATTGTTGGTCAGTGCACCTCAAGCTGATGCTTTGTAGGCTTTTAGGGAATTATGGAAAGGATTGAGCAACAGTACAGAAACCAGATTGTTTTTCTGACTCTAAATTTTTGTCTGGTGCATTTGCTGTGGTTATGGTGAATCTAAAGAAGGCATTTTCAACACTGAGCTTTTCAACCCTCAAATGCCCAAACTAACAGAACTCTTCAAGTTTGCTCATCCCTTCTTTTGCCATTCCTTTCTAGCAAACCAGCCATTGCCCATATCCCTTTGCTGAAAATCTTCAACAACTGAAAGCTTTTGAGGCACTTAAAAAGACCAAATGTGCCATAAAATACCCTGGCAGTAGCCCATGGGCACACTGTGTATCCTGCAGAAAAACCAATGCACATGAAAAAAAAAGATGAGTCCACTGTTTGCCCTGACTCTGTAGCTGTGAGAAATGAAGAGTCCTATTTCCACTATTCTTGGTTTTTGTTTGTTTGTTTGAGTTCCAAACTGTGGATGGAAAGGGGAGGGAGGGTTTGAAAGACCAAGAGAATTCCATCACCAACTTCATCCAGGCAAATAACACCATGGTCACTTCAGCCTCCCCAAAGGGACCCTGGAGTGGAAAACAGGAGCTTCAGAAAAAGAATTTGGGTAAAACATCTATTCATGTGGAGGTGTCTGTAAACAGGGAAAGGGAAAAGAAGTCAGTGAGATACTGCCATTAAGAATAATACCTAAAACCATGGAACAAGAGCTAAAGAGGTTGGGTTGAACCCTGTCCCCCAGACAGATTCAGACTGGAGTTGGAACTTCTTTTCCCAGCCCAGATCAATCAGCAGGAGCAACAGCAGATACATTTAAAAGCCAAAGATCTGTAGCATCCACTTGCATTTTAGAAACAGCCAAAGTTCCCTCACTTGGAGCCCATCACAGCAGAACAGAGGTGTGGTTGTGAAGAGAAAAGAGTTAACTCAGGTACTAAAATGACCAACTCAAGCACCCAGACAGGAATGACCAAGAGCATGACCACAGTGGTGAGGGAATTGTGGGGTGCAGCACAGAGTGAGGAGACAAAAAGAACTGAAGGGCTTCTATTCTGAATATTACACATTATTATAGGAATAAATAGTGCATTTATTGGATTTTTCCTTTTAATGGGGTGTGTGGGGTTGTTATAAATGATTATTGATGAAGGGCATGGCTTTGTTTTCTCCAAATTGGGCTGAGTTATGCCAAAAGTGCAGCCAGGTCTGCCTCCCATCAGTTAAAAGAATCCAATGCTGCAGAGATATTGATGCTCCAGCCATGGGGAAGGGTTCAGAGTGTGCCAGAAGGGAATTTGTTAGGGAGGAGAGATCGTTCATCTAGACCAGTTTCCCAGGGCACATTCTTAGGGGTGTAATTAGTCAGCTCTCTGGTCCCTGGAATAAATCAAGTGGCTCTGGAAATGACTGATAAGGGATGTGGCTCCTTTGATTGTTGGGTCTGGTGGTGTTACATCCCTGGACACAGAGTTCCCCAAGCTTTTATCTTGATGCACCTGTTTTACTGGGTGCAAGGATGACACTCAGCCTTTGAAAGAGTCAGTTCTTTCTCCAGTTCTTTCACTGGAATCAAAGAGTCCTGTGGGTTGTTGGGAATTACTGAGGATGATCACCAGGCTGCTCAAGGAATTTTTCACTCCTCACCAAAACAAGCAGGGGAGGGATGAATGTGTTATGAAATATGAAATAGTTTGCTGTGAAGGAGGAGGTAGGTGGGTTTGATTAGCATTCTGCTTCTGGAAGTGATATCAATTTCTGGCTTTGGAGATAAGCCTGAACTTCAGCACTTCACACAAAAGACCTTAAAAATGAGGAATCAAACCCACACATTAGTATTCCACAACTTCATACTTTGTTGATATCAAAACCAGTTGGTTTTAATTTCCTTAAGTGTAGGTCATAATCCAGAAATCAGGGGGAGCAAAGGAGTAAATTGACATCTGTCTACAGACAAAGGAGAGAAATGCTTTTTCCTAAAATGTCACAAAGTTCTGCTGAATGTTTTTGATTTATTCTGCCTTCTACAATGCCATTATCTGAAAGAGTTTCCCTTCAGCTGCTGCAGGCACAGCTGGGCTGGAGCTGCCTGGTGGAATGCAGATCACTTTGCTTGTCCACCAGAGATTTGGAAATCCATTTCCTGTCTGTGTATGAATATATGCATAAATTCATTTTTCACTACATAAATGTAGCTCAGATGATTGGAAAAAAAAGGCAGTGCATGTGATTTTTATGGCACAAAAAGACACTTCCTGCAGAAGTTGCATCCATATATGATGCAAGCACGTGATGCCATCAAGTCATGGCTCCTGAAGGCAGCAGTTGTGCCAGCTTTGCCATAAAGGAATGCTAAAAGTTATTTAATTGGCTATCCCTTCAGGAATTTCTATTTTAAGAAGCTTTGTCATCTGACAAATAAATAAAAATTTAAAAAAAACCCAACAACCCCTTCCTTGTTTTACATGATCATGAAAATAGGTAGATTTTTTTTTAAGTGAAATAAACACACTGTTTGGTTTGGTTTTTTTTATCTATGTTGTAAGTGCCATGTCTCCATGTCTTTTAAACACCTCCGGGGGTGGCAGCTCAGCCACTTCCCTGGGCAGCCTGTTCCAAGGCTTCACAAGCCTTTTGGTCAAGAAATTTTTTTCCCAATATTCAAGTATCCAAGTATAAAATCTGCAATATCCAAGTCATTTCTACAATATCCAAGTATTACTTCACCAAATGTTCCCTTCTGCTGATGTCTTACTGTAATATCTCACAAAAGTGGCAAGTGATACATGATAAAGTAAAATACCCCCTGAGCAAGGTACAGAGATGATAAATTATGTTAATATGTTATTCCCATTTTATTCTCATCAGTCAAGTGATGATTTAGGATGATGCATCATCAGAAAAACACCATCTAGTAGGGTATTACTCAAAGTGTTTTGCCTTGTGGGGATTACAGGGAGTAAATTCAACAGACTGAGAGGACAAAAGGTATCCCAGTGCTACAATTCACCAACATCCTAAACTAAAATATATCCAGATGTAGGAAAGAAGTACAGGAGTCTGGGAAGTGCAAGACTAAGAACTGTTGCTATTGCAAAGGTCAGAAGCAGACATTATGTGGGAAGGAGGGAAGAAGGAAGGAGGGAAGGAAGGAGGGAAGGAAGGAAGGAGGGAAGGAAGGAGGGAAGGAAGGAAGGAGGGGGGAAGGA